>CAVLGL010000087.1:36150124-36432624 GCA_963668995.1 Parnassius mnemosyne
TCGTGTCATTTTGCTGAAATTGGTAAACACTTAAAATTCCGCAGTGTAATAAATAATAATTTAACGGGGCACGGCAGCTGCAATGTTATATCTCATCAAAGTTAGCGCAGCGCGAGTTAAACCTGGGATGAAATGATTAACTACATCATTAAAGTCTCATGACCTCTAACCACGATCCGCGGCAGCGCAGCATCCCATTTTGTAAACTAATTAATGGAGATTGAAATACGGTATCCCTCGTTGTAGAGGATTAAGTTTCACGTTTGTACAAGCATTGTTTATGCCGCGTTAAGATACTCGTAGTTTAATGGTTAAAGTAATCGACTGAGCTGAAGCTGGGTTTGAATCCTTATTTATGGGAAAAAAATTAAAAATTATAAAATATTATAATTTTTTATATTAAATAACTAGTGAGAATTGAGCACATACTCCACCTGATGGTGACTCATAGATATCAATATCTATCCTAAGTTACGAATCAAAATGCAGATGCATTGTCACCTCTGAGGACTGAGTTGGAATATTACGTTTCCAGTAAAAAAGGGTCCCCGGTTCTTTACACTTACAATACGAAATACAGCATTGTTCTGCTATTTACCCTGTTATTCTTTTAGAGCGTGGTCACAATTCATCTGCATTCTGAATTTAATCTATTGTCTATTGGCCACAGTATCAACTTACCATCAGGAGGACTGCGTGCTCGTTTGTAACCCTTGTTCTTCTATAAAAAAGTAAATAATTCAATTTATATGAAACCATCAGTGCTCAAGTCATTTTGCATTTGTCATTTTTTTAATGAAGACCACATGTTATGCTTAATAAGTTTACACAAAATTTCTCATAAATATTAATAAGGGTTACCTCAGCCTTAATATTTGGATGATTTCATTTTTAAAATTTAAAATAAAATCACAATGTATGTAGGTTTCACTAAGGTTGTTTATAGAGTGAAGTCTGGTTGCTCTAGAATTGCATTATTTACCGCGCAGATTTCTTTTTGTAGGAGAGGGGGCAAACGAGCATGAGGTTTACCTGATGGTAAGTGATTACCGCCGCCCATGAACAACTGCAACAACAGGGGGATTGGAGATGTGCTGCCGGCCTTTTAAAAAGGAGTACGCTCTTTTGTTGAAGGTCCCTAAGTCGTATCGGTCCGGATTGTGACAGCTGGTCGATTCAATATATTTGTAGCCAACAAAATAACATTTAAACATTCATGAATAAATAAAACAGTGAACAACTTATGTTCTTTTCTGTACCTTTATATTATATTATGTTCTCCAGAACGAATTTCGGTCACAATGTTTGGCTGGTAGCAACGGAGGCTAGTCATCTGTACAGTGTTATAGTGCACGAGTGTGTGCACAAGCACAGATGCACTCTCCATTCCCTCACTCTCTTAGTTCGATGTGAAGACATTCCGATACGACGCAGAGAGATCAAGCGCAGGACTGTTGATTTAATGTGCTTCCCAAGCCACATGGTTCACCCCTGACAGAGCCAATTTCCTAACTCCGGACTGCTAAGAATTTCTTAAAGCAAAACCCAAAATCTGGTTTTGTCCCCACCCGCGATTCGATCTCGGGCCAACGGTAACAAACCAGTCGGTTAGACCTAGGAAAATCTAACCAACGAGGAATTTTTTTGACCTGAAGCGACGAACGAACTTCACTTCACCTGATGGTAAGCTGCTTCTGCAATCCATGGACATCTGCAGACATCTTGAAACAAAGACGGCTACAGATGCGTGCCCTCCGGGAACTAAGATGGAATGCCATACAGCCTGTAACTATACTGGCCCTCTATACCCTACAGCTCGGGACACATCAGTGCGAACACTGCTATATAGCGACAGAAATAAGCAAGAGGATGGCACCCGCCAAGACGGACTCCTCGGCAGGACGGGAGTTCTACTGCTTGGTAGTGGTTGGTTCTTCAACCGCTTGTTGTCGATATTTGTCTCGACATATTTTCGGACTTCACACATCTTCAAATAATTTTGATTCGTCAGACATGCAGGTTTCCTCATGATGTTTTCCTTCCCCACCGAGCACAATGTTATTGATGCGTCAGCCTTGGCGTCCTATTGGTGGACGTGTAAGATAGTCCTTCACACCGTATCCTCACGTGGGTGTCGTAAGAGGTGACAGAGGGAATTGAAACAGGAGATCGGATGACATTGTTAATTGCAATTTTAAGTACTGAGTAACTACGTGTTCGGCGGTGAAGGGAAACATCGTGTGGAGCCTGCATGTTTGAGAAATAAATAAAAAATTTCGAAGTACGTTATGTGAAGTACGTCAATATGCGTTGACAAATATAGGCTCTATCTTTAGCTAGATCGCTGTGGTCGAGTTTACTGGTTTTTTTTAAATGATAGATAACTTATTTGTTGAAACTAAATTTACTACGGACCTTCTTCTTGCAATTCTTCCGAAATTTATGTAAAAAATATCAAAATAGATTAGCTAAGACCCACGTAAAAAAGATAAAAATCTAAATAACGTTATATAAACGCTACATAAATAGATCTAATCCATGCGAAACCGGGGCGGTTCACTAGTATAAAATTATTTTAAACAAAGTTCGCCGAATCGATTTAAAATTCAAACAGCGTCAGCAATCGGAACTCCGAAAACAGAAATCGACGCCATATTGGACTGAAAAGATATCGTTAGCACGCAACGGACTTTTCTATCTTCGATCAGTTTCCGGAATTAAATGGATTTAAATTGGGGTTTTATTTCGCTATTGAAACTGAATGAATAAAGCTGAGAAATTAGCGTACATTCGACAATGACTTTTTGTATCTTAATACCAGAGGAATTGCAGGTGCTTCACCAGCCTTTTAGGAAGGAAAGAAAGCAGAAAGAAAAAATCTTTATTCGCAGATACAAAACATAATGGCTCCATTGCAGCGCTAAGAGCCGCGGAATTGAATCCCGCACGGAAGAAGTATTTGCATGGCCTACAAATAATTGTTCCGAGTCTGGATGTTTATCCTTGTCAGATTTGTGTATTGTAAACTGCCTCCACGATACAGGAGAAAATGCTAGTTCGGGATTAACTCAAAAAAAAAAACAAATATAGCTGCAGCACGTAAAAAGACAATCTATATTACGAGTACATCATGTACATGTTGTCGTCCACAAGCCTCCTAATAAAATATTTTAATGTCACGATTGAATTCACATTGTAATTCTACCAACAAGCAGCCTCGTTAATCTATCTAGCAGAAGTCATTTATCTTATTGGATTATTACTGTTATTTCTAGAACATATTCGATTGCTTCCCGCAAAGGAATGCAAAGCGTGATTGAAACTAGTTTGTTTAGAAAGAAAGAAATATCTATTCATTTGATACACACATTTAAAATAAAGTACTTATATACAAAAGTAAGCAACAAAAAGACCGGCAAGGAGATCCTTTTCACTGGAAACGAGGCATTCCATGTAAATCCTCAGAGGTGACAACGCATCTGCATCTTCACTCTTAATTGAACATGAACATAAACACACCTTTATTCTATAAAATAAAAATAAAATAACAACATTTAAAACATACACACATGCACGCACGCATGCCCGCGGACACACACAAATGCACTCACACACGAACACACGCACACGCACGCACGCACACACACACACACACACACACACACACACACACACACACACACACACACACACACAAACACATGCGCACACGCCCGCACATACGTGTAACATTCCCTCCTTATTCTCTAACAGCTGCAATGATCGGAGAAAATATATAGAGTTATAAACCTCAGAAAACTATCAGATCGATTTATCACGTCACGTCGAGCTCTGAGAAGCCGCTGACAGCTCCGCCTTTGAAGCTTTTTTACTCGATTGTGAACGATATCTTTGTAAAGGTTCATAGTATTTAATGATCTGAATATGGCGAATGAAAACTTATGATAAGACAAGTTAACTTAATGACATACCTCAGTTTTATTATCTACTACTTTGATTGCCTCGTTGATCTGGTTGTGATCGTGGTTCGAATCCCGAGTCCGACCAAGAAATTTTCAATAGGTACCCGGAGTCAGGAAAATGCCGGCGTTTCACCCCAGTGTCTCGGTAAGCACGTCAAGCCGTGGGTCCTGCGTCTGATCTCACTCCAGTGGTGTCGAACTATGAGAGGGGGCAAATAGAGGGTGCACCTGTGCTTACGCATACATTCGGACACTATAAGCCTGTTCTGCTCGGATGGCTAGTCTCCGTTGAGATTGGCCAACGAGACCTCAATTCGGTTTGGAGGACATTATTATTATTATTATTATTATCTACTATACGCTAGAAAGCTAATGCCCGCAGTAGCCCTGGGGCTAGGTGTTTGCTGTAAATTTCAAAGTACGCGAGTAACACCATCTACTTGCTTGTAAAACTGTTTCTTCCACAATAGATAGCCAGATGTAAGGCAAATTCTGCTGGCATGTTGTTTTCCTCTAGTTTCCTAGTTACAATTGAGATGCAGTCTTCAACAGGTAGGCATGTAAATAGAGACTGAACATCAAAACTGACCATAGTTTCATTGTCAGTAAGACGTAGGTCTTTTATCTCACTGACAAAATGGTATGAATCCTTCGTGTGTGCTCTTGTGTGTCCTCTGAGTGGTGATAGTACTTTTGCTTCACTATTGGACGTAATGGAGCGTTCGGTTTGTGTATTTTTGGTAACCCATACAACTTCGGTGGTTTCGCACACGCAGGTATTATCGAATTAACGTCTAGATTCATTTTCTCAGAGTATTTCTTTATAATATCGCTAGTTGTTTTAAGCGTATTAGTTGTAGGGTCTGTTTTGACCTTTACGTACGTACTTTTCACCTCAGTCCCCCGTGACCCTGTAAATATTTTATAATTATTGTGTGTAACGACTATTTTTAATATAATCAGTCTATCACATCGCATAAGACGCGTTAAGCGGCGAGCTGGCGTAGTCCCCTCGATCGACGCGCGACTCTTCGACGTTAAAACTCGATAGAGGGCATGCGCGATATTCGTGCGGTGACTACGTTCAGCCCGTGTTGTGTGGCTGTGTTTGATTTGTTTCGAAAATAAGTTCGATATAACAATACAAAACAACAAAAGTAGGTGGACTCGACGTCCGAAGAGTGCCTCGATGACTGCGACGCCGTTTCTCAAGGTGTCGTACTGTCGTCGTTGCGGTGACGGATATCGTGTCTGCCTCGATTTTTATCGTTGGACTCAGATCAGGAAGAATCACCCGCTGAATTTAAGCATATTAGTTGCGGGATTATATCGTCGGAAAATCGCAGATCTACCCGTATGATCGGTTAAACGGGAACCAAGCCATTCAGCGTGGTGGGCGTTAAGATAACCGTGCATCACGATCTCTGCGGATGGGACCTGTTATAGCACGGAGTCTGCAGCCATTTGGACGTGTTCGATGCGTCGGTCTGTGTCAGCATTACCACTATGGGACCTATATAGGCACTCTTAGACGCGGGGATGGTCGTTGCAATCTACGCGCAGCCAAAGGATGGACAGGTCCGTACCTTGAAGACTGCCGAGGCGTCGAAAATAGATGTTCTCTCTGACGTACACGCAAACTCCAGCCCGGGGCATAAAGGAGTGTTCTAATTTGCACACCGGGTAGGATAGATACGAAGTATCAGTTGGAGAGGATACCTGTATCTCTGTTACAAAGAGCAAGGCCGGCTTTGCCGTCTCCAGATGGTAGTGGACGGCGATAAGGTTTGAATGAAGTCCCCTGATATTGCAGAAATTCACGGAAAACATGGCAGGGGTTGCCTTTGTCTTATTGCTCAGGTTTCGTCTTGACCGGAATCCCCCCCCCCCCTCCCCCGAATACTCAGTCTCCCTGAATCCCCGTGCGACAGCAAAAGCTGCCGCGTGGCTCTACCACTATCTAAAATTGAAAACGAACTACTGACTCGGTGGAGTCGAGTAACTGTGTGATAAAACTTTGTAAAGAGAAAAGAAACGAGAAACCCTATGTATAATGATGGTGGAAAAAATCCAACGTAAGTTCGCCAGCTATTTATACAAATGCCAGTATGGGTACTGCCCATTTCTGTATCCGTCAACATTTGTATCGGGCGTGGTCTGGATATCCTACAGTGTAGGCGAGTACTTATGCAATAATACATTATTATTTTTTGTTAACTAACAAAGTAGATAACCCTGCAATACGTGGGACCATACATCTTTATGTACCGGACCAATATATGCGAGGCGCTGGTAGAAGACTCCTCTCTTGTCCGCATTCATGGCGCTCTCCACACGCGGATAACAGTCCCACCTCCAGAGCCGTTAGACTAATAAACTGTTTCCTCAGGGCCGATCCAGAAGCAAATATATTTTTGACAAACCTAGCGTAATGTATAAAAATGTGTTAATTTTCTTAAATAACTTCGTAAGATAGAAGAATAGTATAAGCTTAGGTAATTAAGTTTTATTTATGACTAGCTGTCCCTCGCGACTTCACCCGCGTGGAATTTACTACGGTTTCATGGGTCTTAATTTATTGCGCGGAGCCCTAATTATTTTTCTAAAATAAAAGTATCCTAAGTTACTCCTTATTACATCTATTACATCAGCTATCTACCAGTAAAAGTCCCGTCAAAATCGGTCCAGCCGTTTCGGAGATTAGCCGGAACAAAGAGAAAGACAGACAGACAAAAAATTTAAAAATTGTTTTTTTGTGTTTAGTACCGTATATACTTTCATATGCATTTAGTAAAAAGTTGTTATTTCAACATTACAAACAGACACTTCAATTTTATTTATTTATGTAGATAAAGTAAAAAGATCTCATTATAAAATGTTGTGTCTGTAATTTATATACCATTAAAAACATAATCTGTAAAAAAAACCAAGTATCGCAACTCAGTTCTTCTACCGTAAAAAGTTGTGAGATCCATGTAATACCAAGTCGGTTAATTTATTCAGTTCCTACTTAAGGATCCTTCTGTGTCAAGTTATTACGTAATTAATAATAATAATAATAATAATAATTTATTTATTTTCTCACCACAATACAGAATTATTGTACATAATATTATAGTATAGCCTCAATCATATACTGTGGGAGACTGGTGCCTAAGCTAGGCTTTACGCCTGTATTTCAGGACGCCAGGTCTCCGCCCTATGGTTGTAATTACAATACTTTTATTATGCACTCGTACATGTACCATATTTATAATTTACATAATATCTCCTTTCATTTACTTAGGATTCTACATATATTAACTAGTATTAGTGTGTGTGTGTGTGTGTGTGTGTGTGCGTGTGTGTGTGCGTGTGTGTGTGTGTGTGTGTGTGTGTGTGTGTGTGTGTGTTAATAATTTAGTTCTTGGAGCCAGATAGTTATTTTCTTTTTGCATATAGTTTTGTTAAGGTTAAATATAGGGATAATTTTATTGATTTTATTGTATAAGAAACCTCCAAGGTGACAAAAGAAACGTTTAGATAATTTGGTGGATAGAGTTATATGATAGCGGTCCACGGGATTAAAACGCCTTTTATCTCGGGAGAGTGAGGGGTTGTATTTTAATAAAGCATGTTGTTTTAGTAAGGTACTTTGTATAAACAGTTGCCGCACAGTTAAAATTTTCAACTCTTTATATAGGAGCTCTGTAGGATAGCGATACGGCAGTGAAAAAGAGACCTTTAATATGGCTCTCTGCGTTCTCTCCAATTGAAGCATTTTAGTTTTTGGAGCACCGCCCCAGGAGGTAATACCATATGTTAACAGAGATTGGGCCAAGGCGAAGTAGACGGATTTCTTTAGTTTCTCGTCAGCCACATCTCTCAGAGTTTTAAAAACATATATAAGTTTACGCAACCTGCTATTAAGGGTATTAATGTGTTCATGAAAACGTAGAGTGCTATCAATTATTACTCCTAGATATTTTACTTTTTCAGCTTGACATAATTAGCTAACCTAACAACATCTTATAGTGACCATATCAATATTAAAAATCTTTTATGTTTTAAATAAATAGATTGAGTTGGCCATCACATGAAAACACAATGTATCTTTCAGGAAATACATATTATATTAAATTAGATTGTTTAGTGCGATTGCCAAGTCAATCTATGTATGTATACCGGTACGAGGCCGCCACTCGAGAAGCTTTCTTCCCCATCGGTTGTCGTTTCTTCGAGCTATATGGCCGGCCCATTGCCACTTCAGCTTACTAATCGTCACTGTTGTTTCAGAGTCGGTGGTATTAAATAAATTAAAAAGTTATTAGTACAGTGTTGTGTGTACTCACAGCAAAACAAATCAACAAGGCTGTTTCTAGAACTAATTACCGGACCCTGGTTACTGTCACTTAGCTGCACCGTCGCGCCGATGTGCCTCATCACGACTCATTACTAATGAAGTACAGACGAGTGCCACTGCCCATACATTGTCCTTTTATATTAAACTGAAGTGACAAACAAACTTACAGTGCACGTGATGGTAAGCATTCCGCATATCGTCGCGCGGGTGTCGTAAGAGGTGGTAGAGGGACATCGAAACAGATGATGGGCAGCAGCATCTTCCTGGTAACAGCTCAAAGCAACAAAAACTGCGGCCAACCCTTCTGCCAAGCGCAACTACTATGGCAAAATCCCCCTTGTAAGAAAATCTATGGGGGGCATATGTTTAGCAATGGACTTTTATGGGCTGTAGTGGATGGAAGAATGGATAATGATAACTATCACAGAATACCAGCGTAAAATAGCTGCTTAATTCTGCTGTGTTTCGTATAGTTGTTGTAGAGAACCAAAAACTCTTCTTTACAGGAAACGAAACATTCCATGTTAGCCATCAACAATGCAAAATTCAAATTTAAATTCAAAGTCGAGCTCAGATATAGATGTCTAAGAGCACATCATCCACATACCATCAGATGGACTGTGAGCCTCTTATTCTACAAAAAGACAACAACTAGAATGTCGTCTAAACATTAGAAAAATATTTTTCTTCCTGGTAGCTTTTTTCACTAAATTTATATGAGACTGTTACGGCCTACGGCTGCTCCCTTAAAGGGTCAAATCCTCAGGGGCCCATGAGCTGAAGACTTCCCGAGCAGACGTAGGTCGGGCCTCAATGTGGCCACGTGGAATCTCTCTAATTACACTAAATATATGGGGGAGCGTTCTATACTACGGCCAGTCAACCGGCAGAGGAATTAGGCGAAGCTTACTTACCTATATCCAAGGCGACTGGTCCCTCCGGAGTCGGTCAGATCACATGTGGTTGTGTAGTGACAGGGAAAGAAGGTGATGTGATGTGTATCTGGGTGTGACTGCGGGTGATTGAACCTAGACCTTGGCCGTCGACAGCAGCCCGAGCGTCGACACCACTCCAACTTGAGGGGGCCTTCCAAGGCGTTGTCCAAATTGCTGCACCGCTTCAGACTGCTTCGGCGCCGGACCACAGTCACTTTCCTCGTTCGTCAAGATGACAGTCAATTAACTCTATCGTACGATTTACTAACTTACAGAAGCCACTAACTATCGCTGGTTATAAGGTTAACGCACAAAACGCACACGGAGTTTACGGATCAAAGGTCACTACCGTTTCGCGTCGCAACAGTTAGTTCTAGAATATCAGGCCGCACTAGCTAATATTGCCGAATGCACTTATGCCGATTCTGAGTCAGACACAATGTGTCCCTGGGAAGCTCTCCAGTAGGGATGCGCGTCACCAATCCTAGACCGTATATTTACTGTCCGCGCTTAATTATTCCGAGTTCCCGACAAAAATGACAGCGTGCTGTTCCAAGCACAGCTGGCAGACGACTCCTTTTTCGCTCGCGACTCGCGCGCTCTTGCCACGCTCGGCCGAACTTCAAACCGGTATCGCGCCGAGCCGAGTGACATCTGGCGTCGATTCTTGACAGTGTTTGGCGCGAACAGAGACCATGCCTTCGGTTCAACAATCGGTGCAATCGGTTCACAGTTGACAAAGATATTACGCAACATACATACAAAAAAAAACAGTCGACTTGAGAACCTCTTTTTTTAAGTTGGTAAAAAGTAGGCGGTGTACATAGTTCAAACATAAACATATATACATAGTTTAACATTAAAAGTGAAGACGGCCACCAATGCCGAATAATGAGGACCCACGAATTTTTCTGCCACCAGAACGGCGCCACTTAGAAACGAAGTGTAATATTTGACTAATAAACTACGAATATTCGTAAAAGTAGACAAATTATAAAAGAAAATAATAATAAAGAATTCGGCACTGAACATTACATTGTGTATCTGTTATAGTCAAAGGTCGATATATAGTTTTTCATGGAATGACTGGTTTATCCTAGGTTTGACTTAGGCTTTTTGGCAAACCCCGAAATAAATTCCGATTTCGGCCTTTGACTGAACTATTTTTAGTCAATCCTAGAAGTGCCTAACTTTTTAGTCAATCGTCAAAATTAAAATAATATGTTTCGGGCTAATTCGGTCAAACCTCGATTCGTATTCATTTGTGGCTAAAGATGTGACTCATACGCAACGAATTGAGTCGCAGTGGAGAGCTGTCGAATTTTTTTTATTGAAGAAAAAAATTTTAGCAATTCACATGAGATTATTTCATTTACTAGTATCACAGCAGAGTTTAGGGCAACCTGAATTTATAGATAAGGTAAATCGAATCTGTTCTAAAATCAAATCAGCACGCCTCCCACTCCACGTAGTCTTGTCTTCCCTACCCCCTAGAGTGCTTTTGTAAAGCCGAAGGCACGGAGGGAGAGCAGCCGCCGCCCTCCGTAGCAAATCGCAGGAATCCACAGCTGCGGAGGTGAGCACGGAAGCCCGCGAATTGCTACGCAATAGCAAAATGGTTTCACTAGTCGAATTCAGGAGTGCCAGAGCTTCGACGTTTGACTATAACATATACACACTAGAAACCGAATAAGTATATCTATAAAATCGCACCTTTTTAATGATCATGACATTATGTGACCATGTGCGTAATAAACCAAGTTCACCTTAGTCCAAACTGGCGACATCTGGTGAGCGTAAGATTATTAGCCCTAATTAAATCTTAGATGAATACGCAAATATTTAAATGTTTGTTTAAGAGGCTAGCCAAATCGATCGTGAGTTTTAGTTGGTGTGGAACTGCATTATTCATGCCACTGATTGCGCAGCGACCGCTTGACGTCTAACAATGTTCACATTTACATATTAGATAGAGCCTACAGCGTTAATAACAGGGATTAACAACGAAGTTCCTGTTTGTATGGAGTGGCCACTTTGAATGAAAATTAATTCGTAATTATTCGTATGTTTTTTCTTTTCTTTGGTAATGGCTCGTACTGTTGTACTTTTACCAGTGTCAATTGATAACAAATTATTCTTGGATATAATCTGTTTCAAAATTTCTTCACAATATGTTGATGCATCACATTGCGATGTATTTGGGAAATGTTGACGGCTGTTTGAGCCAGCAGATAGTCGATGACGACAGTATCATAAGTCGCTAAAGTAGACACAATAACTTGAGAATCACATCACCATCACACACTAATAGTTTACATGCGTTGACAGTTAATAAACAAAATCGCACCACTTTTACGTATCGAAACCTATTTAAAGCCATTATTATATTAATTTAACAGGAGCTGCAATCCATCAGCCGTCAAGTTCCCGCTAAAAATGATGCGTAAATCAAAGATTTTTACAAAAAAAAACTTACATTCTGAATTTAAAATATTATCATATTCTCTTGTTTGAATTTAAATTATTTTTACTGAATTGCTTGCTGAATTGCCGAGTTCCTAATGCTGCGTAGGGAGAGGATACGACTAAAAAACTCACAGTTCAGTTTTATTGGAACACTTTCGAAGTGAATTAATGAATTGAATGAATTTACTATGTGACAGGATTCCTTATCTGCCCATGTAGGCACCGTCTATGTAAATCTTACACGCGGTAGAGCCGCGCTGCAGCTATATTATGGCTGTAGTACGAATTGCTCGGCTCAACGGGAAAACCAGCGTAAAATTTCAGCTTAATTCTGCTGTGTTTCGAACGTTGTGTGTTGAAAACAGGACATCCTTTACTTTATATAGCATGAGTAAGTGAATCGAAATCTGTGTTTTTATATGTAATGGTTTATTATGTATACTCAAAATACAAAACAACACACCCTCGCAGATAGGATAAGAGGTTCAACAATGAGACGTATATAGGCTATATCTTTATTTTATGGTAAAAAGATTTAACTGGGCAGGAATACATTACATGATTAACTTCAGTACGAGCAGGTCATTACTGCGTAACAAGGAACAGCGGCACGGCGCTGGGCTAACTGACAGTAACGAGGGTCTCGCAGTCAGGTCGACATATTGCGATATTAATTTGTTTCGTTCGGAACTTGATTAAACAGTTTACATAATTAAATAGAAACTTTAGTTGTAGCACGAATGTTCAGCACGACCGGAAAAGATCATGCAGAATACCAATATAAAACAGCAGCTTAATGCTACTGTGTTTCGTGTGGTAAGTGTAGAGAACCGGAGACCCTTTTCACAGGTAATGAGGCATTGCTCTAAGTCCACTTTACCCCAAGACCTGTAATTATACCGACTCACTACACCCTTTAGACTAGAACCCGGCACACGTGCTGTGATTGGCGTCAGTAAGAGGTAACAGGGTAGTACCTCCCCTATTATCGCAAGGAGTATTTTAACTAATCTATCATGAGCTTCGGTAGAACTAAAAGTGTATGTACGCTCTTACAAAATTTACTTAACAATAACCATTTTTACTATATATTATGTTAGTTGGTGAGAGTTTTGACGGGAAGTTCACGGCCGGTGGTTCGTTGCTTCTGTTTAATTGTTTAATTAATGGTTTGAATTAGATTTTAATAAGTAAAAGTGATGCGATTTTGTGTATTAAAGGTTTGTGCATGAGCGCTGTCAGCAAGAACCACGAGACAATGGCTCCGACTATGATTGCTGATATAAACCTTAAGTCGTTTTGTCCGCTTAGGCGCGTTGACAACTTGATGTCAATATGTCGATAATGTCGTCATCAACCGTCTACTGGCCTAAGTTGTCGTCGAAATCTCCCAAAAACTTGCAATGTCAAAATCTAAATATTGTGAAGAAGTTTCATAAACAAAATATTGTATTGGGTAATTGCTTATTACTTGACACTGCTGGTGTAACCATATGAGTCCATAACCGAAGAAAAAACAAAAAGAACAAGTTATAATTCATTCTTGCGATTGTTGTCATTTGATGAAGCTTCATCTTGGTAAATACCCTGATGATGCCGTGAAACGAAACTGGCCGGTTTTATAGTTAATAAAATAATAATTTAAAATAAATTGTTAAACAAGTACAAGTGCTTAACCAAATCACAAAAATGAAAAAAGAAAGAACAAATTAGTCGGTAGTTCTTTCTTTTTTTGTTTTTAAGCGAAGCGTATATAAATCATTCATATACCGTTACGGTGCCAGAATGATAAGTTTAGACACCTACCAACTAAAACCTTACAATGTTTGTCTTTCCTCTTTGTCGCAGTTACAAGAACGGGATCGGTTTAATGCACTACCGGCCTTCATTGACTGCTTTCAACCGTAAATCGTCCCTCGCAGTCATTGAGACCAATTAAAATAAATACATTAGTCAACACAAAGACATTGCATGCTAGTTTTATATATTATAAAAACAGTCGAATTTTTAGAGAACCGATTCGTGCGAGTTGGCCAAATGTGGTATCAATTTATTAACTACCGATTTTCAGTTGAAATCGATCAACCATTCAATGTACACACAAAATTTCACAAACAAAACAAGACATCTACATATCCGGCATTGTAGAGTTGGACGGTACTTGTAGATCCAGCAAAACATTTTTTGCTCACATCTATTTGGGGCTATAAACGCAATTCGCTGAAAAATCTGGGGTTACATTTGGATACAAAGCATTTGACAAGGGTTCAAATAGGTCATTATTTTCTTCGTGAACTAAACGGGTATTGTTAAGAAATGGTCGGATTGTAACAAACGAGCATAATCTTCGATTATAGGATTTGATTGTTACTCATAATATATTTTCAACTAAATATATATTTGATAAGTATATACGTAAGGAAGACAAACGAAAGCACACCATTGGATGATAAGACTTAAGACAGACAGACGGACGAACAGCGGAGGCTTAGTAATAGGGTCCCTGTGGTTATCCTTTGGGTACGGAACCCCAAAAAGGGTCTCCGGTTCTCTACGCTCACTATAAGAAACATAGCAGAATTAAGCTGCTACTTTACGCTAGTATTCGGTGAGATTGTGGTCCTTCCCCGGATGAGCCGGCCCATTCATGCTACAACCATAATATAGCTGCAGCATAGCTCCACCACAATTAATATATTTATAATATTTTATTCTTTAATCTTTTTAATATAAGTAAAGTTATTTTAATATGCCAAGGAGACAAAGGATCACAGTCTTTTATATAAAATTACAATCACAAAGCAGCCCGTATACGTCACCTGGAACCAACTTCAAACAAGGAAGTTACAGATGCGGCGGAAATTCAGCTTCTGCCCGATTTTTTTAACGAAGTATCACAAATCTATGCTAAATGTGATAGGAACACTAAATTTCTCAAAAATATTAACACTGGGTTACCTCAGCCTTGATGTTTAAAGAATTTCATTTTTAAAATTTAAATATTGAATGTAGGTTCCACTGAGATCTCAATAGAGCTGAGTCTCGTTGCTCTGGGACTGCATTATTCATCGCGTAGATTGTGACAGCTGGTCGACGTAATATAATTGTAGCCAACAAAATAATATTTGAATTTTTATGAATAAACACATCACCGAACAGCTAATACAGATGTTTATCTTAATATGTAATGTCCTTATTTATTTATTGCACCTGTTGGTGCTATAAATAAATAAGTACACACTATTACATACAAAAATATCAGAAATAAAAAAAAATCTGAAAGTCACGTACATTAACTTTTTGCGTTACTCTTTATTGTGAAGAAATTTAATTTATTTATGTTAAAATGTATGCATTTTTAAAAGGAAGTTATTATACAATTATTAACTTATTAGCAATATTAACAACATCAATAATAAAATTTTGTCATTGCATTACACTCAACTTTATCAAACAGAATATATCATTTAAAAACTAATAAAAGTATAAATAAAAACATCAATTAAAATTTAAACAAGTCGAAATGTCATTAAAACAAAAATTCATATTATAAGTCAAAATTAAAAATTGAAAATAAAACTAAAAAGTAACGCTCACAAATATTTTAAATTAAAATTACCTATCGTACTTAATAATCATATTATTCTGTTATTACCTGAGCTGCAAAATTTTTCACTGGATATAGATTTGTGAATGAGATTGTAAATCCTCAACGCTCTGTTTAATAAAATTTATTCAGCTACGTCAAATTTGGGTCATTATGACCCAAATTTGACGTAGCTGAATAAATTTTAAAAGGAGGTTTCTTAAGTCTGTATGGCTTTCTAGGTACAGCAATATTTACTCTAGATAAAAGATCAGGGGTGTCAAAATTTCCATTTGTTAGCTTATACAGAAACATGACGTCAAGTAGCACCTACGGTGTCGGAGTGATTTGAGGCGAAAATGTAGTAGTCGATCGTTGTAGCTTGGTAGTTTTTTTTTGTTTTTATAGTATAGGGTGACAAACGAGCACACAGTCCACCTGATGGTAAGTGGTTGCTGTAGCCCATAGACATCTACATCTATCCTCAATAAAGACTCAAGATGCAGATGCGTTGTCACCCGTGAGGACTAAGATGGAATGCCTCTTTGCCAGTAAAAAGGGTCTCCGGTTCTTTACACTTACCATACGAAACACAGCAGCGTTAAGCTGCTATTTTACGCTGGTTTTCTGTGAGAGCGTGGTCCTTCCCCGGGCGAGCCGACCCATTCGTACTACAACTATACAACTAATATAGCTGCAGCATGGCTCTAACACGTAAAAGTTTCTTGGCTAAGTTGCAACTATAGGACAAATGCCATAAAAATCGCTTTTGTACACTCTCTAAGCGTTTGATATATGTACCGTAGTGCGGATTCCATACAGTACTGCCATATTCTAACATACTACGTACAAGGCCGTCATATACTGTAATTTTTTTCATGGGATTCCTAAATTCTTTACAGTTTCGAAGGACAAAGCCCAACATTCTAAGAGCCTTATTTATAATATTGTCAATATGAATATAGAAGCGTAGTTTGTTGTCAATGATGACTCCTAGGTCTCCAATGTGGCTAACCTCTCTTAGTGGCACATCATTGATATGATAGAGTCCGGTTGGTAAATATCCCTTTCTGCTGAATCGCACTACTTGGAATTTATCAGGATTCATGTTCATTCCGTTCTCAGTACACCATATCGCTAAATTATTTAAATCCCTCTGCAGTAATAATGCATCATCAGATGAGTTAACTATTTAATATAATTACAAGTCGTCAGCGAACATTGAGAATTTAGAGTCCAGAAAACATTTTCCTATGTCGTTGATGAAAATGTTGAAAAATAAAGGACCTAAGTGAGACCTTTGAGGTACTCCGGATATAGCGGTAAATGCTTTGGATTTATACCCTCGGGCCACAACAAATGATTGTTTATTTGAAAGGTATGATCTACACCAGTTTGAAAACATACCGGCTATTCCAATGGAGGAAAGTTTGTGCAACAGTGTTTCATGATTTACCCTGTCGAAGGTCTTACTGAAATCGGTGTATATTGCATCGTATGATTTTCCGTGATCGACCCCCTCAGCAAGATCCTCGACAAAGGAACTAAGTTAGTTGAGGTGGAACGTGGCTTTACAAAGCCATGCTGTTGGGGTGCGATAACCTGTTTCAAGTGACAAGATATTATAGGGCACAAAATCGATTCAAAAACTTTCGGAAATGTTGGAAGTATAATTTTTTACTGCACTCGTGTCACCTGTCTTGAATAAAGGTATTACAAGAGCACTTTTCCAAGCTGTTAGGAATACGCCAGAACTTAAAGATTCAGACTGATAAATATATTATTAACGTCAACTCACCAGCACCAGGAAAGTGTGACAACTATGGCAAAAATGCCCTTTCCCCCTTGAGGCAATCTTATAAGTTATCTTATCAATATTATAAGGCCTATGTTCAGCAGTGGGCTTTCATAGGCTGTAATGGGATCGTAGCACGAGCGAGTGCTACGATCCCTTATACGAGTATATTTCCAGCCTATTATATTTCCAGGTCAGTTGAAAGCTACTGTTGTAATTTTTTTATAGTTGCTTAAGTTACGCCGTGTATATTACGCCTGCAGCACGACTGAGTCGGCTCCACCTTTTAGACGTAGTAGAGCCATGCCGCAGCTATATTAGTAGTATGTTGAAGCATGAATGGGTCGGCTCGACCGGGGTAGGACCACGCTCTCACAGAAAACCAGCGTAAAATAGCAGCTTAACGCTGCTGTGTTTCGTATGGTAAGTGTAAAGAACCGGAGACCCTTTTTACTGGCAAAGAGGCATTCCATCTTAGTCCTCACGGGTGACAACGCATCTGCATCTTGAGTCTTTATTGAGGATAGATGTAGATGTCTATGGGCCACAGCAACCACTTACCATCAGGTGGACTGTGTGCTCGTGTGCCACCCTGTCCTATAAAAAATAGACAACCTTGGGAGGACTTAGGATCAACAAAGTTTTTGTTATAAAACTGAGGTGCACATGTGACTCTCCGTGATAACCGTGTAATAGCGGTGTAAGAATATCCACTACCCCATATCGTCCCGTGGGTGTCGTAAGAGGCGACAGAGGGAAACTGGAACAGGAGGTTGCTGATAACAACTCAATAAATACTGCGGTTGCCAAACCGCCTGACAAGCGTGGCAACTATAGAAAAATCCGCCATCTGAAGCCATCTTTGGAGGTCTCTATTTAGCAGTGGACTTTTGTGGGTTGCAGTTGTTTAATGAATCGCCCCGACAGTCAAAATAACAAAACACTGCCTTTGTTACGCCTTACCAGCGTGGCAACTATGGCTAAATCCCATCATGAGGCAACCTATTGAGGAGCTCTGTGTTATGTTAAGGTGATGCTCAGCGATGTCCCCGAACACGTTGTTGTTGTTGCAATTCATCTTACAACACAAAATAATTAAAACATGCGTATGCCAACTTGTTCACATTATGAATTATTTAATTAATTTATCATTTTGACAGGTACACAATTCCCGACAATTTAATGTAAAACTGTTGTATAAAAAAAGGTAAAAAAGACGGTATCAAAAATTATCGACCAATAACTCTTATACCTATAATATCGTTTTGTATAATAGAGTTTTGTGTTTTGTGAGAGATCCAACATAATAAAAAAAGAACAATATGGCTTCCAGAAAAATAAATCGACAAAGCTAGCAACTTTTAATATTATAAAAATAATAATTTCTAGTATAAATAATAACCTACTAACAACAGGACTAATATTTGACTTAAGTAAACTTGTTAAAGTTACTGCTGAAATGGTCAAGTATGGTGGGCCTCGCGTCTGGGCCAGCTTTCATCTGCTGTGCAATTTGTGCTGGCGGACGGGGGATGTCCCGGATGATTGGCGATCCGCAGTCATTGTGCCTTTATATAAAGGTAAAGGTTCACATTTTGACTGCGGGTACTATCGGGCGATCAGCTTGACCAGTTTAGCAAGTAAAGTTTACTCGAAGGTTTTGACACGTAGGATGCAAGAGAAATCGGAAAGATTTCTATGGGAGGCACAATGCGGATTTAGACCTGGAAGAGGATGCACGGATCAAATGTTTTCTCTCCGTATGATCACGGAAAAGCTTCTGGCTGCTAACCAGAAGATTTTCTGTGCTTTTGTGGATCTTGAGAAAGCATTTGATAAGGTTGTAAGGAAGAAAATGTGGGAACTGATGCCGGGGTATGGTGTGGATGGCCGATTGCTAAGGGTTGTGCAGTCTCTTTCAAATTCAAATTCAATTTGTGTGCAGTCTCTTTACTGTGACTGTAAAGCCTGTGTGCGGGTAGGGCATGACCTGTCACCCATGTTTAGCGTCCAAACGGGCGTAAAACAGGGTTGTGTCATGTCTTCCTGGCTGTTCATACTGTATCTCGACAGCTGTTTACAAAAGCTGAAAGATAGCTGTTTGGGTGTGAAATTGGGTGACATAAAAGTAAATTGTCTGCTGTATGCTGATGATGCAGTGCTTATTGCACCATCAGAGGCAGAACTGCAGGCATTAGTCACGTGTATGAAAGAGGAATGTGAAATTAAAGGTCTCCGTTTGAACGCTAATAAAACTAAGTTTCTGGTATTTGAAAGGGACGAAGAGAGAACGAAGTGTGAAATATGGGTAAATCAGGAATGTCTAGAACAATAAATGAAATTGTATACTTGGGGAGTGCTTTTAGCCGGGATGGAAGATGTGATTTAGATGTGGACAGGCGTGTCGCTGCCGGGAACAAAGTCAATGGTGCCCTGACTGCGTTAGTCAAAAGGCAAGGCGTAGTGAAGAGTGCACGCCTTGCAATACATAACGCAGTGTTGGTACCGACTTTGTTATATGGCAGCGAAACCTGGGTATGCCAGAAGAAGCATAAAAGCAAGTTGAATGCAGTGGAGATGCGATCTCTTCGTAAAATGTGCGGCGTTACCATGGCCGACCGAAAGCGAAACGAAGAGATTCGCAATATGGCAGGTTTGAAAGATGACCTTATCACAAAAATTGATAAGGGCGTGCTTCGGTGGTTTGGGCACGTTGAGCGAATGAGTGAAGACCGAATGGTGAAGAAAATACATAGCGCGAAAGTTAATATTAAAAGGTGTCGAGGTAGACCGAGACTAACTTTCGAAGACCATGTGAGCAAATTGCTCGAAGAGGGTAGGGTCAAGAGTACTCGGATACCTAGACGTGCATGTATGAAGAAGATAATGAATCTGAAAGAAGCGAAAGAGGTATGTAAGGATAGTGACACTTGGCGATCTGTTCTCTCTGGCTACCCCGTCAGGGATTGTGCGTGAAAATAAACAAGTAAACCGTTTGACCTTGTCACAAATAGCGTTCTTCTAAATAAGTTAGAATCGATTGGAATTAGAGGGATAGTACTAAAGAGGATTTCATCTTATTTTTCAAATTGACGACAATGTGTTACTATTAATAAAATGGTAGGAAATGAAATACTATCCTTCTCGTCTCAGTACAGAAAAAAGAATTACGGTGTTCCTCAAGGCAGCGTCTTAGGGCCAGTTTTATTTTTGTCATGCATAAATGACATAACTCTAGCGACTAATCATAAATGTATACTGTATGCGGACGATATCTTTGTAATTATAACATCCCACAAAAATAGTAATTCATTAGAGAATCATGAAAAGGAAATAAATAACACAATCGATAATATAATTAAAAGTAGCATTAAATCAATTTAAAAATTTACCGCGGGAAATAAAATTATATATATCGGAAATGACAACAGGAGATCCCACTTCTGATGTCGGAGATTACAATAGAGGATTGCAAATTTTGATCTTGGAAATACATCAGGATAGCGTTAATTGTTAAAAATAATAAAAGTGTGAGAGCGGATGTTCAACTTGCTCTCTTGCTTACGCAGTTTAATCATTATCAGTAATAAGACAACGTAACGCACTATACATTCAGAATAGTGAAATTACAGTTCGACCACACCGTAATACGTCTCAGCCACAATCACACACCAGTGTAACATGAGGTACGTAATTACATGATAACACCAAAATATGTACAGCAACAGCAACACTACTTATCTCAATGTAACACAGGGCAGCCTCTCAGCAACAACAATCCTCCTTGCCTGCACTAGAAGAATTACCACAACGAACAGAACCACGACAATATCTTAGCACTAGTCGAATGACCACACCCGTTGAATGACTTGAGCGGAATCTCCCGCGCACGGCACCTACAGTGAACTTTATACTACCGACACAAGAGGGGGTTTCTCGATATACCCTCCATTCTACCTCGATCCAACCGGGCATTTTATAGACACTCCGACACGGCCATCCTGACGTACGACAGTCTTCGGGCGTGTATCTTTATGCATTCCTGTAACAAACAACAATTCGTCCGCTCGTCCATCCTGACATGAGTGGGTACATATTATTAGTTCGGAAAACTAATTGTTAGATGGCGCTGGTTGTTGCACTATGGCGCCATCAATTCACGACACGGCCATTCCTGACTAGCATCCGTCCTCGGTTGCAGTCCCTGGAGACAAAATATGCTCAGTGATTAATCTAGTTCGGCTATTATGCCAATAGAAACAAGGTTGATTCAAAATAGTACTTCACTCCTCCCAAGTCTAAGTACAATAGTCAACTGTCATAATTGACAATGCCTTGTTATTAAGGCTTCTTACACAGTGCTTCCTGCATAACATGATTTATCGTGGAAGGTCCTATCAACAAGTTACAACACAGTAATTTTAACAATTTTTTACTCTTTACAATTCATAAGCAATGCATATTCAACTCGTGAAACTTTCATTGAAATCTGTGCACCAACACAGACCAGAATCACACCAACGATTCTTTACATATCCGCCGTTACATATGCTAGAATCGCACCAACGATTCTCCACATATCTGCCGTCATATATGCTACAATACACAAGGGGCTCTGTGCACCAACACAGGCCAGAATCGCATCAACGATTCTTTACATATCTGCCGTTACATATGCCAGAATCGCACCAACGATTCTCCACATATCCACCGCCAAATATGCTACAACACATCTGCCGCCACATATGCCAGAATCGCACCAACGATTCCCTACATATCTGCCGCCAAACATGCTACAACACATGAGAGGTTCTGTGCACCAACACAGACCAGAATCGCACCAACGATTCCTTACAGACCCATCGCCACATGTTACTCATGAGGTGCGGTCTAAAGTTTTGAGTATGAGTACAAGCATTCCTAATCAAATTTGGTCTCACTACCACTGTCATCAACTATGACTTCTAAATCTCAAGGAACTTGGTGATCGGGGATCTTCCTCACATGATCATGGGGGTATTTTTACACTTTTGCCACAACACAATCTTTGATGAGAGGGCATTCGGCCCAGAATCATAATATAATGGGTAAGACTCACCAGTATTCATCAGCACACCGCTGG
The DNA here is from genome assembly GCA_963668995.1 of Parnassius mnemosyne. Lineage (NCBI taxonomy): Eukaryota > Metazoa > Arthropoda > Insecta > Lepidoptera > Papilionidae > Parnassius > Parnassius mnemosyne. The sequence goes on from CAVLGL010000087.1 coordinate 36,172,333, forward strand.
GATTGCTCACATAGTACAGGTCAACACGTCGCTCACTGCTCGCCTCTGCGGCAGGCATAAGGCAATCGCACGTGGCTATTAAAACAAACCAGCACACGCCATACTTAGCTGCCATGAAGCAAGTTTACGTTGTCAAAACAACAGCACAGGGCGTGCCGCACTCGCACTGCAAGCCGTCGCATCTCACCAGCGCCAGCGAGACGCTGCACCGTACCACGCACTCCAAAGCGTCAACGGGAACAGCAGGAGCACCTGAGGGTTCATAGGCATCGTCGAGGTTGCAGTCATCGTGATCTGCGTGAAAAACAAGTTGTTAATTATCAGGACAACATACAAAGTTGCCTATTATCTCATCCATCACACATACGAGGCCCTCAAACAGAAATACGCTCTCATACCGTGAACTATAATAAAGCACTTCGCTTTCACAAGTACGCATACATCTCCATACGAAGTATCTCACACATACTCGTACTTGATCTTGTGAGATCCCACGTTAACTACGTTAACCACATTAAAAACGTGAACCAGGACAGCGCCTGCCAGGACAGAGCCTAATACATGTTCAGAAAACATTACCGTGCACACAGCATACGACTTCCGCACACACAGTGTGACTCCCACGTATACAGAGTACACGACTTCCGAGGCATCGCCATGTACAGCATACGCGTGGTCCGGGATGGCGCCTGCGTATACGCGCATACGCATCTGCTGATACCAGGCCATGTTACAGCTGGACCTGGCAGTCCGTTCCGACCAGCAAGGCACACACTCACGCACTTGTAATCACATCACACGTGCTACTGTAACACATAAAAGAAAACATTAAAAATACTCAGTCGGAACTTGATTTCAAGAAATGCAGCACTACTCTTGGTACACGATTCGCCTTTCTAGGGCACCAAATACTGAGCTGCGGCTACACGACAACCTCTGGTATGGTCCGATCCTCATGTAAACTTAAATACTCTCTTCAATGTCAGAACTAATTGGCTCTACTTCACTTTCATAAGTTATACTTTGGTTTTCCGGCATTTTTCACAACCAATTAACCTTAACATAAATTTACTTTCCTCGTTTATCAAATGGTGATCGGTAGCAGCGGCAATTAACATGGCCGCGGCGTCATAAGCCGAGAGCATACTTCCACTCAAGAGCGAGTGCCACAGCACCACGCCTTCCACTAAACCCTCATCATCAAATCCCAATTTTATCGACTACGTAATACTCGCAGTAAACTGTAACACTTATCAACACATTAGAACACAAAAATACTACTTGGTGTTTTTAATTCATAGCACGTTAAAGTAAACATGTTCTTTTTTTCGGTAGATCGTGTAAACATTTTGAACTTTAAAACTAGCCTATCTAAATCACACCTCGTGTAGATATCAAATTATAACATAACTTGAGCAAGTTAAATTTCCACTGAATGCAAACTATAACTCATTCAGAATACCTCCAACATTTTTTTCGACATTTGTTATCATATTTGTGTACGTTTAGAAATAATGAAAGTACTTGCGGGTACTTTCTATTTAAATCGAATAAAAAGATTTAACTTTTGGCTTAAAACATTTCACTTTAAACTTTTACTCTACACTTTAATGATTCGTCAGTGTCATAAATACGGCAACAAACTGGATTTAGGAAATTGAACACAAAAACAAAACGCGACGCGCATCATAGTATTTCACCAACGTTATAACCCTCACACTATTCAAAGGTTATAGGTGGTCAGTAACAGGGACTTTATCCCACTTCTGATGTCGGAAATGACAACAGGAGATCCCACTTCTGATGTCGGAGATTACAATAGAGGATCGCAATTTTGATCTTGGAAATACATCAGGATAGCGTTAATTGTTAAAAATAATAAAAGTGTGAGAGCGGATGTTCAACTTGCTCTCTTGCTTACGCAGTTTAATCATTATCAGTAATAAGACAACGTAACGCACTATACATTCAGTATAGTGAAATTACAGTTCGACCACACCGTCTCAGCCACAATCACACGCCAGTGTAACGTGAGGTACGTAATTACATGATAACACCAAAATATTTACAGCAACAGCAACACTACTTATCTCAATGTAACACAGGGCAGCCTCTCAGCAACACCAATCCTCCTTGCCTGCACTAGAAGAATTACCACAACGAACAGAACCACGACAATATCTTAGCACTAGTCGAAGGACCATACCCGTTGAATGACTTGAGCGGAATCTCCCGCGCATGGCACCTACAGTGAACTTTATACTACCGACACAAGAGGGGGTTTCTCGATATACCCTCCATTCTACCTCGATCCAACCGGGCATTTTATAGACACTCCGACATATACATTTTAATGAAAGAAAAATAAATTTTAGTCTAAATATTAATAAAATTGACGAAATAGAACAAAATAAATTTCTTGGTAAGATCATAGATCGAAAAAATTCATATAGATGAGCTATGTAAAAGGGTTAATAGTTTTATGTATGCGTTGCGTACAGTAAAAAATGTTACTAATAAAAATACAACCCTAATATCGTATCGTATCATAATATACACATATTGAATCTATACTCCGATATGGTATAATAATGTGGAGTAATAGCACAGACTGGCGTAGGGTATTTATCACACAAAAAAGTACATAAGGGCGATATCACAACAAGAGAATCTTATAAGCCAATATTCAAAAATCTTTGCTTACTAATTCTGTCATCGTTATACATTTTTGAGATATGTAAATTTAAAACCAGCATACAGATTTATTTAAAAAGTCCTCTGATGTTAATCCTAGGCGTAAAAGAAATCCAAATGTTGTTGCAGATGTTCTTGTGAAGGTTGACCTAAGGAATGCTTTTAACTCTATCGATAGGGTAACCTTGCTGAAAGAAGTGGCTAACAGTACCCCCGAAATTTATCATTACGTTTGGCAATGTTATAGTCAAAATACTAACTTGTTTTACGAAAACCATGTTATCGATTCTGCTGTCGGTGTTCACCTGGGTGACCCACTGGGTCCAGCACTATTCAGTTTGGGAATTAAACCCATTATTTCACGCTATATCCAAGCTAAATCTCTGGTAATGAGACGACGGTACACTGGGAGGTAGAGCAGATGACGTCCTCAGTGATCTTACTAATATTTATCGAAATTTTCAAAATATTGGTCTTGAACCAAATAGCAATAAATGTGAAATATTTTTTCCAATAATTTATTTACTTCTCATAGAGACATTTTAATTCAAAATTTCAATCATTTTTGTCCAGGAATAAAAACTGTCAGTACGGAATCACTATACCTGCTAGGTGCCCCGTTCTTTTTCGATAGTATTAGACCTGTTTTAAAAACAAAATTTGATCAGTTTTTAAAGCACGTTGATAAATTGTATAAATTAAACCCCCACATAGCTCTTACTATTTTAAAATATTGTCTTCTTGTACCTAGATTTACATACTTTTTCCGCTCGAGTCCAGTATGAAAATGTTCGGATATTTTAAAAGATATTATATATAATATAGCAGTAGTATGACTGTACCACGCAAATCTATTGTTAAATTGTTATTATTATTGTCAGGTACCTCAATGTGTTACGGATTTTTATTTTAAACGATTATTGCTTCACCGCCAAGTGCTGGGTGACAGGAGTTCTGTTCCGCCTGGGTGTTCGAAAGTTAGGACAAACGAGCACGTGGCTCATTGGATGGTAACTGTTGACAGCCACCCATGAACAAGTGCAACACCAGGGGAATAGCAGGTGCGTTGCCGGCCTTTTAAAAAGAAGTAAGCTCGTTTCTTGAAGACCCTTAAGTCATATCGGTCCCTAATTACCATCTCACCTATTTCTGAAATCAAATAACAAAGCGTAAAACATTTTGCTCCGTACAAAAGGGTATAAAGTGGCAGTGTAATTACAGATTGAGACACTCCAGCTTAGTCCAGTAGAGGTGACATGGTATCTGTCAAATACGTCGATTTGTTTGAAGACGGCCGCAGGTGTCCATGGACTGCAGCAGAGGACAACCAGGTGTAAGTTTGTTTGTTACTGCAGTTTTATAAAAGAAAAAGTCCTTTCTATTCACATTTAAACAACGAAATAAACGAGAGATACTTTTACATCGTCATTTTACGACATAAAACATATACATATATATAAGCTGTAGTTGCTACTTGACCTTCAGATGGACTGCAAGTTGGTTTGTCACAAAAATAGTATTATATTTAGTTCTGCTGGGAATATTACGCGCGTTGCTCGCATACTAAGTTAAGCCGAGCACTTATCCTTTCAGCTACTACTGCTGATCTGTGTGGATTACTTTTTCATTTTCTTCACGACTCGGTAGCGCTGCGGCGTCCGACTGCGGTGTTGTAGCAGGTTTGAATCCCATACGTAACTATTCTTTGTATGACCTACAGATATAACTGAATTAGGTCTGGATGTTTCAACAGTACAATGAAATTTACTAAATATAATAATTAAAAAAAAAACGAATGAATAATAATTGTACAATCAACTACGTTACCCACAAGTATGTCTGTATATGTATAAAAACTCGCAACCCCATGGTACAGGAGAGAATCCTAGCGAGGAAGTAATCTTATTCAAGAGATAAAAGTAAAAAAGAATATCCGTTTTAATCTTAATATAGTTTGATATTTACTTAACCTAATTTACTTGTAATGTTATGAACTGACGTCTTCTGATACAAGTCCGTAAGCACTAGCTTTAAAAGAATGAGTTGATCTTTGTACCTATTCATTTAAAAAAAATCTTCTGGTAAAATAAACATTTTATTATTTTTTATTATATATTTTTTAACTGATAAAAGCCAGTGCTTGAGTACTTTCCATGAAACCATTTTCGCTTAAGTGTAGTTTCAAAATGTTGTTTTAATAATCGCTCAAAGGCTAAGTTTAGGCATTCAGCGAGGAATCGCAGCCTGCGTTCTCGGCATTATACCGCGGGGAGTGGGGCTGTGTGATAATTTAACCTTTTAGTTTGTCTTTGTTATAGTTTGTTTTTTAAAATTATATATTTCAATGTTATGTTAATAAATTTATAATAATTTAAAAATAATAATAAAGTGATATACTTGTGAACCGTATGGTCGGTGGCTCCTGTAGCCCATGGACAACTGCTGCTTTCGTATTCGTGTAGTGAATGTAGGATGATTTAATGAATTAATGATTTTATAATTTTTTTCCTTGCTCAACATCATTGTGGAATTGATTACCACCGACTATTTATCCAGACTCATACAACTTAGGGATTTTCAGGAAACAAGCTTACTCCTTTTTTAACAACCGGCAGCTCACCTGTTATTCGCCTGGTGTTGGAATAGTTCATGGGCGGTGGTCGACACTTGCCATCAGGTGAGCCGCATACTCGTTTGATCTCTCTTCCATAAAACATGTATTTATATTATTTCATAATTATGTATTGTTTTACGATTTTACATTACAATAATTGCGGTTGGTTCATTGTAGCTGGCAGTACTCCCGGGATTCATGTCCGTAGCTTGAGTAAGTACGAATGCGTTTTGACATTTAAAATTTGGAAGCTTCTATAAACATTATTGTTAATTCATAATTTATGTCAATCATGTTAAAGGCTAAGTTTGATTTTACGGTGGTTTGGGATGTCTAAAGCGTTGTTATCTTTCTATTCGAAAACACATACATTGTAAATTTTATCTTAAAGCATAAATATAAGGTCTAAATTAGTTAAAATACAGTAATAGTAATATTTTTTTCTTTATTGCACCCAATACTTGTACAAAAGGGGAGATTAATTCTATATGGCATTCTATACTAACTAACCTGGGGTAGAACTGAGAGTGAGTTACGGGCAGTTAAGTAGTTATGGTCAAATTCAGTTCAAATATATGCAGGTGGCTCAGGACCGTGCTTTGTGGCATTCTTTGGGGGAGGCCTATGTTCAGCAGTGGACTTGTGAAGGGCTGTAATGATGATGATGATATACATAGAACCCATACATAGAATATCCACATATAATTTAAATTTATATTATACGTATATATAAATAGCTATAATCATATAAAGTAAGTTGACTCGCCTTTGTAGGCTACGAATATGCTCGTATAATTTTTTTTAAACATTTTGGCGGATACAAATTTTGAACAAATTTATCTTTATTAAAACGTCTAGTCATAATTAAAAGATTGAATAAAACTACTTTTACGGATTCTATAGCGTTAATTAACTTATTTTTATTAATTCCCGACATTTCGGGTGCTTTACAGCTGCGAATTAATAAAAATAAGTTAATTAAACGCAATAGAATCCGTAAAATAGTTTAATTCAATGTGTAGTGTTCGCGTAAATATAAGAAATTATTATAATTAAAGATATTCAGCAAATGAATACTCTTATTCAACGTGTTAAGGATCAAATTATTTTGACAACCTTTTGTGTCTTTTTCAAACGAATACATCGTTCTATTGTAACAGGTACTTTTTAGAGGTGTAACAAAGTTTAACCAAGCAAAATTTAACCTTAATATTTTTATGTAAGATTGCTTTATATTCGTTCAACTACGTTCATTATTCGTTTAAATGTGTTGCTTTTCAGAGCGAGAAGTGTTGACGGTTACGTTAAAAAGAAACAAAAGCATTTCTCTTGTCAAAAGTGTTTTTAAAACATCCGCTTACTGGGATAGGGATATTTACCTAAAGAAATACAATTTCATTAAAAGGGAATGAAACAAAATAAATTATTCAGAACGAGTTCGCAAAAACGATTCGATATTTTTGTTACTGCATAGATTCAATGTTATTAATACTTATCACAGTCCCTCTAGGTTTTTTGCTGGTTTTCCTCTCTTTGCGTCCTCTCTTTAGTTCTACATATGTTAAATAAAAATTATTCTATTCTTTTGTATTCTAATTATTAAGTAGTTTTCATCACGCCGTGTGTTGGCGGTGTAAGAATACCCACTACCGCATATCGTTTCGTGGACGTCGTAAGGGAAGTCAGAGAGAAAATAAATAGATGATGGGCATTCACATCATTCTGATGACAAATCCAAACAATAAAAACTGCAGCTGCACTCTGTTTTCCGTGTATTCTGTATTGTATTTATGTTACGTATCCCGTATTGTAATACATTATTACTAGGGTTGACGTATTCAAATTTAAACTAAACATTCCCTACGCTCTCTTTTAGTAGCTACGTCGTAGCGTAACAACCCACGAAATTTCGTAGCGGCTACGTAGAAATATTAGATACGGTAAAAATTATGATTTGTCGCAGACTTAAAACGCGCTACGTTAAGGGGCTACTCCATGCGAACGACCTTGAGCATTTGCCGGCGGCACGCCGCTCGCTTCAATATATTGCTTATTTAAGACGCCACCTATTATGTAGTATTATTTTTTCAACATCTATAAACTAATTTATGGAAATACACACAGCGTACAACGATAAATGTATTTTAATTTTTTTATTCGGTATATTAGTTGCATTATATTAGAATTATGTATTTTCATATATTATCTAATTATGAAATTTTATAATTAATTATATATTAAAAATGAAGCATTGAAAATGTCAGTTTAAAAGATACCTATTCACTATAGGTAAATAAATAGATAGCTCGCCTTTTGTCCAAATATTTGGTGCAACAAAGAATAAATAAATAAATAGGATGTTTCGTAGATGTGTTTTTGATTATTGTTAATTTTTACGTGTCACGTATTGAAAAGTAACATATCCTACCTACAAATTTTTGAACTGAGCACCTTGTAACTTAGCCTGCTTATTACTTATGCTGGCAGACATTATCCTCGCCCCAATGATTGATGAGGATGAAAATCAATTTTATTTCTACATACGTAATTATATTTATTTATACATAAGGGTAACTTTAATAAAGGTAATACAAAAGTCAACAAGAAGTATAAGGGTTCAATCTTTCAATTTCAATTGTAAAAAAACGTTACCCCCACACTAGGATTTTCTCCTGTGTCGTAGAGGCAGTTTACAAACATAAATTGCACAAGGACAAACATCCAGACCCGAAACAATTATTTGTAGGCCAAATACTTGTTCCGTGCGAGATTCGAACCCGCGGCCCCCAGCGCAACAACTGATTACTAAGCCACTACGCCACGGAGCCGTCGCCAGGTTATAGCTAAAGTGACCATACGTCCCGTTTTGAACGGGACTGTCCCTTTTCTCGGTCACCTGTCCCATTGTCCCCAAACAAAGCTCCGGGACACAAAATTGTCCCGTAACTAGTTGGATGGAAGTATTCAAAGTCAACAATCTTCAACATAATTTTTTTTAATCGAATATATTTTATGTCTACCTGGTACGAATGCTCCGGTAGAAAGAGAATTTTTTTATTTTGAATAAATTGTGGACGTCTGAAAGAAACACTTACGGTTCCAGAGTTCTAAAGGCGATGTTGTTAACAAAGATAACAATAAAAAAACTTGAGCAGAATTTTATTTTTATTTAAAATCATCACCAACTTTATTAAAGCAAATTTAATCCACTTACAAATGTAATTAATAATTAAAAAAAATATGTTGCATTTAATAATTACCGTCTATACCGAATATAATTTTACAGTGAACACTAATTGTATAAAGTTATAGTTTTTAGAGTATAAATAAACCCATGTCCTGTTTTGAGTTAAAAAATAAATGGTCAGTTTAGTCTTTTTAGTTAAATTTAGTTTTAAAAATTTTTAGTTAATAGTAAAAAGTAGGTATATTAGTACCTACTTAGATACTTTTTACCGAATTATAAGTATAGAACACCTTATGTACTCAATTATTTTTTGAAAAAGAAGAAAAAACAAGCAATAAATAATATACTATATTTTAGCAAAAAAACTATAACTTAGTAATACTAATTATAACTTAGAACATAAATGAAAAACTCATAACTGACTTTTTGGCCCGACCCAGGATTCGAACCCGGGAACCTCATGATCAGAAGTCGCACTACTACAACCACTAGACCAACGAGGCAGTACTATACTTAGTAAGATATTGCGGTTGTGTGATAATATTGAATTAGCCTTTTATAGTGTAAATTATAATATTTGTCGAAATTTTAATTATGGATTCGAACCTTACATGCTAATGGTGCTTCATTTTTTTATTTGCATTTACTTCAAAGAAAATACACGCAAAAAGCTTCATCGCGCAGTAAAAAACACAACAAATATATGTATAACTAATACGAAAAGTTATACCCAAAACAAACAAATAATACTACCTATAAATAACCTAATAAGTAATATTATTATCGACTCATATGACGTGAGTGTATGTGCTGGTCGACGCTCTAACGACACGGGCTTCACGTCGAAGAGCTCAGCGCTCACTGACTTCAGCAAGTCCGTGAGCAGTGAATATGCCCAGATTTGAAAATAATTTCTTAATAAAATCAAATTTTGGTCTTTTGAAAAAAAAATTATTATAGAAATGTTTACTAATAAATTGCCTATCCATTGGTGTAAATCGCAAAATAAAATAATACTTACTTTACGAGAAGATGCATGTTATCAATAATAATTTCACATTTATGTGGTTTCGTTGTAAGGAGATTATATTAATATTTATTCCTTTAAAAAAAATTGGATATAGCTTTTATGGAATCAAGATTATGTAGAAATATAATGTGTTTTTTATTTGTTGATATATCTTTTAAATAAAAAGTAGATAGCTCCTAAAAACAGCACAAATAACGACTAGCGCGACATTTTGCTCAACCTGCGCCTTAATAATAACGTGGACATATTCTTATTTCAAAAATAGTTAGTATTTAGTTTAGGTTTAAACTGAAGTCTGTTTCAATAAAGATGCCTGTGAAAGATATGCGAATAGAATAAAAAGTACGTAATTAAATTGCAATTGTCTAATGTGGTAAGAGGCTCATTGGTTACCTGGATTAAATTGTTCAATCTTGTCAGGCTTTAGCCAGTATTTCAGTTTTCCATAAGACGCATTTCGGAGAGTGTGCGCAGGAATTACATTATTTAATACTTCCCACTCCTTTAATCATCATCAGACAACCAGAGGTCAGCGGGTATTCACCACTTTGTTGTCGATATCCCACGTATTAGAACCAACCGGCTTGCCTCGACTTTTGTTATGTGTAAAGCAAAGGAGTGGAATAAATTGCCGGCATCTGTCTTTTCGTCTGAATACAATTTGAGCGTGAATAGGCTTTTGTTACGCCCTCTTGGATTGTGGTCAAGTACTGGCATATAATAATTTAAAAACAATCGCTTAATCTGTGGCATCCCGATTGATGGACTTCTTCAGTTAAAAACACTTCTTAAACGATGGTTCAGTACCAAGACTATAACTTAAAGCACTTGCTGTAATGAGTCGGTTTCAGTGTTATGACAAAAAGTTGTTTACAAAGACTTAGCCTGACAACGTTACGATCTTAAATAGAAATATATTTGTAATATTCGTCTTGTTCCTTACTCAGTATTTATTTCTTTATTTGTTTATTCATTAACCGCAATTTGTATGCTAAATTGCTCCAGGTCTGGAGGTTTGTCCTTTTGCAATTTATATATATTAAATGCCTCCAAGATACAGGGAAAAATTGTAGTGTAGTGGTAATAGCAGGAGCACGAATGGGTCGGCTTGACCGGGGAAGGATTACGCTCTCACAAAATACCAGCGTAAAATAGCATCTCAATGCTGCTGTCTTTCGTATGTTGAGTGTAAAGAACCGAAGACCCTTTTTACTGTAAACGAGGCATTCCATCTTAGTAATCACGGGTAAAAACGGATCTGCATTTTGATCTATAGTCAAGGATAGATGTAGATGTCTAGTGGTCACAGCAACCACTTACCATCAGTTGGACTGTGTGCTCGTTTGTTACCCTTATCTTATATAAAAATATTTAAAAAATAAGACTCATGAAAGACATGTAATCATTATTATGGGAAACTATACACCAAATGTATGGTGGAGTTAAATGTATTAGTTATATTAGTAGGTGTGAGGACATCCTAATATGACATGTAAAATTTTGTGCAACCGTCTTCAATATAAATTATTAAGGATAACTCAGAAAGTACGAGTAAGGTCTAGATCGTAGTTTATATGGGACCACACGAGAAGCACCAGCTTTCAAATAAAAAAAATCATCAAAATCGGTTCACCCACAATAAAAGTTCTGAGCTAACAACCTCTAAAAAATACAATCGAATTGAGTACCTCCTCCTTTTTTGAGGAAGGTTACAATAACCTACATTCGGCGATAAATATATCTGCCATCAATAAAGCAAACATGTCGGCAAAAGATTGATGGATCGCTCCAGCGACGCGGCTACTTCCACAGCGAGGCGTCGGTAACAATAGCGCGGAGGTATAACCCTAAGCTCGTTTACAAAGCCTTTTGCCGAAGTCTATTTGGTTAAACTTTATTTATACGTTTATCTATTGCGTAGATATATTTCAAATTTGAAGCTATTTAGTGTTATTTTTAAATAAATTTTATAACAAAGTCACTGAACGAGTCACGCTGTAGCTATATTATGGTTGTAGCATAAATGGGTCGGCTCGAACGGGGAGGGACCACGCTCTCTCAGAATACCAACCTGAAATAGGTACTAAAAGATGCTAAGTTTTGTATGGTGCTGGTAGTGACCCAGATACCCTTTATACCGAAACCGAGGCATTTCATCTTAGTCCTCAAGGGTAAGAAGACATTTGCATATTGATTAAGACTTAACGACAGATGTAGATGTTATAGACCACAGCTTCCACTTACCATCAGATGGACAGTCTGCTCGTTTGTCACCCTATTAATAGTTAGTCAGTAGTTAGTGATTCTAAAAATAAATAATATGCTTTAGTTTTTGTTTTCTTGACACGATACTGCGGGGATTCGGACTGTATATGTCGATTTTTTAGTTTTAGCTTTTTTATTATAGTTTTTTTTTTAAATATTGGATATATTTTAATGTTATGTAAATAAAATATAATAAGTTAAATATTGGTACCGACGTACAGAAAGAAACCGTGAGGCTTGTATGACAGGGGGACGATAAACCTGACGCTCCCTACCTTATGCAAATTGTGAAATGCTTAATGAAATAAAAGATATTATTATTATTAACCTATATTTATTTGGGGTGAATGGCGCGGCTTACAACTGTCAGAATAAAGGGCTTAATGAGATCGTTTGTAGATTTTATTTTCAAAAATCAAATAAATAATAGTTGGATACGACCATCCGATTATTTCACAGTGCGCGAGCAGCCCGGGTTCGATCTTCGCTCACACATAATTTAATTATTAATTACAACTGTAAAACGTGTGTTCATTAGTGGATGATAATAATAATAATAATCAAAGTAAGCTGTAGTTTTAGTCTTTTTAATGATTAATATTAAAATACGAATAGCTTGGTTAACCTCAAACCTACTAATTTTGAACGTTGTTAGTTTCGCCGTTACTTATGCGTTCAGATCACTCTCTATTTAAAAGGTATAAGAATATTTAAAAGATGACGTTTGACAAATGATTTTTTGTGTGTGCTGTGTACCGTGGCAGTGATTGCTCACGGGCTAAGCGCTCGCTGTAAATTTCACAGTACGCGAGCAAGCCGGGTTCGATCCCCGCGGGCACCAATGAATAATTGTTAAATGCAATTGTAAGTGCTGATTTTACCACGTGCTCTACGGTGATGGAAAAAATCTTGAGGAAACCTGTATGTCTGTGAAATACAAAAGTATATTTCGAAGACACGTGAAGTTTGTCAACACGCATTGGGCACCACAGCGGACTTTTCCTGGCCCTTATTAAAACCTTTTCAGAATTTTCATTTGGAGGGTGGCGCACTGCGACAGCGTGTTGCATGTTGTAGACACGTGCGCGGAGATTTTGTTTGCGGAGTATAACTTGATACGGTTCGGTTAACGTTTCGCTGATTTTATATCAGATGCGAAGCGACCTGTAACCAAACATTAAATAATAAGTCTTTACCTATGAAATTGCCCTGCCGGAGTACTGCCCATTACAAATCAAAATCATTTTTATTTGGCTAAGAATACTAATTTCGCATTAATTTTATTTCAAAATAATGAAATTCTTTTTTCAAAATTAGTCATAAACTGCCCTGCGCAGATGGCTGGTCTCCGATGAGACAGGCCGCCGTGACCGAGATTCGGTCTGAATGACACTATAACTGTTATGTATAATATGAATGTTCGTACTAGTTAAAACTGCCGTGTAGTAGCGGTTAAGAATATCCACTACCCCATATCTTCCCGTGGGTGTCGTAAAAGGCGACAAAGGGAAACAGGCAGGAGATGGGCAGCAGCATCTTCCTGATAATAGCCAAAATAACAATAAAAAAACTGCGGTTGCCAACCCGCTCGCCAAGCGTGGCAACTATGGCAATATACCCCCCATGAGCAATGACAATAATAAACGGCCCCCAGTCCCCGGCGGCCCCGCTATTCCTGGCTACGGTGGCGACCATGGTAACGGCGGGGCAGGGGGTGCTAAGAATCTCCGGTGGAGGTTCGGTTGCCACCTACGACGACTCGACCTGGCAACATACAACGCACGCACCCTGAGGACTGACGAGAAGATTGTGGAGCTGGAAGAAGAGATAGACAAGTTACGCTGGCATATTATAGGATTATCCGAAGTCCGAAGAGAGGGGGAGGACACGGTAATCCTCGAATCCGGCAACTTGCTCTATTACCGGGAGGGCGACCATCTGTCCCAAGGAGGTGTCGGATTTATCGTCCACAAGTCTCTCGTTAACAACGTTGTAAAGATTGAGAGTGTGTCGACGAGGGTTGCGTACCTTATACTCAGAATCACCAAACGGTATTCGCTGAAGGTCATACAGGTTTACGCACCAACCTCGGCACACCCCGATCAGGAGGTGGAGGAAATGTATGAGGATATCTCTAGAGCCATGCATTCCTCCAAAACCCAATATACGGTGTTAATGGGAGACTTCAATGCAAAACTAGGCACAAGAGAGAACGGTGAGCTGAAAGTAGGGAAATTTGGAATAGGGCAACGAAACCCAAGGGGCCAGCAGCTGGCCGACTTCATGGAGAAAGAGGGACTCTTTATGATGAACTCTTTCTTCCAGAAGCGGCCCCACAGGAAGTGGACCTGGTCGAGCCCCGACGGTTCGACAAAAAATGAGATTGACTTCATTATGACGACCAGACGACAACTGTTCAGTGATGTCTCAGTGATCGCGAGGGTGAAAACCGGCAGCGATCACCGAATGGTTAGAGGCACACTGAACCTAAACGTTAAGTTGGAGAGGTCTCGTCTAATGAAGTCAACGCTCCGTCCCCCTCGTGCTCTAATCCAAAGTCCCGAAACCTTTCAGCTCGAGTTACAAAACCGTTTTCAGTGCCTAGAAGACTGCAATGAAGTGGACGATTTGAATGACAAGCTCGTGGAAACTGTCCATGCGGTCGGAGCTAAGTTCTGCAAGACCCGCCGCAGAAGAACACAAAAACTCTCCGATCACACTCTTAATATCATGGCTGTTAGACGGGAGATGAAGCTACATTCCTCAACAGATTTAACAGCATACAGGCAACTGAACAGACAGATCTCCAAATGCATGCGGCGGGACTTACGCAAATTCAATACAGCTCGTATTGAAGAAGCGATCGAGCGGAACCGAGGCTCCAAAGTCTTTGCCAGAGATCTGTCTGCCAGAAAGCGCCAACTGTCAAAGCTGAAGACAGAATGTGGCAGCATCGTTTCCGGGGCACCTGAGATTTTGAGTGAGATTGAGAGGTTCTATGGGCAGCTGTACACGTCATCGTTGGAGCCACACGCAAGTGTGAGTAACGATCCAAGAGCGAGTCTTATCCGACATTATTCCGATGATATCCCGGACGTCAGTCTGAGCGAGATTAGAATGGCTCTCCAGCACCTTAAAAACGGCAAGGCCCCAGGCGAGGATGGAATTACAGCGGAGCTTCTGAAAGCGGGTGGAAAACCGGTACTTGAAGTCCTTCAGAAGCTCTTTAATTCCGTACTCCATGGTGGCATTACACCGGAGGCGTGGAGCAGAAGTGCGGTGGTCTTGTTCTTCAAGAAAGGCGACAACGCTCTCTTGAAGAACTACAGACCGATTTCCCTTCTGAGCCGCGTCTACGTGCTGTTTTCGAGAGTCATTACGAATCGTCTCGCGCGCAGACTTGACGACTTCCAGCCTCCCGAACAAGCCGGTTTCCGAAAAGGCTTTAGCACCATAGACCACATACATACCCTTCGGCAAATTGTACAGAAGTCCGAGGAGTACAATTTGCCACTATGTCTGGCGTATGTGGACTATGAGAAAGCCTTTGATTCCGTCGAAATTTGGGCGGTGCTGCAGTCCCTTCAGCGATGCCAAGTTGACTGTCGGTATATCGAAGTGTTGAAGTGCTTGTACAGTAGGGCTACGATGGCTATCCGAGTACAGAACCAGAGTACGAAACCTATCCAATTGCAGAGAGGTGTAAGACAGGGTGACGTCATATCCCCGAAACTCTTTACCGCTGCATTGGAAGATGTTTTCAAGCTTCTGGACTGGAAAGGATACGGTATCAACATCAATGGCGAGTACATCACTCACCTTCGATTTGCCGACGATATAGTCCTTATGGCAGAATCGCTGGAGGACCTAAGCACTATGCTCAATGACCTCAATAGTGTTTCCAAACGGATAGGTCTTAAGATGAACATGGACAAAACAAAGATCATGTTTAATGTCCATGTCACACCTATGCCGGTAGTTGTTGGGAACACTAAGCTCGAAGTTGTTGACGAGTATGTTTACCTGGGACAAATAGTCCGACTAGGTAAGTCCAACTTCGACCGAGAGGTCAATCGACGGATTCAACTCGGTTGGGCAGCGTTCGGGAAATTACGGCACATCTTCTCGTCAGGTATACCTCAAAACTTGAAAACGAGACTGTACACCCAGTGCGTGTTGCCAGTGATGACATACGGAACTGAGACGTGGTCCTTCACTGCTGGCCGGATGAGGAAGCTCAAGGTCGCTCAGCGAGCTATGGAGAGGGCTATGCTCGGAGTTTCTCTGCGTGATAAACTCAGAAATGAGGATATCCGCAGTAGAACTAGAGTGACCGACATAGCCCAACGGATTAGTAAGCTGAAGTGGCAATGGGCCGGCCATATAGCTCGAAGAACCGACAACCGATGGGGAAGAAAGGTTCTCGAGTGGCAGCCTCGTACCGGCAGGCGAAGTGTAGGGCGTCCCCCCACTAGATGGAGTGACGACCTGGTAAGATATGCAGGAAGTCGATGGATGCAGGTGGCTCAGGACCGTGCTTTGTGGCATTCTTTGGGGGAGGCCTATGTTCAGCAGTGGACTTGTGAAGGGCTGTAATGATGACTAGTTAAAACTATTACCTCCCATTACAGTTCTGCCGTAATCGGCTTAAAATTGGTCGAAACATTCTCGTATTTTCTAAATCACACAGCAAAGAGATTTATGACATTTATGTAATGCACGCATTATATATCACGTAATCCAGGCTTGCTTTTATGTGTCGACTCGTCTTTTTATATCGAAGACTTTCCCGCATGTCTAACGTTCATTAATTAAAAGACAATAATTCATCCAACGGCACTGCGAATGTAATAAATATGCCTCCCGTATTGCTCTTGTATATCTATAGACACTGATTTTTCTCTCGAGCGGGTTAATTTGAAAATTAGATTGTTACACAGCTGCGCTAAGATAGTTTGAATAAAACATACAAGCTATCATACGTGGCAGAGCCATGCTGTAGATATATTATGGTAGCAGCACGATTGGGTCGGCTTGACCGGGACCACACTCTCTCATCATCTCGACTACCAGCATAAAATAACAGCTGTTGTGACGGTGAGTGTAGAGAACCGGAGACCCTTTTTACTGGAAACGCAGCATTCTATCTTAATCCTCCGGGGTGACAAGGAATCTTTATTTTTATTCTTAATCGAGTATAAATGTAGATCTCTATGGGCCAAGAATTCACGTACCATCAGGTGGACTGTGTGCCCGTTTGTCACGCTTATTCTGTAAAAAAAAAAGTAATTCTATGGTAGATTCCAGAGATATTTTATATAACCAAACTAACAGCATGCTTTACTTAGAGCTCGTTTGTCACACTTATTCTATAAAATGTATTGTCGTGCTCCATCTCCACGAGGGAATATTCAATGACAATATTATTGTTACAGATTTATATCTATAGAGACTTCTCACACACACGTATTCGCTCTGCTCTGACACGGGAGCTCCATTATGTGGACTCTATAAATCAATGCCGGGTACGTGTCGGGTACGGGTGTGACTGTATTGCCGAAATTCTTTTAAACGAAATTATTATTTATTATTACGTACCAACAGACTATTTTTTACTATTGTAATGTCGTCCAAACAAAATTTCGGTTACGGCATCCAGTCTTAACGGAGACTAGCCAAATGCATAGGATAGTATTACAGTGCCCAAGTGTATGTACAAGCGCACTCTGTATATCTTCACTCTCATAGTTTAATCATAAAGTAATCCAACATAACTGGAAATAAATCATGCGCAGGACCTATGGCTTTACGGATATGCTTTCTACTGAGGATTTTTTCACTGAAAAATTCAAATCCGGAACCTCATTGATCAGTGACCGAGTTTACGATCACTACACCAACGAGGCAGCCATATCTAGGTTTAGTACTACAAGCCAGTACTTGACTACTGTCCCACCTGAAGGTAAGTGGTGATGCAGACGAAGATTGTAAAGCGCACTGACTTAGCTCAGCAAAGGCCTGTTCACTCTTGCCTTGAAGACACCCACATTGTAATTAGATGGAAAGTCAGATGCTGGCAGATTATTCCATTACTTTACAATACCCATTATGGACGACGAAGCAATCATGTGATTTGAATGCTTGGTATGTCGACAACAAAGGGGTGGACACCAGCCGAGCGTCAGGTGGTCCGATGACGGAATGGAGAGGGAGGATATAAGTCATGTATTTTACCTGCGCTCACTCTTCGAAATGTGTCCTATAAAAAACCGAAAGGCTGACTACTTTGCGCCTGTGCTCGAGGCTAGTAAGATTGATTTTAAGCATAATGATGTTGCCAGTAAGCCTCTTATTCTGCCTTTCCACTGAGTGCAATGCCGCTAAGACTTACTTTTCGATGAGACTATACTATGTACCCTCGTGTCGAGGCACTCACGCTATTATAGCTATAGGTACCCTATAATATATAATATTGTGCTCTAAAATATTCTACTTATATCTATTGTTTCTGACTGTTGTTCGTCTTTTCTGTAGTTTATCGAGCAAATTGGCGATATATTGAAGATGGGCTAGATTAAGAATATCCTTAACCGACGAGCATGTGTGCGTAGATATATGGATGTGAAAGAAGCGAGAGATGTGTGACAGAACTTTTCCAAATAGAAATCCGTGGTATCTGACTACCCTCAGGGTGACAGGAATGAGAGATTATAATATTTTATTATGTTTTTGTCACAAATTTTCTTACACTCGACATTGTTGAAAAAAATCGAACACCGTGCGATGATTATGTTCCTCATTAAACAAGGAAAAACTCAAAAAATACCCATGAGGAAATGGTGGCCGTTGACTAAGACACTGCTTCTTCAATATCAATCATACAGAAGTGGTCAAGTGAATTTTGAAAGAGGCAGGCAAAGCGTCGAATATAAACCTCGCGTGGGTTGACCAGTCACAGCGGCTACAGAAGAAAATGATAAAAATATTAAAAAACCAGTAAGAGAAAAAGCACGAGTAAGAATTAAGACGTTAGCAAAAATGACTGACCTAGAAGAATAGAAAAGCTTTTTTCACGAACAAGTAAATGTATTGATGTCATGGGATACCATATTGAAAAATTTAATTTTTTCATAATTTTATCTTCTTTCTAACATACCCATACCGATAGTACATTGAACGCCCCTCGTATCCTCGATTAAGAATCAAAATGCAGATGCGTTGTCGGCCCTGAGGTCTTAGATGGAATGCCTCGTTACCAGTAAAAAGGGTCTCCGGTCTCTAAGCCCATCACACGAAACACAGTCGCAATAAGCTCTTATTTTACGCTGGTATTCTGTGAGTGCGTGGTTTTTCCCTGGTCGAGCCTTCGTGTTTAAGTCATAAAATGCTGCAAAAAATAAGGTTTGGAATAAAATCACTTCGTTTTATTGTGCTCATAGACGGCGTTCGTTCTGTTGAGGAAGCGTTACATCTCCAAACTAAATTGTTCCAGCCGATTGCGTCTCAAAATATAAATCTAGATTTTATTCTTAGCAATCAAACGCGAGGCTTTATATTTATAAAAGGTCGCTTTGTAAGCCGACTTAACAAAAGAGAAGCCTTACAATTTGAAAGTATATCATTTTTATATTTATATTACGCGACCCGTTCGTCAATTGTGAAACGATTTTAATGGTTATTTCTTTTTGTTAATATAAATACCTATGCGTTGCTTTGCGGAAATCTATTATATTAAAAATGTTAAGATTAAAGATAACGTAAGATCCACGTAGAAAAGAACGATGTGTCTTACCTAACTTGAAGAGCACATCCCGCCCTCCCTCAATTGAGTACACTATCACCGTCACCACTAATCCAACACCAATACCACCAAGTCCACACACACACACACACACACACGCACGCACGCACGCACGCACGCACGCACGCACACACGCACGCACGCACGCACGCTCGCACGCACGCACGCACGCACGCACGCACGCAGGCAATCACGCACGCCCGCACGCACGCACGCACGCACGCACGCACGCACGCATGCACGCACGCACGCACGCACGCACGCACGCACGCACGCATCAGTTTTATTTAAATGTGTAGTGTTCGCGTAAATATAAGAAATCATTACAATTTATACGGCTTAACCCTATAGTTGGCAAGAATATTTTTAGTAAATATTCGTTGTTCTTGCTATATATATTGGATCTTGGAGTTGTCAAAAACATATAGAAAATATAAAAAAAATCCAACATATATAATTTTGGAAATATAGCATGTGTATTTAAATGCACATTGCTAGCTTTGTCGAGTTTAGGCTATCATAAAAGCGTGTGTCTTTAAATGCACATTGCTAGCTTTGTCGAGTTTAGGCTATCATAAAAGCGTGTGTCTTTAAATGCACATTGCTAGCTTTGTCGAGTTTAGGCTATCATAAAAGCGTGTGTCTTTAAATGCACATTGCTAGCTTTGTCGAGTTTAGGCTATCATAAAAGCGTGTGTCTTTAAATGCACATTGCTAGCTTTGTCGAGTTTAGGCTATCATAAAAGCGTGTGTCTTTAAATGCACATTGCTAGCTTTGTCGAGTTTAGGCTATCATAAAAGCGTGTGTCTTTAAATGCACATTGCTAGCTTTGTCGAGTTTAGGCTATCATAAAAGCGTGTGTCTTTAAATGCACATTGCTAGCTTTGTCGAGTTTAGGCTATCATAAAAGCGTGTGCATTAAAATATACTTTGCCATGTGCAGGGTTAAATAAAACATGCTTTATTTTTATCCAATCAATGTTTTATTAATATGAAGTATTTTATAAAAAACTATCTGTTTTGCTTATATTGCCCATATAAGTATCATAATCATTTAAGAGATCAAAAATAAGTAAAAAACATCAACAAATTCAACTTTTACCTTTAGATCAAGTCAAATCAATATTATCTTTGTTGTTAAACAATTATCACAAACTAAAGTTACAACTATTTATCTATTAAGTATCGTATGTTTATTTATAAAGAAAAAATGCTACTAAAATAAGAGATCAACAATCAGTATTAAAGATATCAACAATCGTAACCTTTAAATCAAGGCATCACATGGTCAATAATGCTAAACAATCATCACAAATTAAAAAAATATAATATTTTATATAAATTAAGGACTTATAAAAAAATGTTGTTAAAATTAGGTTTAGTAAAAAAATTAGGCTGACTTAGTATGATAATCAAAAAAACAATTACGACCCTCTACTAAACAAAGACGTACATTACATTTCACACATATGAATTTAGTCTGACTTTTTATGCATTTCTTGCATCTGCCTTTACTTGCAATAGATGGCATGTGCCCAATTTGGTCCAATCGGCCATAGTCAGATATTTGTGGTGTGACAAAATGCGCACCTCTAGAAGTATTAGCAATCTCCTTTGTTCTTAGAAATGTGTTGAGATCATTACTTATGGCACATCGAAAAACTTTGAGTTTCATATGCTTTTTACCTTTGTTTTCACGACGATAGATGAGCCATGCATTATTAACACATATGTCAAGAAGCTGTGAGCATAAAGGAATATACCAACGATGTGCTCGCATTTCAGTCCGATAAAGTGCAACAAGCATATCTGCAAGATCCACACCTCCCATATTATTGTTATATTCTTTAATTATGTTGGGACATGTAACAGGGTTTCTGCTTTTTGTTTTTTTTGCAATATTGCCACACTTGTTGCACTGGTTGGGAGTGAGTGTACGTACTTGCCGCAGTGACACATTTAGTGTCAAACCATTTAATTACCGCTATTTTGCATTCATTAGAAATGACCTGGGCAAAAGATCCACGGCCTCTTTTCTTTAAGTTTTTATCAGTCGGCAGTTTAGCTGCAGCCCCTCGAAGTCTATTTTGCCTTATAGTCCCTAAA
This sequence comes from Parnassius mnemosyne, assembly GCA_963668995.1. Classification (NCBI taxonomy): domain Eukaryota; kingdom Metazoa; phylum Arthropoda; class Insecta; order Lepidoptera; family Papilionidae; genus Parnassius; species Parnassius mnemosyne. The sequence continues at coordinate 36,194,031 of CAVLGL010000087.1, forward strand.
GCAAAGATGCCATATTCATTTCTCAAATGCTTCAGTAACTCCAGAGAAGTGAAAAAATTGTCGAAGTACAGCACTGAACAAGCTTGTTGTTTGATTGTCTTGGATAAAGCTAATACAACTTTTGCGCCTAAACCCATGCCATTTTCATCTTCCGTAAAATCATGATAACGAAAAGTATCCTCTCCACCGTATGCCAAAAAGTCATAAATAATACCGGATACTCCTGCGCGAACGAATACTTTAAAACCCCATTTACGGGGTTTATTTTTAATGTATTGTTTACGTGAACCAGCTCGTGTACCTTTATAAGGCACCATCATTTCGTCAATGCTGAAACGATTTTCCTCTTCAATTTTGAGACAATTACGGCGTATACTTTCTAAAAGATTTCTAACTTTAAAGTACCTGTCTCCATCATCTTGTAAATTATTAGCAAAGTGTAAATATCTTCGGATCTGTTGAAACCGTTTTAATGGCATTATGTTAGCAATTTTATTGTAACGCAGCGTTTTACACCAATAATCTGTGTAAGCAGGCATGTTTACTACACCCATCAATAAATGTATCGCAATGAAATCCCTTATTTCATCCGTTGTGACATTAAGTGGTGTGCTTTTTGTTTGCATGTGATACAAATTAGTTTGCTGGACAATCAATTCTATAAGGTCATCGTCAAAGAACATCCGAAAGTACTCTAACGGTGACCTAGATTGCAGTGATGGCGGGAACATTCTAACTTCAATATCTGCTTTACCTTTAAACGATTTCGTACAAGTCCATTTCGTATCTATTCGCTTTACGCGTACAAGTGCCTTTTTGACAACAACTGTAGTTTTTTTCTTCGATCGAGTGCCACCAGATGGAGATGCAATGTTAAAATCATTTCGACCAGCTAATGGTGAAATTTGCGAAACGTTGAAAGCTGGTATAGATGAAATGTTTGTAGCCAGTGGACTTTGGTGTTTGATTTGCTGGTTTTGGCTATCTGAAGCAGTTGGAACTGAAACTGAAGCTAGTATAGACGGTGAATCTGGACCAAGATAAGATGGGGTCGATACTTGATGACATGAATTAATATTCGAGTCAATCACTGACGAGCTTACAGTTGTTATGAAAACTGTATCTTCACCACTATCTGAAAGTAAATGAAGATTTTCAAATGAAGATCCTAGTGATGGTGGTTCTGAACTTAAATCAGAACCCTCAACGATCTTGTTTTCCACAATTTTGCGTGCATAATAAACTTCATCTTCAGAAGAATCACTGTTCTCGATGTCGGAACCAGCACCAGACTTAGGCACTAACGCCAAAATTCTGGCGGTTCTTGCAGAAGACTACAACAAAAAGAATATTATTAAATAACCAACCAAAATAAATAATTAATTTCATTGTTATCCATAATAATATATTAAAAAATAATTGCCTCCAAACTGGCAATGTATCCACAAATGCACACACCCAAATTCAAGAAGTCTGTTGTTAAGTTGGCAATGTGCATTTAAAGGTACATGCAGAATGACACGAAAATTAGACTAAGAAAACTAAATTTAATTAACAAAATTTATAGTTCACTCGAAAGAATGTGTTATTAGGTACTATTTCTAGCAAGTTGTTTTTCATTTTTATAGTTAAATGATACGATTCCAAACGATTTTTACCTTGTATGTCGTAGACGCCCGCGCACGCTCTGCCATCTTGTGACCTACTGTGCGTCCTGGTGTTGCCACTGCTCATCAATATTTTTTGCCGTAAGATATGGGTATTACACTACGCGAATGTAAACAAAATAAATGAAAAATATTCTTGATTTTTGCCTAGGATTTTTTACAAAATAGTGTGCATTTAAATGCACATCGTCAAGTATAGGGTTAAAGCGATCCCAACATTACGAGGCTAAAACAAAAATGATGAACCATTTGTTGACTTGGAACTATGAGGAAACAGAAGAAATATTGGTGACCCTTAAATAGGTGTTAAAACGGTAGTGGACAGCAATGACGTCAGCCCTGCCGTCTGATCCCAAAAATTTAATCGTAGGGCTACCTCACCACTCAAACTTCACACACTCATACACACACACACACACACACACACACACACACACACACACACACACACACACACATACACACGCACGCACGCACGCACTCACGCACGCACGCCACACGGGCGCGCGCACGCATGCACGCACACACACACACACACGCACACGCACTCACCCTCAATTACACGCGCGCTCCTTTAAATTAGAATATGCTTGTTATGTCTGTCATTTTTCATAATTTTTAAGTCGTATTTTTTTTTGCTTTGCTACGCATAATTTTTTTACGTAATTTCGACAAATAGCCACTTTGTTATATTGTAAAATCTTTTGTTTGACCCTCACGAGACAGGCCATGCCTAGTGTGGGAGTCACAGAACTTTTCTGTATTGAGACTAAGTGTTTCTGGTAAATAATTAAATTTATTATTATTATTATTGGGGTTATCTATAAAGTTTTCTCATCTGGTTGGGCTGTTTAAATATATAATTATAAACAAAATATATAAACTTACATAAATATCAATAAAATAAAATAAATACATAAAAATACATAAATATATAAAAACCCAACCAGATGGAAGCCCTCGGCAGGGGAGACCAAACGGCCGAGGGTTAGAGGGAAAGGGAAAGAAACCGGCGGACGATGCGGGCGGTATCGAGGAGCACCGCCTTCTGCATTTGAGCTTGGAGCGGTCCGTCACGGAGTCCCAGTCGCCTCAGATGACCCGAGATGCTAACTGGGATTAACCCGTTCGCAGAAACGATGTGGTCGTTTGCAATAATTTCGGCCGGCAGACCACCCCACATGTCGGTCACCTCGTGAGCCAGGTCCAGATATTTTGTCAGCTTATCTGTTTCGGCTTTCACGAGGTTCTCGTCATAGGGAATGGTAATGTCGACCAAAAATATCCTTGACTGTGCCCGGTCCATCAGCACAATATCAGGCTTATTCGCAAGAATAGTCCTGTCTGTGATGATGGCCCGGTCCCAGTAGAGCCTGGCGCGGTCATTTTCGAGCACGGCTTCCTGCAAGTACTTATAATATGGCAGTTTCCGATCCACGAGACCGTATTTCAGAGCGAGCTCCTGGTGTAGAATCCTGGCTACTAGGTTGTGTCTGTGCAAATACTCAGAGTTAGAAAGCGCCGAACAACCGGAGATGACATGCCTAAGTGACTCACCGGGATGGCGACAAGCTCGACAGATGTCGACGGTGCCATCCTTTAGGATGTATCTCCGATAATTGTTGGTCTTAATAACCTGATCCTGTATTGCACAGACAAAACCCTCAGTTTCCCCAAAGAGGTCACTGAAACGTAGCCAGTGGAGGGAGGCGACTGTGTCTACGAAAGGCTCATGAAGGGCCTTGTAGAACCTCCCGTGGAGCTCCTTCTCCTTCCATACGGTCTCCCGGTCGGAAATGCTCTGTACTGCCGGGTCTTGCCATTGCTCGTTGGCTAAGGATAGAGGGGTTAGCCCTTTATCACAAGAAATAACGTCCCTATAGTATGGATCATCCGCTCTCGTCAGAAAGTAATTACGGAGGCTGCACACTTCGCGATTATGCATGATAAGCGCGCTTGAAAAGCCGCGCCCACCATGTTTTCGCGGCAAGTACAGCCTCATTACTGACGATCTCGGATGATGCATCCTGTGGGACGTCATTATAGTGCGGACTTTTCTGTCCAGAGCGTTCAGTTCGGTCTGAGTCCACCTGAGTATGCCAAAGGTATACATGAGAACAGGCATGATCCAACCGTTATATGCGTGCGTCTTATTCACACCGGACAAAAGGCTATTAAGCACTTTGGTCAAGCGTGCATAAAACACATCGCAAACTGACCGTTTCATACCCGACTCATCTACACCGATGTTCTGTGACATACCCAGGTATCGGTATGTTTCAGCCTCGGAAAGGGTCCTTATGCTGATGGGCATAGAAAAGTCTATGCCCTCAGAGTTAGCAACCCTTCCCCTTTCGACATGGAGGACCGCACACTTATCCGTCCCCAGCTCCATTCTAATAGAATTGCTAAAATCACAAGTGATGTTTAGCAATTCCATAAGATGAGAGCGACTGGAGGCGAATAATTTGAGATCATCCATATAGAAAGGGTGGGTCACTTTTGTACCTCCTCTCCGAAGCTGAAATCCCCTCCCGGAGCCCTCCAGTAAGGTACTGAGAGGGTTCAGAGAGAGGCAGAACCAGGTTGGACTCAAACAATCGCCCTGGAAGATACCCCTTCTTATCCTTATGTGGTTCTCCGCAGCCGTCATCCGCTCGCCTAGATGACAAAGGATCGTACTCCATTGCCCCATACACTGCCCGAGGAAGTCTCGAACTATACAGTCAACCTTGTACAGCTCGAGGACCCTCTTAAGCCATGTATGAGGCACCGAGTCGAATGCCTTTTTGTAGTCTATCCAGGCGGCGGAGAGGTTCCGACGGTTGCGTTTTTCGACCTTGCCAATGACCGCGTCAATGAGGAGTGGTTCCTTGGTTCCACGACCACCGCCCCGACATCCATTTTGAGCGCGCGACATCACCTGGTTTGAGTTCAGGTGACGAATGATTCTCGCACTCAAAATGGATGTTAGTGTCTTGTATATGGTAGGTAGACACGTTATGGGGCGGTATTTGCTTGGGTCTGTGGAATCCCGGTCCTTAGGAACCAAATGAGTGATCCCAGTAGTGAAGAGGCTCGGGAGCGACTTTTGGTCGAGAGCCTCTTGAAACTGTCGGGCGAGCACAGCGTGACACGCCATGAACCCCTTCAGCCAGTAGTGATGCAGTCCGTCGAGTCCCGGACTTTTCCAATACGGAGCCCTACGGACCGCCTCAGCTACGTCATCCGGCGTTATGAGGACGGGGTCCATGAGCGTAACATTCGCACACTGACTCGCCACGACTTCCGTCCAAGGGCCCTCGCTGTGGTTTACGGGCTCTGACCACAGGCCGCGCCAGAATGCGATAGTGTCGGCCTGATTCGGTGCTGGGCCCGTTCCACGTACCATTGGTCGCTCCAGTGATTCATAGAGCCTCTTCTGATCACTCTGGAAGAGACGATTCTGGTTGAACCGTGTCGACCTCTCGGTATATCGCCGAATCCGCTTCCCCCAAGCAGCGATTCTCTGCTTCAGGTCGTCTATGCGCTCCGTCAGTTTTTGCGTTATATCCGGCTGGGACAAACTGATATTTGTCCCAGCAAACGCCATCCTGACGGTGCGCACAATTCTCGGCCTATTATTTCCTGACCTGAAGCTTATCAGTCTGCCGATAAGGGCCCTTGCCTTTGCGATACGGTCCTCAATCCTTCTTCTCCAGGCTGGGATGGCGCTACTTTGTCTAGTAGCGCGTCCAGCCGTGGGAACTTTGGCGCCAATAATGCGGCAAACTGCCAGTGCGGCGCCAAAAAGAATTGAGTCCGTCTCGCAAAGGTCCCGGCTGGCTTCCAAATAGGTCACCAGCATTGGGTTGAGAGCCCTCACGACAGCCCGATTCCGCTTGGTTAGGGGCATGCGCGGGAGTCGCGGTCGATTTTCGAGAGGCATACTGCGCGTTTCCAAAATAGCCTCTTCCAATGTACTCCTCATTTGCTCTAGTTCTAGTTCCTGGGCGACTGTTCCATCATCGTCTGAACCAACCATAACTGAAAGATTCACGGCGGCATCCACGTGTGCTGGTTGCTCTGCATTTTGTGGCGCCGCATACTTAGCCGTAGCATTGTCATCCGATGAGGGTACAGCCTCACGTCGTAGCCATTCGAGTTCGGTGCTATCGAATATGTTTGAGCGCAAGATATACCGAACTCGGTCTGCCAGGTTTTGCTCGGTGACGGTTATAGATGGCTCCAGCTCAGCAAAAAATCGATGCATCCTAGCCCGATACGCAAAACCTCCAATTTCTCCCCCTTTCGCCCTAAAATACGCCCGCAATGCGTTGCTATTCATCTGCATTGACCAACGCATGCGGCGTACTCCACCAGTGGCGGGTGCTGATTGCTGGGCCCGCGAAGACCCTGCCAACACCAAGCCAGCTGGTGGGGATGATGGATGCGAGGGGCTGCTAGGTGGTCGTGGAGCACCTCGCACTCGGCTGGCGGCCCGCATGCTGTCGCGTCCAGCGCCAGCTCCAGACGCGCCCCGGCGACCCCCAGGCAGCGGCCCTAAACGCAGTCTATTTCCTTCCATCATCCATAAACTGGGCGTCAATTAACGGGAGACGCCCAGGCCCGGCACCGTTTCATGATTTGGCCGAAAGCACAAGCGGGCCCAAATTAGCACCCTCAATTCTGCCGAGGCACGGCGCTCACACCTCTTGGCAAGATGCTGACTGACTGCGCTGACGTAGCAGTTTTGTCACATAACCATTACGTCAGCGGGCGATGGGGTCCTCACTTCCCTACGCCTTTATTATTATATTTTTTTTTCTCCTTTTGGGTTTACAACTCTTATATCGGCTTTTAGCAAGATGCAAAGAGGTTGTGTTTTATAGGGCAAGATGCTTCCTCACAATGGCAGTTGTCCTTAGGATAACAGCTTTTTGAATATTGTTCCTAACTATTATTTCTAACTATTATTCCTAACTATTGTTCCTTATTATTATTATTATTATTATTATTATCACTTTCATTAGCGCTCCTTTTCGGGGTTTTAGATGCGGCATCGGCTGATCGCAAGATCCCGCCCTTTATTCCTTAAATTGAGAGGTGGCGACGTACGATCGCTGTCGTATCCAAGATTACGGCTTTTTGTATTTTGTTCCTCACCCTCACTGAGATACCTAGCTTCGCTAAGTTCTCAGTAAGGGATTTAGGAACAATTCCCGTGGTGGAGAGAATCAGCGGGACAATATGGACCTGCTGCTGCCGCCTTAACTGTCGTATTTCTTCAGCCAGCCGCTGGTATTTAACCATCTTTTCAGTGGTGTATTTCTGCACATTGTGCGAATTTGGAATACCAATATCCAACAACCATGTCCGCTTCTCCTCTTTTTCTACTAATATTATATCCGGCCGATTATGCTCAACTGTCCGATCGGTTAAAACCGACCTGTCCCAATAAAGTTGGGCCGAATCGTTCTCAAGTACCGGGGATGGGTTGTACTTCCAGTAAGGCTCTGTCTCCTTTAAGAGACCGTGTTGTACTGCCAGTTCTTGATGTATAATTTTTGCCACATTGTCGTGGCGCTGGGTGTACTCGGTTCCAGCAAGAACTTGGCAGCCGCCAGTGATGTGCTGGATGGTCTCTGGCTTTTGATGACACCGTCGACACTGGTCATCTTCGATGCCTGTCTTTAGAATGAACCTGAGATAATTTTTCGTAGGCATCACCTGATCCTGAATCGCTACCATGAATCCCTCAGTTTCAGCAAAGATCTCACCATGTTTAAGCCAGTTGTTCGACGCCTCAATGTCGACATATGGTTGGGTCAGTTCATTTGCAAATCGACCATGAAGAGGCTTTGAGGCCCATTGCCGGAGTTTAGCTTCTTTGTATTCAGCGTCAGTCTCTAACGGTTGAATATTGTCGGCATGAAGGAGATCAAGCGTCGTCAGACGGTCATCGGCCTTTGTCACTACGTGGTGCAGGGAAGAGGACGTCCGAGAAAGAAAATAACTTCGGAGACTCTGAACCTGTTTGGCACACAGTCTACGAATATCTATCAATCCTCTACCACCCTTGGCTCGAGGTAGAGTTACCCGCTCAACGGCTGATTTTGGATGATGTACTAGATATTTAGTGAGCATGACGCGAGTAGACCTCTCAACTCTCTCTAATTCAGTGTCTGACCAGTTGACTATGCCGAACGTGTAAGTTAACACTGGGATGGCAAAGGTGTTAATTGCTTTAACGAGGTTACGTCCATTAAGGCCTGAACTGAGGATTCCTTTAAGTCTTTGATTGTATACTTCAATCATCTTCGACCGGATTTCACCGTGTTGGATTCGATGTGACTGAAGAATACCTAGATATTTATAGGTGTCATTTTCTGTCATTACGCTGATCGTTCCACCTGTCTGAAGATCAACACCTGTAGATGGCTCAATTCGTCTGCGGTAAACGTTCATGGTTCTGCACTTTTCAAGCCCAAATGACATATTTATGTCACTGGAAAACTGTTCGGTGCAATGGAGCAATGTCCGGAGCTCTCGTTCATTTGCCGCATAGATCTTAATATCATCCATGTACATTAGATGAGTCAACTTTCGGTGGTATCCTTCTGCCCCTTTTATGAGAAACCCATGTCCTGTTTCATTTAGGAGTGAGGAGAGGGGATTGAGCGCGAGGCAGAACCATAATGGGCTAAGGCTGTTACCCTGGAAGATTCCTCTTCGTATCGGTATGTACCCTGTTGTTATCTTTTGGTTAATGCCGTAGTTTAGATGAAGAGAAGTTGCCCAGTTTGTCATAAAACATTCCAATAGACTAACAACCTCAGGATCAATCTTATAAAGTTTGAGTACCTTCCCCAACCAGGAATGCGGCACCGAGTCGAAAGCTTTCTTGTAATCGATATAAGCCATGTGGAGTCTTCTCGACTTTTTATACGCTTGTCCTGTGACTACTGAGTCTGTCGTGAGTTGTTCTTTACATCCCTGCGATCTCTTAATGCACCCTTGCTGCTCTGTTGCTAATAGAGAGTGATAGTCTAGATGTTGGTAGATCTTGTTAGAGAGACAAGAGGTCAAGGTTTTATAGATAGTGCTGAGGCATGTGATTGGACGGTATTTCGCAGGGTCCTGTGTATTTGCATCCTTGGGGAGTAGATATGTTATTCCAATGGTTAGGTAGGAAGGCACTTGCTGGGGGTCGCGTATGAAGGAGGTAAAGCACATCGCCAATGGTTTGTGTAAAACAGTGAGCTTCTTTAGCCAAAAGTTATGGATCTTATCGGGTCCAGTGGCTTTCCAGTTGAGGGATTTGTACACCGCCTGAGTGACATCCTCTTCTGTGATTTCCACGTGTGGCATTTGTGGTATCTCAAGAATACGCTGTTCTTCTTTTGCAATCCATGAAGCGTTTTCTTCGTGGCTCACCTCTTTTGACCAGATGCTACGCCAGAATTTCTCCAATTCCTCCTTTCGTGGGGGAGGCTCACTCGTACCTTCAACGTCCTGTTGGAGTCGCCGATAGAACAGCTTTTCGTTTCTTATAAATAGATCATTGTCTTCTCTTCTCTTCCGTGATTTTCGGTATCGTTTTAGTCGGTGAGCTTTGACTGCTAGTTTCTGTCGAAGAGTATCTAAGATGTCTCCAGCTGTTCTATTTGGCGGGTCATATTTCGTGTGTTTAGAAATATCCTTCTGCAGCGCATGATACGCAGCTACGACTTTGTTGCTTCTATTACCACGCATATACTGCGTTAGGCGGCCTATTTGGCGACGAAGCGTGTCTACTTCATGGGTAAGACGGCGTTCCCAAGCAGGGGGTTTCCTTTGAGTAGAAGCTCGCACTGTAGATACACCAATTTTTCCGCCTATTGATCGGACTATCGCTACACCTGCCGCATAGATGGTTGTGTGAATTGCATCAAACGTATTTTCAACTTGCACTAGATGTTCAGGAATTATGATGGTGTTCATAAAGGTAACCGCGACTGCCAATTTTTTAGAATTACTCTGGCGCGCAATAGTAAGCCGTAATAAGGGATCAGTACCCAGGAACTCCGTTAAAGCTTTTTTAAATTCTTCTCTGAGGGTTTGTAAGGTTTCAGACTCTACGACTTGCTCCCTTGGATTTTCGCAAGGTGCGGTGCTTAGTTCATTTAGCGAATCTGAAATCATTTCTGATGGAGCACCAACAGTGGGCCTAGGCTCTTGGGCACTTATTTCTTCAGGTACATCACGACCAGGATGGAGCTCTGTAGCAACTTCTGCTTTTAGTTGCTCCAGCCGTTCCGTCGCAATCTGGCAGGTACGTAGGATCTGACGTTTCTGGTCCATGACTCTTTGTTCTGTGACTTTTTCACGTAGTTCTGGATATTTCAGAATAAAGAGGCGATACATCTCAGCCCTATGTCCTATCAGTTGTTCCTCCAATCTGGTTGCTTTATAGTAACAGCGGATGACATCCTCATTCATTTGTACATTCCACGCCAAACGCTGTCGAGGGAGACCCGCCTTGGTGGTCATGGGTTGTAAACCACTACAAGCACTTAAGACGGGGACTTATTATTATTATTATTATTATTATTATTATTATTATTTATATAATAGTATAGTTGTAGCACGAATGGGTCGGCTCGACCGGGGAAGGACCACGGTCTCAAAGAATACCAGCATAAAATAATAGCAGCTTAATGCGGCTGTGTTTCGTATGGTGAGTGTAGAGAACCGGAGACCCATTTTACTGGAAAAGAGGCATTCCATTTTAGTCGTCACGGGTGACAACGCATCTGCATTTTGATTCGCAATCGAAGATAGATGTAGATGTCTATGGGCCACAGCAACCACTTACCATCAGGTGGACTGCGTGCTCGTTTATCACCCATTTTCCATAAAAAAAATACATTGGAATGCCTCGTTTCTTGAAAAAGGGTCTCCGGTCGTCTACACTCACATTACGAAACACAGCGGCTTTAACACTTTCACTTTTAGATTTGCAGACACAATAATACGACAATAGTAATGACCTACATGTGGGTCACATGACAGGGAAAGCGTTAAGTTGCAATTTTACGCCGGTATTTTGTGAAAGCGTTGTCGCCCTCAGTCTAGTCAACCCATTTCTGCTACAACCATAATAGTAAACAGATTCGAACACGGTACCCGCAATCATGTCCTCTAACTACTAAGCCATACGTTCGTAATATTTAGTGCTTTATAGTAATGTTCGACCACGACCAATATTAAAAGAACGCCATATTTCAATAAGCGAAAGCTTTTCTCTTCAAAAGGTTTCCCCCTGAGTGCTCGGCGGTGCCGAGTGAGGCAAATAAAACAGCTGCAGTTTCTAATAATGAGAAATCGGTTTTGTTTTTTATTTATATATTTACACTTAACTGCATAGTAAAACTTAATATTACTAAGGGTGAACATAATGCCTTATGGTGATCTCTTACAGAACCCGGGACGTGTGGAAATAATATCATAGGTGCCAAAAATAGAAAGTACATAAGAACATACCGTAAGTCAAAAAAAAAAAACAATAGCAGAGTGAATTTTTTTATCGAATCGCCGGAAAAAAATTTAACGTCCCAGTTCTCGTTTCGACGACAGAGTTGGGAAGGGAAGCCCTAGGTGAAAGTATGTCGACCAAATAAATTAGCGATATATTTAAAATGGGCCAAATTAAGAGTACTCGTACTCTTTACTGACGATCATGTACGCTTAGGTACATGGATGTAATGGAATCGAAAGAGGTTTGTCAGGATCGTGCCAAATGGAAGTCCGTAGTCTCTGCGTACCCTTATGGGAAAACTCAATAAAATTTATTTGCTCCGATCCGGGGATCCGAACCCGGAACCTCGTGACCAGCAGTCGCGTCCACGACCACTAGACCAACGAGGCTGGCAGTGGACAAATATGCATGCAATGGGGAAGGGAACGCTAAAAGCCTTTTAACGTCGGAAATCCTCGCTTTAACGCCAGTTTGCATTCACCACCTAACAACACACACACACACACACACACACACACGCACGCACGCACGCACGCACGCACTCACGCACGCACCCACGCACACACACACACACACTCTCACACACACCCTCTCACACTCACACTCACACACGCGCACACACGCACACACACACACACATACACACACACACACACACACACACACACACACACAAACTGCTGTGTATTTTTGTGTATAATTTAGTAACTAGGGCAAATCGGGTAACTTTGAATTTATTAAAGTTTCGCCTCATTGAGATGCTTGTTTCCAGAAATAACATATGCAGAAGCACGCGAGCGACACAGTAATCTACAAAGCGTCAGTAGCCTGTAATGTTTAATAGCATTACTAGTTTTTTTTTTTAAAAACACTTAGCAGTAAAGTACCTCCTTTTTTATAGAACTAAGTTTGACGAACGAGCACAAAGTCCACCTGATGGTTAATGAAATGCTGTGGTCCATAGATCGATTAGGAATAAACGTTAACCCTTCCGGACTATAATGGCACGGCTCGTTTTCATTAAAAATGGTCACCGTTTCACTATACTCATTATCCGCTCGCTTGCTTCTGACAATGATCGTTTCCAATACGAAAACTCGAACTTTGCTCTTGGCAAAATATTTTTATTAAACGACGCTGTATTCTATTTTAAAAACCGTAAAGTCCTTTTAATACGTTTGTAAAACATAGTTTAATAGATTATCTAATATCAGGGCACAAGATTGCAATATCATACAACGAATTTTTTGTACAATTATGAGGTGAAGTTTGAAGTCGCCGTTTTATGTTTATTTGTGCCCAGCATCATTGTGTGTTGTGTTCCACGACAAAATGTCCTAAGTATTCAAAATTAGTGGTTTTTACTAAAGTTAAGGTACCGAATTAATCTAGAAAACCTGTTCTACGATATTTCAATATTTTGTTGATGATATACTAAGTGGAATGTGGTAAAATCGAAAGATTCAAACGCGTCCTCGTTGACGTTGTAAGTTTACGTATTTTAAAGTGGTAATATAGCGTTATTATTTACAACTGCAGGCAACTATTAGTGAAATAATAAAATTAGACATAATTTTAATCATAAAAAAAATCTTTAAGATGTGCTTGGAATATAGGAATATTAGCGACAAGTACTTACGTTGTCACGAAATATTGCTCCGTAAACAATCGTTTCCAGAAAGCAATGTAAGTTTCACCGCAAAGGGTTGGCACAAATGACGTGCGGCTTTTTTATATTTGTTTATATTATTTTTTTTTTTTGTGAAAGAAATACCAACATGATTTAAATTAAAAAAAATCTATTTATTGCATATTGTATTATAAATTGTATTTTATTTGCACATTAAATGCTATAGTGGTGTTTGTATCTGTATTATCGCTTTTCTTCATAGTAATGAACAAGTATGTGGCGGAGGTGGTTTAGCTTATAGACCAATAGTTAGATGGGGAGGGGAAAAGTAAAAATTTGTCAACAAACAAGTTTCAAGGTTTTATTACAGAAAAATTGTACAAAAAGTGTTATTATAATATCAAAGAATCATCATCATTATTACAGCCTTTCATAAGTCCACTGCTGAACATAGGCCTCCCCCAAGGAATGCCACAAAGCACGGTCCCGAGCCACCTGCATCCATCGGCTTCCTGCATGTCATACCAGGTCGTCACTCCATCTAGTGGGGGGTCGCCCTACACTTTGCCTAACAGTACGAGGCTGCCACTCGAGAACCTTTCTTCCCCATCGGTTATCGGTTCTTCGAGCTATATGGCCGGCCCACTGCTACTTCAGTTTACTAATCCATTGGGCTATGTCATTCATTCTAAGTTTATCATGCAGAGAAACCCCAAGCATAGCCCTCTCCATAGCTCGCTGTGCGATCTTGAGCTTCCTCATACGGCCAGCAGTGAAGGACCACGTCTCAGATCCGTAAGTCATCACTGGCAACACGCACTGGTTGTAATATCAAAGAATACATAAATGAAAATAACGTGGTAGAGCCATACTGCAGCTATATTAACAGTATAATTGTAGCACGAATGGGTCGGTTCGACCGGGCAAGGACCACGCTCTCTCAGAACACCAGCGTAAAATAGCAGCTTAATGCTGCTGTGTTTTGTATGGTGAGTGTAGAGAACCGGAGACCCTTTTTACTGGAAAGGAGGCGTTCTATCTTATTCCTCACGGATGACAACGCATCTGCATTTTAATTCGCAAATGAAGATAGATGTAGATGTCTATGGGCCACAGTAACCACTTACTATCAGGTATACTGTGTGCTCGTTTGTCACCTTTATTCTATAATTAATAGAATCAGGCGTTACTTTGCGGAAATTCTTTATATAAATGCTTTTAGAAAAATTTACTTCGCAAATATCCGCGTTATAAAATAAAATGATGTGTCTTACCTAGTATGAAGAGCGCCTCCCGCCCTCCCTCAATTGCGTGCACTATCCCCGTCACCACTAATCCCAGCACCGCTACTCCCAACACCACTAAACTAGGCAAGACACACCACTGACGATAATACGACACGTGTTTCGCCTCTACACGAGGCATCCTCAGATGATATAGACTCTGCGGTGGCTAACCGCTAAGTGAGCGGCGAGCCAAAATAAGTGCCTTTTATACAGACCGATGACGCAACCGCTCTCTACTTAAGGAGCGAGCGACTGCGTCATGCGATAAAACATGCGACCAATCACCGCCAGAAACACAGCCGTTTGTAAAATTAAAACAAACCGCCACATAACGTCCACCCTCCAACCACGCAACCAATCGCCAATCACCGTGAGGGTGTCAAACGACCATTGTTCGCGCAAAACACTTTCAAGGATTGACGCGAGAGGGCGCTCGGCGCGGTGCATTCATACCGGTTTGACTTTCGGTCGTGCGAAAAACGCCCAAGGGCAGGCAGTCGTCTTTAATCGGTGCTGACGTGAGCACGCGGTCCATTCTGTTAGGGAACTCGGAATAATTAGGCGCGGCCAGTAAATATACGGTCTATCATTGTGACGCGCATTCCTACTGGAGAGCTTCCCGGGACTTATTGTGTCTGACTCAAAACCTGCATAAGTGCATTCGGCAATATTAGATAGTGCGGCCTCTGATATTCTAGAATTAACTATTGCTTCGCGAAACGGTAGTGACCTTGGACCTTTTAAACTCCGTGTGCGTTTGTGCGGTAACCATCATACCCAGCGATAGTTAGTGGCTTCTGTAAGTTAGTAAATCGTACGATAGAGTTAAGTGACTGTTATCGTGACGAAAGAAGAAAGTGACTGTGGACAACCTCGAAAGGCGCCCTCAAGTTGGAGCGGTGTCGACGCTCGGGCTGCTGCCGACGGCCAAGGTCTAGGTTCAATAACCATCAGTCACACCCAGATACACACCACATCACCACTCTTTCTTTGCACTACACAACCACATGCGACCTGACCGACTCCGGAGGGACCAGTCGCCTTGGATAGGTAAGTAAGCTTCATCCAAATTCCTTCCGGTCGACTGGCCGTAGTATAACGCTCCCCCATATATTTTAGTGTAATTGGAGAGATTCCACGTGGCCACATTAAGGCCCGACCTACGTCTGTTCGGGAAATCTTCAGCTCATGGGCCCCTGAAGATTGGATCCTTTAAGGGAGCAGCCGTAGGCCGTAACAACCATATTGCGAGGCTCTCTATTATTAGAGAGCAGGCTTAAAGATATTTAAGAGAGGTGAGTTAGTAACATTTGTTTGTTCATTCAGCAATGCAACGGTACTATTGTTACTTTTTAATATCTCTTACAGTTCCAGCACACACAGCCGCAGCCAGCAGTTTCAGCGTTAAGTGCTGCGGGTTCGAATCCCGCACGGAACAAGTATTTATGTGGCCTTCAAATAATTGTTGCTGGTCTGGATGTTTATCCTTGTGCAATTTATATTTGTTAACTGTCCCCATGATATAGGAAAAAAACACTTGTGTGTTGTACAACGCTGAAATAGGTAATGATTTCTTATATTTACGCGAACACTACACATTGAATAAAACTACTTTTACGGATTCCATTGCGTTTAATAAATATATTTTTTTATTAATGCCTGACGTTAAAGGCGCTTTACAGCACCCATGGTCAAAGGGGACTGAGGTGATTGATGTCCCAATGGCAGAGTTAATCCGGAGAACCTTCAGCTTTTTAAATTATTAATTTTGTTCTGATATATGCAGAATGAACTTACCGTATCTTGAAGTCTTGCAGTGAAATGTCAGCCTCCCTCTCTATTGAAATTTGACAGGAATCGATATTCTTTAGCCAGAATTTGTGGTTTATCAAATCTAATGTAATGGCGGGTGCCGTCTAGGATATAATCACAAACTGCAGACTTTGGTGTTTGACCTGGAACTTTTTTGTTTAACGTCAGCTATGTGTTCTTCTACGCGAGTTATGATATATCGCTTTGTTTGCCCTATATATGAGAGACCACATTCACAATCAAGCTTGTACACTCTAGCATCTTTTAGGGAATATTGCACTTAACAGATGGTAAGAACTGACTAATCTTCTTCGGCGGCTTGAAGAATGTTCTAATAGAAGCTTGCTTCAAGATGTAGCCAATCTTGTCTGTGACACCTCTGACATATGGTAGTACAGCAGGCGCACGCTCAACTGTGGCCGGCTTCATTCGGTCACTGTGACATAAATAAAATGAGAATATCATCAATGTAATCGAGGTCAATCATATACGCAATATTAAGGATAACTCAAAACCTACTAGTTAGACCTTGGTCAAATATATATTGGACCACATGACAAGCACCGGCGTTCAAATAAAAAAAGAATCATCAAATTCGGTACACCTAGAAAAAAGTAATAGTGTTGGCAACCATTTCTGTGATTGCGGGATGCGAGAAAAGGTTAAAAACAACAATTGTATCCCGGAGTGCGCAGTACGCTCCAGCACTCGGATGTAATTCGCACTGATTTCCGAATTTAAAAGCTTTCCCGAGTAATTGCATTTAACATAAATTTATTTTAACATAAACTTGTATGCAATTCGAAGGGCTGACAACAGCATAAATAGTAGCAGTAAAGTACTAACAGTTTATATGTATAGTGTTTATGTGTAATTATAAAATATATATATTAATCCTATTTGACTGTCTCGTTGGTTTAATGTTCGTAAGCGGGACAGTTAATCATGTGGTCCCGCATTCGAATCTCGTATCAGACCAAATAAATGGTTGAGATTTTCTGTCTAGATATTCTCAGTCTGTCGGCAGCCCGGAGTCAGGAAGTTGGCAGTGTTTCATCTCCATTCATCAGAAAGTACACAAAACCGTTGTTCTTGCACCATTGAGTATTAAATTCTTAAACTCCCACTATTATGGTGTCATTTTCTGCGTTTCATCTCGTAAGAAAGACATACGATCTCACAAAACACCAGCCTGATATAGCCGCTGTGTTTTGTATGCAGAGTGAATGAAAAGAACGGGAGAGCTTTTTCATTTGCTACGAGGCATCCAATCTTAGTCCTCAAGGCGACATCGCAGCTGCATTTTAATTCTTAATCTAGAATGTATGTGTTGGTTGTCCTCGGCACTGTTCCCAATTCAGTCAACAAACTTCCGTCAAGTGAAGTATTTATATATTTCGAAATTTCAGGAGATGATCTACTTAGCATCTACAATGTTTGTCGGCTGGTGTGCAACCCCGCTTGGGTACTGGTGAACCTCAAGAGCTATCGTGACAAGGAATGAATAACTAAATGCGTATAAAGCAGTCATTATATAGAGATTTATGTTCAAAGTAAAGTTATTTAATTACACCGCGATGAACGCTTAATTCTATCAACTATCCCAAAAATTCTTACACAAAACTTATATTTAAATTCACTCACATATATTTTTGAAGTCGCTTCTCAACAAGCTATATCACTGAACATTTACATTATACCGGCGCCGTTTCTTTCTTGAATTTCTTCGAGACGAAAGTTCTGAAGCTCGTTTCTCTTCAGATATTGTCGAGAGACATTTCAGTGAACAATTCAAAACTTTCTTAGTACTTTTTACATTTAGTTTTCTAGAAAATCTTAATATCTCTATCTATCTTTTTCAATATTTAATTTAATTGCAATAGTTTATGATAGGTTTTTAATTTTTTAGGAAGTAATTTTTGTTTACTTCTCCTTCATCAGCCGGTACGTAGTGGTGGTGCAAAAATATCCTCTACCTCATATCGTCCCGTCGTTGTCGTAAGAGACGATAGAAGACAGAAAGGAAAAACCAGGAGATGAGCAGCAGCGTCTTCCAGCATCGTCATCAACTAGGAAATGAAATCTGCAGTTGCCAACCCGCCTGCCAAGCGTAGCAACTATGGGAAAAACTTCCTTAAGAAGCAATATTTGGGGAGTTCTATATTCAGCAGTGGACTTTTACTGGATGTAATGGATAGATGACAAAAGAGTTTCTTTTTGGTTCGTAATCGAGTACATTAACTAGTACGAGTAAATTATAAAAGTGCAATATATCACTAAACTTACGTATGAGGTTTTATTTATACATAGTACTTGTTATAAAGACTTTTTTTATATTTTATTACTAGGATCCGCCCCGGCTTCGTCTGCATCTTTCAACGTGGCGTCATTTACATTTAATATGATCAAAAACAACTTATATTAATAATTTTTTTTTCAAAAAAATGTCTTCTACTTGTTTGAATAAATTATCTCGGCACCCTCCCGGCGCTGCTCTCTATCTGCTCGTAAAGTTTTATCGCAATCGGATCACTATTCTAAACATTTGACATACAGACAGACAACATTTTCAAATTGTTGTCTATATCTAAATAACTTGAAAATTATCCCCTGAGCTTAATAAAAACCAGTTATTTCTATATAAGAGATATTTCTATTTCATTAAATATTTAAATATAAAAATGTACCTAGCTTTTCACTTCGATCATAAAGGAAGTCACTAAAGTTTAAACTTCTACAAAGTAACTCCCTGAATAGCACTGTCATTATATCCCAAGGCTTGCCGTTTTACTTTCTTTGAGAAAACTTTCCTAGCTCACAACGCTCTCATTTCTTTATGTCAGAGATATTAGATAAGTATGTTATTAATTAATAGATGGTTTCTTTTTCCAGTGTAGTAAAGAAGCAGCTTGTATATTTGTTTTCTTTTTTTATAAAATTGAGGTGACAAATGAACTCACAGTCCACTTAATAGTACCTAATAGTAAATAGTAACCAAAGAAGGTTATAGTTGGGTTGTCACCTCCGAGGACTGAGACGGAATGTCTCACAGCGTGTAATGCTACCGGTTATTACTGTTTCACGGCAGAAATAAGTAAAACCCCTTACCATCAGGTGAACAGTAAGTTGGCTTGTTACATGAATTTAGTAAAAAATATGCATTGAAATTGATTTACGATATAACTTAGGCACCTTCAAGAAACGAGCTTACTCCTTTTTAACAAGCCGGCAACGCACCCGCAATTCCCCAAGTATTGCAGTTGTTCATGGGCGATAATCACTTACCAAGAGGTGGGCTGCATGTTCGTTTCCTTGCAGTGAACCTACAAAATAAAAAAAAACATAATAAGTGCATCGCAATACAAACTCACACTAAAACTTAGCTGGTTAGAGTAAATAGGCGAACAGTAGCAAAATTTGGTGAAGTCATAAAGTTCGCGGAATTGCGGGGTTGGCGAGGCTGAGTTCACTCATCCAGGTAGGCGCTAGTTGAGTGACTCATTGTCAACAACATCATATATACCAAGTTTCAGCCTAATTAGGTCATTAGCTTTTGAGTAATTAACGGTCAAACAAATCAAATGGTAACAAACTAGCCACTATGGAGAAAATTGAATATCACGCCAACATTAAGTTTCTCACCGAACAAGGAAAGACGCCTCAAACCATTTTTCAAGAGATGTCAGCTGTTTATGGGGACTCAGCTCCTGGGCAAAACCATGATTTATAAATGGCACGCCCTTTCCAAACAAAAGAGGGAATCCGTTGAAGACGACTCCCGACGGCCGATTGAGGCTACCACGAGAGAAATAATCGAAAAAGTTGAAATTGTATCGCAAGATGTCCGGCTAAAGAAAAATCAGCTCGCAGCATTAGTTGGAGTATCAGAAACAACCATTTTAAGCATCCTACATCAACACCTTCGCATGACTAATAATAATAATAATAAGTGTTTATTTCAGACGTAAGGAACATCCATATATTGTTAGTATGTTAGTAACAATTTTTCCTTAACTTGTAAGTTAGTATTGTTAGTTAATGTGAATTATGTACAAATTATTTTTTTCGCCCAATAGCTACCGTCATACAGTGGTGCAGTATGGGGCAGTCGGGCCTGGCAGCAATTACCCTTAGGATGCCGTTGTTGCTGGTACGTAAGCGCTGCAGGAGAGACGCTGCTTTTCTACGCATTATGGCGAAAAAGTCATTAGTGTGTGCGTCTGCGAACATTTTAGAGGCACTACAGCACCACGGCAGCCTCAACAGCATTCTAAAAGCGTTGTTATATTGAACACGCAGGGCGCTGTAGGTCCGGCGTGTATAAGTCACCCACAGACCACCGGTATAGAAAGACTGACAGAACGCTTTAAATAAAGTTACTTTCACGTCTGCAGAGCACCGGGCGAATCGGCTGGCAAGCATATTGCCCCTTACCGACAACGCCCTGCGTTCTCGCTCAATATCCTCATCATCTCCTAGGTCGCTCGTAACTATATGACCGAGATATTTGAACTTCTGTACGACTTTCAGAGGTAAACCATCGAGACATATGGGTGGCACATGTCGTGGCTTCCGTTTCGGTGCCTTAAATACTAATATTTCACTCTTTTTTGAGTTGTATTTAAGGCCATGCTCCTCCGCATATGTCTCGCAGATAAAAAGCAGTTTCCTGACTGCTTTTTATCTGCGAGATAGGACTGAGCAACACCATGTCGTCAGCATAGCTTATGTTGTTGACACATATGTCATGGTGTGATGTGGCAGCCGACATGTGTGCTGCTAAGTCGTTCAATCAGTTGGTTTACATACAGGTTGAACAAGAGTGGAGAGCTTAAGCCACCCTGCCTTACACCGCATTCCAGCCTGTATTCTTCCGACAGAGCTCCAACCCACCTCACCTGGTTACGCTGGTTAGCATACCAGTATCTTAGTAGAGCCGTGTACTCCGCCGGCACACCCGCGTCCCTCAACTTGCCCCACAGCATGTCGTATGAGACCAGGTCAAAATCTTTCGATAAGTCGAGGAAACACGCGTACACCGGCGTCCGCCTTACGGTGTAGTATTTGACAGTGTGTTGCAGACAGTAAATGGCGCTCTCCGTCGATAAATTCAGCTTAAACCCAAATTGTGCATCGTTTATTAGTACGTATTTGTTGAGACACTCATTTAACAGACTATCAAACACCTTGACTGCAGTGGTTGCAAGCGAGATAGGTCGGTAATTACCCATGTCGGATGTGTCCCCAGTTTTATTTTTAACAACGGGTACTACAATAGTCCTCATCAGTGGCTCGGGTAAGTAAGAGTGACCCAAACACAGGCTGTAAAACAGTGAAAGGACTCGCGGAAGATGCACCCCAGCATATCTGAAGTGTTCGATGCTGAGACCATCATAACCAGGCGATTTTCCTCTTACCATCTCTTTAATTATTTTTTCTATTTTTTTTTTTGCAGGTATCTTTTCATTTCGTACTGTCATGATAGTCTCAGCCTCGCTCAAATTCAAACCTAAAACGACATTTAAAGGTGACCTTACAGTAAAATTGCATCTGAATGCATCCAAAATATCCTTGTGATCATAAGCACCCCCAACACTCACTGGAAGACTTGGCTTAACATGCATTTTGTTTGTGTTCTTCCAGAAGCTTTTAAAGTCTTTAGAAGAGTGATTTGTCGCAATAATATCCATCTTTAGCTGTTCTTGTCTGTTTTGACACCATTTTAATTTGGCTTTAAAATGCTTTCTAGATTCTGACATCTCTTCAAATACGCGACCCCTGGACGGCTGCCCAGCCATCATCCACTCTTGAAATTTAAGCCGCGCCTCCCGATGTGGGCCCGCGACGTGCTTATTCCACCCCGTCACGTAACCTCCCTTTTTTCTACATGTATCCCTATATGTACGAATTGCTGCCAGTGATAGTATATTTATAATATTACCGTACATATTACAAAGTACAGCGTGATGTTCCTTGTTACTACAAAATGTATCACAGCAGTCTCTGAGTTCCTCTGGAAGATCTATAACTCTCAAGTTTGTGTGACAAAAATCGTGATACAGTTTTATCTGTTGTGGAGTCCTGTTGCCCCAAGTAACACGGTGTAAGACTAAAGAAAAAAAAAGTAAGACTAAAATCTGTGCAAGATGGGTTCCGAGAAAGTCTCAATCGGCCGGAAAGATTATGGCGACGTTCTTTTGGGAAACAGAAGGTATCCTTTTGATTGATTATAAGGAACGTGGTGTTTCCATAACGGAGTAATACTACGCTTCTTTACTAGATCAATTAAGAGAAGCTATTAAAGAAAAAAGGCGAGGAAAGCTTACAAAAGGCGTGCTCCACTTGCACGACAATGCGCCCGTGCACACAAGCCATGTTGCGACAGCTGCCATTCACCGGTGCCTTTCTGCCCCCTGCCACTCTGCCCAACTAAATTTAACACTCGTAAGTCCGTACTATTTCTTTGCTAATCCTTTTAACTTTGGCAAAGCATAGAAGATAGTTTGTTGTTCCGAACAACAATACATTTTCGCCGATTCGTTTATATTTATGAGCCAGTTTTTCATGGTTTATGCTTTAGAACTTGGGCCAAATTCCGTGATAATACTTTGTGCACCTTGCACGTGCGTTGGTAAATGTACTCGCGAATTTGAACAACTGCGCCACCCACCCTACAGCTCACACCTGCCCCAAGCGACTATTATTTGTTCCAAAAATGACGAAAGAACTGTGTGGGAAAAATTTCAGCGACGACGATGAAGTGAAGTCGGCAATTTCGGCCTATTTTGACGCCCAAGACAAATCTTTTTTTTTTTTGACGGTATTGATTTATTTATTATTAAGTTATTTAACAGTTCTAATAAATGTATTAGGGTTAAGGGAGAATACATTAAAAAGTAATAGTTGTGTTTCATGTCATTAACCTTGCCTCTCATTCCACGAACTTTTTGACCTCCCCTCGTAGGAGCCTTTGACATAAATATTTTTTTTATTTATTGTCTTTTAATAAAAACTTATGAAATTGAACGCTCTTCTTGACTTTTTATCTACTTGCCATATAGTTTGAATTTCGTTATTTAATCTCTTTTTTTTTTCAAAATTCCAAATTGTTAATTTTTGTTATTTCTTATTCGTACACCTACTACACCCTAATTTTTCTTGCCGTTAAAATGTTCACCCGAGCTTTTTTCTGGCTTATTTCTTTTTAAAAAACATTACCTACACACTAGGTTTTTTCTGTATCGTGGAGGCAATTTACATACATGAATTTCACGAGGACGAACATCCAGACCCGGGGCAATTATTTGTAAGCCATACAAATACTTGTTTCGTGCAGGATTCGCACCTAAGGCCTTCATTGCACCACGGAGCCGTGAAACCCGGTATATATTTTGAGTTGCATTCTAAGCGCGCATACGTTCACACGTAATCATCATATCTAAAATATTTATGTTACGGCGTGCAGCTGCCTATCTAATAGTAGGATCCTCCCTGGCCCATGGTAGGAAGAACCTACAGGCAGATGCAGGTCGGGCCTTTAAGGCCAAAGTGGAAGGTCTCTAATTAAAATAAAGAATAAGGGGGAAAGACCGGTAAGGGAAAGGCACTTACCTGCTTCTGGAGCGGAGACGGTTCACCAGGATCTGCCCGGCTGATGGAAGTGTAGTGAATGTATGTGTGCTTTGTATGAATCTGTGTGTAAGTGGCCTGGGCTAGATGACACAATACTGACCTGGAGAAGGTATCCGCTGGTAGCCCCGGAACTATTCCCCTCTTGAGGCACTCTTTCCGTTTTGTCACGTAATGGTACAGCCAAACGAACTTCAAAGGAAAATCACTATCGGAGTTGCACAATTAATTTGACAGAAATTAATAAGTCCTAAAGAACAATACGTGTTCTCGTAGACGCAACAATTTACGCGGGTTTATACTTTCGTAACAAAAATAAGCGCTAATCACTAAGACGTCAGTATAGATCGCAAAAAACTTTACAATGCTTGTCGAGAAATCCGGCCGATACCACCGTGGAATGCGACCGGGCGGGGGACGGGTGACCTTGCTATCGATGCTAGGCTTCGAACGCACGTTAAAAAATTCACGTTTCAAATGCATAATATTTTTGCCTAAACAACTTATATACCCCACAATGAAACTCCTTCCCTCTCCTCCTCCAGTTCTCTCTCAAGTCGCACTAATTCACTAACTAAAAAGAACGACGCTACATTTCTGCCACATATCGAGCTCGTAAATGTTCGTACAATTTAAGCAAAATGACGCTTTGCAAAGTTTATCGAATTGGTTGAACGCTCAGTCGTTTCATTCCGGCGTTCATTGCTTCCATTTCAACTATTTATGTGGTGAAGTAGCTCGTTATGTTCTACGAACTTAATTTTTCTAACGATAAAAATGAGTAGCGAGTTTACTGTTCAGTTCATAGCGAGCTACAAGTACTTTGTCATTTATCAGCACATGTTGCACAATAATAATGATTTCTTATATTTACGCGAACACTACACATGGAATAAAACTAATTTTTCGGATTTTATCGCGTTTAATTACAATGCAAGGATGATTCGCAAGGCTGTTAAAATGAAAATACATATAAATTTCAAAAGTATATATAAGTATAAGTATGGTTTAAGCGTCACTTGAAACGTACGTAGCGCTTCATTTATCTTTCTTTAATGGTCTGAGGCACTACCCCTGTACTAGAATTTTCTCCTGTATAGTGGAGGCAGTTTACAAATATACATTTGACAAGGACAAATAAATACTTGATACGTGCGGGATCCAAACCCGCGTCCTCAAGCGCTACAACTCATTGCTAAGTCACTGAACCTACCTCCACGAAGCCGTCATTACTCTAATCCACTTATTATAAGCCTGTGCTTGAACATGATGAAATCTGGTGTTACCATATGGTGGTGATAAAGCTCTAGATGATAAATCACACGGGATTGGAGTCACAAAAGCCTATTCACTGTGGCCTTGAAGACGCCCAGATTGTATTCGGACGGAAATACAGACGCCGGCAAATTGTTCATTATTTATTATATCAAACATCTTACCGTTTAATTTTAATAATAACATTTCCAATGACGACTAACAAATGCCAAAAAGGTTAAACCTCGAAAGTAGTTTGACAGATTGTTCTTGTGTTTTTTGGGCCCAAAATATGCACGGCTTCGCTTGGTGAAGTTATTTAAAAACCAAATCATCTAATGTAGTAAATCGAAAAACTAAAATAAATGGTCTTTGATGATTATCTTACATCCAAATAACGCTACATTAATGGATCTTACGCAGGCGAAGTCAGGTCAAATCGCTAGTTGATAATATAAATTCAGAAATAAAAAATCAACGGCTTAAAATTAAACGCGAGAGTTAAGAGCTCCTACGGGTAAAAGTTAGTATTAAATAAAGTCACGTAATACGGTACTATGAAAAATATTTTAATTGATTTCCAACTCGAAGCATTTCAATACCAACATTTGTTAAAAGGAAAGTGTACGTTAATTCAAAAGTACTGCAGCGTTCAGTTACTGACGCACTTGACCTGCTTCTCTCAGCGAAACATGAACGACGCTAGAACTTTAATGAATAGCCAAGGCTGACGTTAGTGTAAGTAATAAAGTTAAGATTAAGTCTAAAGTTAAGTTTAGTTTTGAATGTGGGCTATTGATATATTTTCCATTCTAACTAAGATGTCTAAACTTAAGTTTGATAAGAAAGATAATAAAATTAAATTGATGAATCTTTACTTTTCACGTAAGAAACTAAAATTTTGTTGTCGAACTACAAGTCACCTCCGTTAAAATTAAACGCGATATATCGGTAAGTTTAGTTTTGTTTATTGTACCTACATGATCAAATCGACACTATCGTCTTGTGAATGTTGTTATGAAGAGAGAGAATTTAAATAACGAGGCTTGTGGTCTTCGATCCTGGACTGTAAAAGGATGCTGGTTGAGAGAAAGGGCGTTCGTTAAATAAATTCACACCTACCATGCCACCGCCACCCTCGTAGACCTTCCACGCTCCGGAGGCAGGTTTCACCAAGGCACAGATGACCTAACGCTTCTTCCTCTCTATTGCGGACACAAAACTTCACTGATGACTATAGATTATAAACATTTGCCAACATCAGATTATAAACATTTGCCTTGTTAAACACTTTTTCCTTTTTTTAATCTTTTAATTTTTTTTAAATTTTTAATTTTGTAAATTTTGTAAATCCATACCTTGCCGCTCTGTTTTTGGTCAGATTGTTTTAGTGAATTTTATAATGGCAATACTACAGTGTTTCTATTCAATAAGTATAAATTCGTCTTTTAATTGTCGCGATAAAAGTTATGCATGTGGTGTTTACCTGTAATTGACTGTGTACTTAGTTTTAACTATATCGCTTGATTTATATGGGAAGATGTTAGTGCATAAGTTGTTGGTAAACCAATTTTAATAAAATAAAATAAAATAAAATAAAAATGACTAATTTGATTATGTCTTATAAAGTGTCTGACATGCGGTGCGGTTAGTTCTCCTTCAATTAATATAATAATAATAATAATAATAATAAAAAATAAGGCGTAGGGAAGTGACGACCCCATCGCCCGCTGACGTAACGGTTATGTGACAAAACTGCTACGTCAGCGCAGTCAGTCAGCACCTTGCCAAGAGGTGTTAGCGCCGTGCCTCGGCAAAATTGGAGGTGCAAAGGCCCGATTGTGCACATGGCCTCACCATGAAACGGTGCCGGGTCTGGGCGTCTCCCGTTAACTGACGCCCAAGTAATGGATGATGGAACTAAGAAATACGCGCAAAGGGCCGCTGCCTGGAGGTCGCCAGGGCGCGTCTGGAGCTGGCGCTGGACGCGGCAGCATGCGAACCGCCAGTCGACCGCGAGGTGCTGCACGATCACCCAGCAGCCCCTCGCATCCATCATCCCCACCAGCTGGCTTGGTGTTGGCAGGGTCTTCGTTGGCCCAGCAATCAGCACCCGCCACTGGTGGAGTACGCCGCATGCGTTGGTCAATGCAAATGAATAAAAATGCATTGCGGGCGTATTTTGGGGCGAAAGGGAGAGAAATTGGAGGTTTTGGGTATCGGGCTAGGATGCACCGACTATTTGCTGAGCTGGAGCCATCTATTACCGTTACCGAGCAAAATCTGGCAGACCGAGTTCGGTACATCATGCGCTCAAAAATATTTGATGACGCCGAACTCGAACGGCTACGACGTGAGGCTATTCCTTTGTCGAATGAAAATGCTACGACAGGAGATGCGGCTCTACGAGTTGCAGAGCAACCCGCACATGTAGATGCCGCCGTTAATCTCCTTGTAGTTGACTCAGGCGACGATGGAATAGTCGCCCCAGAACTAGAGCAAATGAGGAGCATAGTGGAAGAGGCGATTAGGGAAACGCGCAGTACGCCTCTCGAGAATCGACCGCGACTTCCCCGTATACCCCTAAGCAAGCGGAATCGGGCTGTCGTGAGGGCTCTCAACCCAATGCTGGTGACCTATTTGGAAGCCAGCCGGGACCTTTGCGAGACGGACTCAATTCTTTTTGGCGCCGCACTGGCAGTTTGCCGTATTATTGGCGCCAAACTTCCCAAGGCTGGACGCGCTACTAGACAAAGTAGCGCCATCCCAGCCTGGAGAAGAAGAATTGAGGACCGTATCGCAAAGGCAAGGGCCCTCATCGGCAGGCTGATAAGCTTCAGGTCGGGCAATAATAGGCCGAGAATAGTGCGCACCGTCAGGATGGCGTTTGCTGGGACAAACATCAGTTTGTCCCAGCCGGATATAACGCAAAAACTGACGGAGCGCATAGACGACCTGAAGCAGAGAATCACTGCTTGGGGGAAGCGGATTCGGCGATATACCGAGAGGTCAACACGGTTCAACCAGAATCGTCTCTTCCAGAGTGATCAGAAGAGGCTCTATGAATCATTGGAGCGACCAATGGTACGTGGAACGGGCCCAGCACCGAATCAGGCCGACACTATCGCATTCTGGCGCGGCCTGTGGTCAGAGCCCGTAAACCACAGTGAGGGCCCTTGGACGGAAGTTGTGGCGAGTCAGTGTGCGAATGTTACGCCCATGGACCCCGTCATCATTACGCCGGATGACGTAGCTGAGGCGGTCCGTAGGGCCCCGAACTGGAAAAGTCCGGGACTCGACGGACTGCATCACTACTGGCTGAAGGGGTTCGTGGTATGTCACGCTGTTCTCGCCCGACAGTTTCAAGAGGCTCTCGATCAAAAGTCGCTCCCGAGCCTCTTCACTACTGGGATCACTCATCTGGTTCCTAAAGACCGAGATTCCACAGACCCGAGCAAATACCGCCCCATAACGTGTCTACCTACCATATACAAGACACTGACATCCATTTTGAGCGCGAGAATCACTCGTCACCTGAACTCAAATCAGGTGATGTCGCGCGCTCAAAATGGATGTCGGGGCGGCGGTCGTGGAACCAAGGAACCACTCCTCATTGACGCGGTCATTGGCAAGGTGGTTAAACGCAACCGTCGGAACCTCTCCGCCGCCTGGATAGACTACAAAAAGGCATTCGACTCGGTGCCTCATACATGGCTGAAGAGGGTCCTCGAGCTGTACAAGGTTGACTGTACAGTTCGAGACTTCCTCGGGCAGTGTATGGGGCAGTGGAGTACGATCCTTTGTCATCTAGGCGAGCGGATGACGGCTGCGGAGAACCACATAAGGATAAGAAGGGGTATCTTCCAGGGCGATTGTCTGAGTCCAATCTGGTTCTGCCTCTCTCTGAACCCTCTTAGTACCTTACTGGAGGGTTCCGGGAGGGGATTTCAGCTTCGGAGAGGAGGTACAAAAGTGACCCACCTTTTCTATATGGATGATCTCAAGTTATTCGCCTCCAGTCGCTCTCATCTTATGGAATTGCTAAACATCACTTGTGATTTTAGCAATTCTATTAGAATGGAGCTGGGGACGGATAAGTGTGCGATCCTCCATGTCGAAAGGGGTAGGGTTGCTAACTCTGAGGGCATAGACTTATCTATGCCCATCAACATAAAGACCCTATCCGAGGCTGAAACATACCGATACCTGGGTATGTCACAGAACATAGGTATCGATGAGGCGGACATGAAACGGTCAGTTTGCGGTGTGTTTTATGCACGCTTGACAAAAGTGCTCAACAGTCTTTTGTCGGGCGTTAATAAGACACATGCATATAACGGTTGGATCATGCCTGTTCTCATGTATACCTTTGGCATGCTCAGGTGGACTCAGACCGAACTGAACGCTCTGGACAGAAAAGTCCGCACTATAATGACGTCCCACAGGATGCATCATCCGAGATCGTCAGTAATGAGGCTGTACTTGCCGCGGAAGCATGGTGGGCGCGGCTTTTTAAGCGCGCTTACCATGCATAATCGCGAAGTGTGCAGCCTCCGTAATTACTTTCTGACGAGAGCGGATGATCCATTCTATAGGGACGTTATTTCTTGTGATAAAGGACTTACCCCTCTATCCTTAGCCAACGAGCAATGGCAAGACCCGGCAGTACAGAGCATTTCCGACCGGGAGACCGTATGGAAGGAGAAGGAGCTCCACGGGAGGTTCTACAAGGCTCTACATGAGCCTTGCGTAGACACAGTCGCCTCCCTCCACTGGCTACGTTTCGGTGACCTCTTTGGGGAAACCGAGGGTTTTGTCTGTGCGATACAGGATCAGGTTATTAAGACCAACAATTATCGGAGATACATCCTAAAGGATGGCGCCGTCGACATCTGTCGAGCTTGTCGCCATCCCGGTGAGTCACTTAGGCATGTCATCTCCGGTTGTTCGGCGCTTTCTAACTCTGAGTATTTGCATAGACACAACCTAGTAGCCAGGATTCTACACCAGGAGCTCGCTCTGAAATACGGTCTCGTGGATCGGAAACTGCCATATTATAATTACTTGCCGGAAGCCGTGCTCGAAAATGACCGCGCCAGGCTCTACTGGGACCGGGCCATCATCACGGACAGGACTATTCTTGCGAATAAGCCTGATATTGTGCTGATGGACCGGGCACAGTCAGGGATATTTTTGGTCGACATTACCATTCCTTATGACGAGAACCTCGTGAAAGCCGAAACAGATAAGTTGACAAAATATCTGGACCTGGCTCACGAGGTGACCGACATGTGGGGTGGTCTGCCGGCCGAAATTATTCCTGTGGTCGTCTCTGCGAACGGGTTAATCCCAGTCAGCCTCTCGGGTCATCTGAGGCGACTGGGACTCCGTGACGGATCGCTCCAAGCTCAAATGCAGAAGGCGGTGCTCCTCGATACCGCCCGCATCGTCCGCCGGTTTCTTTCCCTTTCTCCCTAACCCTCGGCCGTTTGGTCTCCCCTGCCGAGGGCTTCCATCTGGTTGGGTTTTTATATATTTATGTAATTTTTATGTATTTATTTTATTTTATTGATATTTATGTAAGTTTATCATTTTCATTTACAATTATATATTTATACAGCCCAACCAGATGAGAAAACTATACAAATACCCCATAATAATAATAATAATAATGTATTTTTTAATTATGTAATTTTTATGTATTTATTTTATTTTATTGATATTTATGTAAGTTTATCATTTTCATTTACAATTATATATTTATACAGCCCAACCAGATGAGAAAACTATACAAATACCCAATAATAATAATAATAATCATTTATTTAATTAAAAGTACAATAATAAAGTGAAGACTCTGATCCTGACTGATTTACGTGACCGTTCTCAGCGATATATCATACATACTAGGCGAGGGGATACGAACGAAATTTAGAAAAAATGCATTATTTAAAATAAAATAGATGGCGCCAACAATACATAATATGCTTTTTGCTTGTACTTACTCTAAGACATTGGTTATATGAACGTAAGCAATATATGCTTTAATTTATTTTATTTTATTTAGTGACAAATATAAATTTTAGCTTTCTGCACTCCTTCTTTATATAAACTTTTACTTCGTCAAGTCACTAATTCTTCCGTATGCGGATTATGCTTAAATAGGGGTGCAAAGTTTTCCCTTCACCTATTAATACATAGTTACAAAATTAAAATATAAGTGATGCAATCCTGAGTTGAGCAGCGCGCAAAGCGGCGATGAGGACCGCCACCCATCACGCACAGCCCGACACGGCGGAAGGTGGAGGACAGAGTGCAGAGTTGGCACGTGGAATGTTAGAGGAGGCATGAGAGATAAGACGAATGAGTTGATCGAAATAATGAAAGAAAGAGAATTAGATGTCGTGTGTATGTCGGAGACCAAACGGAAGGGCAGTGGTACTGAAGAGCTCCCTGGCGGGGCGTTAGCTCTATGGTCCGGAGTCCCGGAGAGCGAGAACGCCTGCCAGGGAGTGGGGGTGCTGCTGTCTTCTCGGTTGGTCGATGTTATGACTGAATATAAGTTTGTGAACTCAAGACTTCTCTGGGTTCGCTTTAAATTGGGACTGACGAAGTTATTCCTTTTGGCTGTTTATGCGCCGGTAGCTTCGTCGTCCAGGGCTGAGCTGGAGGAGTTTTGGGAGAATGTAAGAGAAGTTCTGGATTTGGCTAGGGGAAACGAAATAATTGTTGTATGTGGTGATTTGAATGGATGGGTTGGTACCGCTCGACCAGGGTACGAGTCGGTACTTGGAAAGTTTGGCGATAAAAGGATTAATGATTCTGGCAAGCTTATACTGGCGGTATGCAAGGAAAAGGGTCTTCTTGTGACAAACACTATGTTTAATCACAAGAAAATCCATATGTATACTAGAGAAAGAAAGAATGAGAGAAGTATGATCGATTTGTTCCTGGTGGATGACCGACTGTGAAAACAGGTTATGGATACGCGAGTGTTCAGGGGTGCTGACCTGGGAACGGATCACTATCTAGTGATTACTAGATTTAGGGGTCTGTTCGCGGGTTGGCGCTACCGGACGGTAGTGACAGAACCACAGTCGGTCTGTCGCATCCGAAGCTGGAAGCTTCAGGAAGCGGATACTAGGGACAAATATCATGCGAGGGTAGCCGAAAAGCTTGACACCATCGATGGCAGAAACGAATGTGTGGAAAGAACATGGCAGAACCTTAGGGATGGAATGGTAAGTGCAGCGGAAGAAGTGTGTGGAACAATAAAAAGAGGCAGTAGTAAAAGAAGAGATGCATGGTGGAATGATGAAGTGAAAGAAGCTGTAAAGAAGAAGAAGAAAGCATGGTTAGACTACTTGGCCTCTAGTAATGATAAGGATATGAGAGAGAAGATGAAAGAAAGATATAGGCTGCAGAAAGTTCACACGAAAGCATTGATTGAGGAAGTGCGTGAAAGGTGTAGAATGGAAGCGGACGAAAAGTTGTCGCACAACTTTAAGGAGAACTCCAATCTCTTCTGGAAAGAGATTGGAAGGACCCGAAGTGGTGCGACGGCCTTAAGAATGAACAAAGTGCTTTCGAGAACTAATGACGTTCTTTCAGAAAAATCGGACGTCATGCAGCGATGGAGCGAATTTTATAGAGAAATGTATGCGTGTGATGATCTTAGTGAGGGATCCGGGGATGACGCCGTGACTGGTACGCCAGACCCGGACCTCGATGACACTGAGGTCATCAGTATGAAAGAGATTGAACGTGCGATTCGAAGTTTGAAATGTGGTAAGGCTGCGGGACTAGACAGAGTTACTGCTGAAATGGTCAAGTATGGTGGGCCTCGCGTCTGGGACAGCTTTCATCTGCTGTGCAATTTGTGCTGGCGGACGGGGGATGTCCCGGATGATTGGCGATCCGCAGTCATTGTGCCTTTATATAAAGGTAAAGGTTCACATTTTGACTGCGGGTGCTATCGGGCGATCAGCTTGACCAGTTTAGCAAGTAAAGTTTACTCGAAGGTTTTGACACGTAGGATGCAAGAGAAATCGGAAAGATTTCTATGGGAGGCACAATGCGGATTTAGACCTGGAAGAGGATGCACGGATCAAATGTTTTCTCTCCGCATGATCACGGAAAAGCTTCTGGCTGCTAACCAGAGGATTTTCTGTGCTTTTGTGGATCTTGAGAAAGCATTTGATAAGGTTGTAAGGAAGAAAATGTGGGAACTGTTGCCGGGGTATGGTGTGGATGGTCGATTGCTAAGGGCTGTGCAATCTCTTTACTGGGACTGTAAAGCCTGTGTGCGGGTAGGGCATGACCTGTCACCCATGTTTAACGTCCAAACGGGCGTAAAGCAGAGTTGTGTCATGTCTTCCTGGCTGTTCATACTGTATCTCGACAGCTGTTTACAGAAGCTGAAAGATAGCTGTTTGGGTGTGAAATTGGGTGACATAAAAGTAAATTGTCTGCTGTATGCTGATGATGCAGTGCTTATTGCACCATCAGAGGCAGAACTGCAGGCATTAGTCACGTGTATGAAAGAGGAATGTGAAATTAAAGGTCTCCGTTTGAACGCTAATAAAACTAAGATTCTGGTATTTGAGAGGGACGAAGAGAGAACGAAGTGTGAAATATGGGTAAATCAGGAATGTCTAGAACAACTAAATGAAATTGTATACTTGGGGAGTGCTTTTAGCCGGGATGGAAGATGTGATTTAGATGTGGACAGGCGTGTCGCTGCCGGGAACAAAGTCAATGGTGCCCTGACTGTGTTAGTCAAAAGGCAAGGCATGGTGAAGATTGCACGCCTTGCAATACATAACGCAGTGTTAGTACCGACTTTGTTATATGGCAGCGAAACCTGGGTATGCCAGAAGAAGCATAAAAGCAAGTTGAATGCAGTGGAGGTGCGATCTCTTCGTAAAATGTGCGGCGTTACCATGGCCGACCGAAAGCGAAACGAAGAGATTCGCAATATGGCAGGTTTGAAAGATGACCTTATCACAAAAATTGATAAGGGCGTGCTTCGGTGGTTTGGGCACGTTGAGCGAATGAGTGAAGACCGAATGGTGAAGAAAATATATAGCGCGAAAGTTAATATTAAAAGGTGTCGAGGTAGACCGAGACTAACTTTCGAAGACCATGTGAGCAAATTGCTCGAAGAGGGTAGGGTCAAGAGTACTCGGATACCTAGACGTGCATGTATGAAGAAGATAATGAATCTGAAAGAAGCGAAAGAGGTATGTAAGGATCGTGACACTTGGCGATCTGTTCTCTCTGGCTACCTCGTCAGGGATTGTGCGTGAAGATAAGTAAGTAAGTAAGCAATCCTGAGTAAGTACTTATAGTTAGATAATATGGTGATGGGTTTCTAACTGCAGATATCTGTTAATTGTTGCAGGCATCTCAACAGTACTGTATACACGTACGAGTAGTAAAGTCTGGTACAGAATTACAGAAACATATTC
This sequence comes from Parnassius mnemosyne, assembly GCA_963668995.1. Taxonomy (NCBI): domain Eukaryota; kingdom Metazoa; phylum Arthropoda; class Insecta; order Lepidoptera; family Papilionidae; genus Parnassius; species Parnassius mnemosyne. Next base: position 36,228,278 of record CAVLGL010000087.1, read on the forward strand.
ATAATAGCCTGCGCCACTTCCATGATGAACTTGGCATCGACAGAATGTTACTAAGAGACTACTATGTAATAAAAGGATAAAAAAATATAATAAATGGAATATTGGTATTGACGGTCAGAACGAAATGATCAGGCGTTTATGTCAGCGGGTCCATAAAATTATATTTATATGGAGTAAATGGCGTATGGAATATTAGGTTAGAAGGTTCAGTGAGATCGTTTTTATGGTTGACGTTGTCTTTCCTCTGTTGAACTGACCTTTTTTTGTCTTACTACACTTTAACGTGGCTCTACGTTTAAAAAGTAGTTATGGATAATGAAACTTTTTTTGTCTCTTTTTAAAAAAAACGTTACCTCCACACTAGGATTTTCAACTGTATCTTGGGGCAGTTTACATACATAATTTTCACAAGGACGAACATCCAGACCCGGAACAATTATTAATAGGCCATACAAATACTTGTTCCGTGCGGGATTCGAATCCGCGGCCCTTAGCGTTGTGACTCATTGCTATGCCACTGCGCCGCGGATCTACCAAACAATTTTAAGGTCGTAGCGGTCAGCCAGCGCAGAGTCTACTTCACCCGAGGATGCCTCGTTTAGAGGCGAAACACGAGTCGTATTACCGCAGGTGGTGTGTTTTTCCTACTGCAGTGGAGTTGGCAGTAGTAGTGACGGGGATGGTGCATGCAATTGAGGGAAGGCGGGGGGTGCTCTTTAAGCTAGGTAAGACAAATCACTTTATTTTATTAAATGGTTTATTTTGTTAAATTATTTTTATTATATTTTATTCTATTACATTTTCGCAAAGTATTGCCTAATTCTATTAATTTACATTTTAAGGACTCACGGAGTCATTTTGACATTTCTTCTTTGTTTAAAGAAACCTCTTTTCGAAACTGCATTAACAGATTTAAAAATATGATGTTTGCTAACAAAATTTAATTTTATTACGTCCAAAAAAATACACTTTTCATTATGTTAAATCTCATAAATTTTTGCAGTGGACGGTACTACGAGACCCTCATTCCTTGTGACCTGAACTCTCACTTTATTATATTATAATAAGATTTGATTTCCCCCAACACTACAAACGTTTACATTTAAATTGTATTTACTTGCGAGCATACACAAATATTTTCTTTTAGACTTTTGTTTCTGCGTCTATCACGCGGTAGATGTGTGTGTGTGGGGGGAGAGGAGGGGGGGGGGGGGTATTATTTTGGAGGGTGGCGCACTGCGACAGCGTGTTGTATATTGTAGACACGTGCGCGGAGATTTTGTTTGGGGAGTACAACTTGAAACTGTTCGTTTAACGTTTCGATTATTTTTTATCAGCTGCGGTCAGACCTGGAACTGAAAATTAAACTTTTAATAAAAAGTAAAAGCCGATTTCAAATAACTAAAAAGATTTGAAAAAAAGCGGTTCACACTCGGAGAAGTGTATACAATAAAAATATTTCACGTCTAAATGATTTATTTCAGACGATAATTTTCAACTACAAGTGTGACATAAATTATAAGATTAAACATTTTATTTCATAGCAAATAACGGTTACAATCATAATTTTTAGACATGTAGAGTCTAAATTTTAATTTAATAAATCAAAAGAATATTTCATTTCGAGTAAAAGTGCAATAGTGCTATTTACTTCATTCTACAGGTAAAATCATTTTAACCAACAATTGATTGACTCTTAAGGTGGTGCGTAAAATACATGCTTGATGGTCTAAATGCGACTAATTTAATATTATAATATTCTATCTCATTCTCCAGCGGGTTAAATCCTATAGATGTTTATGTGTGTCTCTTTTTAGTGTCGCTTTTTCGTTTCATCGATTTGCATTCATATCGCAAAGATTGTAAAGACGTTTTCACTTCAATAATTTCCACATAATAGCTTCTGAAGTGGCAGTGTTAACAAGAATTAGCCTCGTCTTCATTACCTTATTATGTGAAAAGTTTTTTTCATGATCTGTGCAAGTTGCTTGTGTAAACCTGTTTCTAGAATATTTATTAAGTCCCTTTCTTCTGGTATCTTTCCTCATCAGTGGAAAGTTGCCAGTACAACTCCAATATATAAATCGGGTAATATTGATGACATAACTAATTATAGACCAACTTCATCCACTTCTAGTACATAAAAGTCACGTCAAGAATCAAATAAGCCATGATAAAAAAATTTGGCATATACATTTAGAGAACCCAGAAACCCTACATTCTCTTGCAATAATTTAATAAAAAAGGATCATATAAATCGGTTCACAATTGACAAATCGCGTAACATACAAACAAAAATAATACACAATCGTCAACCCACCATCACATCTTTTATTGAAGTTGGACAGTAAGAAAGTATAGTTATTCGTGGTAGAGCCACTTTGTAGCTATATTATGGTTATAGCACATATAGGTCGGCTCGACCGGGGTAGGGCACGCTCTCACAGAGTACCAGCGTAAAATAGCAACTTAACGCTGCTGTGTTTCGTATGGTTAGTGTGGAGAACCGGAGACCATTTAACTGGAAACGACGCATTAAGGTATGTTGGGGTAATACCGGACGGATTTTCGAATAGTTGGAAGAGTCTGCCAAAAACTTTAATTTCTCGACATTCATATACGTCAGATTTATGGAACATGGAGCAAACCGTTAATCGTTAAACGTAGTTTAGCTCTGAGAATCTTTTGCTTGTGTAAACTCAACGGTTTCTGCTTTAAAGGTGTGCGAAAACTAGACATACGTTTTTATATGCATAATGAAAAATTGGCCATTAAGGGGTAAGACCGGACTTAAATTTAAAACCACTTCTACTGCTTAGAGAAAAAAGTTTATAAAAGAGATTTGTCCTATATTTAACGCTCAAAAACATATTTCAATATGATCTATAAATTACTAGAAACATAAATGTTCCAAACGATTTTCTCTTTTTTTGTTTCTTGCCATCCGATCTTATCCCTGATATAAAGAAATTGTAATTTTATGTTTCTCAAACTTTGTTATGACATAAGATGGAATTACTCAATATAAGAGAAAGATCGGATGCATTTGATTTTATATGGGAAAAAAAAAATAACAGTAAGGACTGGCGAAATGCCCTGGGATAATGCAGGAGTTAAGGAAGATATAAATATTTTAACAAAGCGGCATTTATTATTATAAATTATTTTTTAAATAATTATTATAAATTACATTTTGATTTGTAATAGAGGATAGATATAGATGTCTATGGGCCGCAGCAATCACTTAACATCAGGTGGACTGTGTGCTCCTTTGTCACCCTTATCCTATAAAAAAAATGTATTTTAATGTGTACTTAAAAGTAATAAAACCATCGTATTGTTTTATTACTTTTAAATATACAGACTTGCTAACGAGACTGAGTCCCATAGTCACTTGAGTAATCAACGAAAAAATATACACGACCAATGAAAGTTTAACAACCACTGCCATATTTGTAACAGGCAAAGATCGGATAATATTCATCCGATCTTCATTCACGAGGGGAAACATCGGATCTCGGCCTACAGCGATCTTACCCCTGCATGGACCAGCTTTATTTAGCTATAACTTCATAAAACTTAGTATTCACACAAAATAATAACAAAAGAAGCCATATTCTCGCTAAAAATCGTAAATAAAAGTGATAGGGAAAGATCGGATGGACAAAAATAATACAAAAATTATATTGTTTTATAAAATGCCACGCAGCACAGGTCCCACTTGCCGGAGTGACTGGCGCGAACTGAGGGTCGGGGCAGGATGAAATGGCGTCGTGTAGCATATTGTTAGCTTTTCAAAATATAGCATAATTCGCCGGGAATTTGAATCCTACGGTCTTGCCCCATCACCGATCTTACCCCAACGTACCTTACGTCTTAGTCCTCAGGGGTGACATCGCATCTGTATTTTTATTCTTAATCGAGGATAAATGTAGTCCATGGGTCATAGTGTTCACATACCATCAGGTTGACTGTGTGCCCGTTTGTCACCCTTATTCTATAAAATAAGTCACAACTACTACATGGTAGAGTCCAGAGTGATTTTAAGTGACAACGAAACCTAACTAACACCGTTAGTTTGGTTTGGTAACACTGAGGTTAGTGCTCGCGTGTCGCTCTCATTCTATAACAAATAGTTTCTCATACGCCAACCCCACGCGGCTATATTAAATCACAGTATTATTGGTTCAGACTTATAACTATAGAGGGACCTCCATTACGTTGACGTTATAAATCAATGCTTGGTTTATGTGGCGCAGCCTATTGTGACTGTATTGCTAAAATTCAATATAAACGCTTAGTGATTCTGTAATACAACTGTATAGTGGAGGTGTAAGAATGGTCACTATGTTATAAAATCCACTTTTTTAATTTATATAACATAAATATCTATACATCTATATAAATAAAATTGAACGCGATTGACTTTGCTCTTCCCAGAAAACCTTCCCAGCACTGAGAGTTTATACTATCGGGAAAGAGGGTGAAAAAGTAAAATAAAATACGAACAAATGAAGGTATAACGGGAATCTCCTACTTGTTCTAGCAGTATACAGTATCGCGCAGGTAACTGGGAAGCATTAGTCTGTAATTCTGTGAGTCTCACTGCCGTTACTATGCCCGACATACTAGTGTAGGCAAGGAAGATCATGTTGCTGAGAGGCTGCCCTGAGTTACATTGAGATGGGTAGTGATGCTGTTGGTTTGCATACTTTGGTGTTATCCTATAATAGGGTCCTGATAGTAAGCAGGGGTTGTTAGCGAGTAGTGTTCTTTTATTTAAATGATTTTGAGAATTATTTGTAACATCGGAAGTAGAATAGTTTCTTACAATAACCCAGTTTTTTAAGATGAAGTATTTATATGGCCTACAAGTAATGGTTCCGGGTCTGGATGTCAGACCTTGTGAAATTTATGAATGTGAACTGCCTCTACGATACAGGAGAAAATCCTAGAGTAGGTAACGTTTTCGTAATCGTTTAAATAAAAAACTATTAGAAAATGCAATTGTGCATGCCTTAAGCTCATTAAAATAATTACGTATAACATGATTATACCTAATTTTTAAGGCAGTTTAAATACACACAAGTTTTCACTAATAACCTTATTATACTTCCAATTGTTCGATAATTTTATGTCAAACTTCAATTTAAAAAAAGTTTGGAAAATCCAAAAGTGCACGACTCATATTGCTCATATGATAGTGAAAAAATTAAAAGAATATAAATAGTAGTTCTATTCGTCAAAGAGCTGCAGTTGCATTTACCGAAGTCCACATTCAAGTCACTTTATCAAGTCCGGAGGTAAGGTCTTATCAAAACTAACAAAACGAGACCAAAATCGGCACACCTATTACTACATGTTAAGAATTTCCAGTAGCAGTCATCGAATTACACCTTCAGGTCACACTTTTAAGTCCGGAGGTAAGACCTCATCATTACTAACAAAACGAGTCCAAACTCGTTACCTACACCTAGTTTTACTCTTCAAGGACTCCATCAAGTCCGTAGGTAAGGTCTCATCATAACTAAAAAAACAAAACAAGTCCTTAGAGTCCTTGAAAATTAGATTTTTCATAACAAATTGAACAACACGGCGGAGCGGACACAGCATATTATTAAAAAAATATCGCAAAGTCTTCGTACAAAAAGCCTTTTCAAAAGCCAGTCGTAAAACTTCAGTCCCAGCTGCTGCTTCAACTTCAATAACCGTTAAAATTAAAACCGTGGAGTCGCTTTCAAGCGTTAACATTTGGCACGCAGCTCAAAACCGATATTAAATTTGAACGAAGCGGATCGGTTACGATTTAAGTGAACTTAAATTAATGATTTTGTAACTCTGTTAAACCTAAAGAAGATTAATAGTTAATTATAGAAAAGTATCCACAGCTGGGTACAGTCGCAATTTAAAATTAAATATTTGTAACAGCTGTGCAAGAATAGAAGGGGAGTTGATTGAGCAAGTGGATGAGTTTGTATATTTGGGATGTATATTTAGCAGGGATGGTAGATATGATAAGGATATAGACGAGTGAACGTAGTAAATAGAGTGAATGGGAGCCCCATTCACTCTATTATGAGGAGTCAGAATGTGTCAACTAAGGCACGTATGGCAATTCATAATGCTGTGTTAGTCCCTACTTTAATGTATGGTAGTGAAAGTTGGGTCTGGCAGAAGAAGTATGAGAGTAGAATAAATGCTGTAGAAATGCGTTCCTTAAGGAGTACGCTAGGGCTGAATCTGAATGACAGGGTGAGAAATAGTGTGATAAGAGAAAAGTGTGGTTTGCAAGATGACGTTGTGACAAGGATTAAGAAAGGAATGCTTCGGTGGTTTGGTCATGTAGAAAGAATGAACGAGGAAAGAGTGACAAAGCAAATTTATGTTGCAGAAGTGAACGGCAGGGTCGGGAAGGGACGCCCTAGACGAAGTTTTATCGACCAAATCGGCGATACATTAAAAATGGGCCAGATCAGGAGTACCCTTAACCGACGTGCGTGTATGCGTAGATATATGGATGTAAAAGAGGCGAGAGAGGTGTGTCAGGATCGCGCCAAATGGAAGTCCGTAGTCTCTGCCTACCCCTCTGGGTGACAGGCGTGAGTGTTTATGTTTAATGTCTGTGCGCAGTTGATTAGTTAAAATGACTTTGCAAATGCATTCCATGTATTATTTATAATAACACTTTGTTACATTAAATATGATAAGGGAGGGTAACGTTTATCCAAAAACAAGAAAAAACTAATATACAAATCATCTCTGTATGTTCTCCACATGATGGTGAAAATATTCGGAGCGGTATGCCTACGGCACGCACACAAACACGTTACAAGGCTTACCATCATAGGGATGATCATAAAATCGAATGTGACACATCAACCATTTTGAAAATACGTTTTACTTAAAAATAAACGAATAGTAAATGAATAAAACACAAACAATCCTACATTACGCGGCCTGAGAGCCAAAGCCTCTAAGACTGAATAATTGCAGGCTCGCTGCAGACAGTTACAAACTTGGCACGCAACATCCCTGTACGAAACATTCCAAATAATTATTTATCTTTCTATACAAGTAAGTTTGACAAATGAACACACGGTTTACCTCATGGCAAGTGGATGCAGCTGTCCATAGAGACACTTACTTCTTTCATAAAGCCAAGCACATTATATAATGTATATATCCTAGACAAAAAAAAAAACATAAGAATAAGTTGAAAATACGTCTCCCCATTAACATAGAGCCTCATATGCAACGCTTAGCTAACAACTTGCCAACTATGGCCACATCCCTCCTACGGTGCAATCTATGGTGAAGGTCTATGTTTAGCAGTGTAATATTTTAAGCTGTAATGGACGGATGGAACTACGGGCTAATGGGCTATAGCCATATAGTATCAATTTAATATTACTTGGACTGTGAGCTCGTTAGTCAACTTTATTCGTAAAAAAAAAACTAAAACATTAGATGAAGTATTGCTAGATGTTTGGACTCCTTTTCCGCATAAAAGGCCGTCTGGCCAGACACAACCCTCTAACCTACTTCTGCGGACAATTAGCAGTGCGTACACAGCAGTGTTCCGATCTGTATGGTATAGACAGCCAGTGTAATTACACACTGAGAGGCATTCCAGAGATGTAGTATTCAAAGGTGACAAAGAATCTGTACATTTATTTGTGGCTGCAGATGTCCGTGGTATGCAGTAGCCACTAACCATCTAGTGAACTGTAAATTCATGTCTATTAAGTATCATTTTATACGTGTTAGAGCCACGCTGCGGCTATATTATCGTTGTAGCTTGAATGGGTCGGCTCAACCGAGGAATGACCACGCTCTCATAGAATACCAGCGTAAAATATCTTACTACTGCTATGTTTCGTATGGTAATTGCGGAGAGCCGGAGACCCTTTTTACTGGAAACGAAGAATTCCATGGTGGATTGTGTGTTTGTTTGTCACCTTTATTTAATAAAATAACTAAAACTCAACTAAAATGTCTTCGCTAGTCTTCCCGCACACAAATGTGAGTCATGTACGCAGAAGAATAAAAGAAATGTTCTTAGGCAATCAAACGGTTTATTTGTACACAAGAATGAACTAAAGCTTTTAGTGGAATCCTTTCTACACAGGTTGTGTAGTGAGACGTAGCGAGTCGAGAGCAGCGAGACGTGGCTTCTCTTTGACGAACGGTTCACCCGAACCGCTTCGAGTGAGCGCTCCCGCTGCTGAGGAACATTTGAAGCGTACTGGCTCGTCAGCTGACGGGAAATACTTCGCATTAACGTTCTCGACTAACCAACTGTGCAGGACAAGATTATATCGCGCGATTGTGTGCGCTCTAGGTGCTCTCTCTAATTCCTGTACACTCATAGTCCAATAGGATAGTAGTACAACACGACCGGAGAGAGATCAAGCGCAGGACCAACGGTTTTAGTTGTTATGATAAATTTAGAGAGTATTTCGATAAGCTGGGAAAAAAGAATATGGTATAAAACAATTCAAAGTCAGCCTCTTCGGATACCGTGGTATAATAATATATAATGGTAGATAATTCTGGGCGCTACTCCAATAAAAAAATTGTATTTTTGATGAAAAAAGCAGACTCGCCCAATTGCGATATCTATCACACTATAGAATATGTCCAACATATTCTAGCAGAATGTGTCAAATATCAAAGGGAAAGGGAGAATCTGGTGCAAAAATTTAATATCAATTTGTGTGAAACGGGTTGGTTTTTGAGTTTACTTGCGGAGCCACACTCAGCGGTAGAAAAATCATTCATTTCCATATTCTTACCACATTGATTCCCCCTTTCTAAATAGCATTTGTGTAACAGGAACAACTTAGGTTACGATAAGGCTGACATATCCTTGCAGGATAAAAGCCTTTTAAATAAAGATAGATAATAAAAAAGGAAAGATTAACATAACAAAAAAAATATTGAGGAAAAACAATAGACGGTCTCATTGCTACATAGCAGTCTCTTACAGACGACCCAGAAAAATAATAAAACAAAACAAGAGAAAGACTAACAGGCAGGGTGCATTGCAATAAAAGATAATACCAATTTATGCACTAGAGGACAACATAATATAGGTATGTAGATCTATGACAATAAATAAAACGAGGAAGAGAGATGGGTTAGAGAGTCAAATAGTGTTCTTTAACATGTTTTTTTAAACAAATGTAGGGGTTGAGAACTTCCCATCGATTGGAATAACTAGTTCCGAAGTCTAACTGTATGAACAGAGAAGGATTTTTTATAAAATGTAGAGGAATGCACAGGACATTAGAGGAAAGATTTTTCTTGAACCGTAAGGAACAATTATGTCTGGAGCTAAGCAATTTAAAACGTTTTTTACTGCTTCTTCCATTTGAAGACAAATTGTATCTTTAAGTGTATAGTAAATTTATTCTTAATACGAGTATGTATACTTTAATAGTTATATACTCTTTGTTGATTGCCCTGTAGACTTGTGGTCGTAACCGCAATTGCTGATCAAAGGATCCTGGATTGGAATCCCGGGTCGGGCCAAAATCATTTATTGGGTTTCCTGTCAAGAAATTCTGAATAGCTAGCATCCCAGTGTCAGGAAATAGGCGGTGTTTCACCCTCGGTAAGCACGTAAAATCGTTTATTCTACGAGTGATCTCTCTCCGGTCGTGTCGGATTGCCGACGCGTTGGACTATGGGAGTGAGGATGTAAAGTGTCCATTTGTTTACGCACTCACTCGTACACTATGATCTTGTCTTGCGTAGATGGCTAGTTTCCGTTGAGACCGGACGCTGTGATGAATTATAACGCGGCTTCCAACTATATGAAGTAAACACCTGGCAACACATGCAGAAAGTAGATGGGCTCACTTAGGGCATAGGGCTAAACGTCCACTGTTGGTGTATGTCCACTTATACATACCTCCACTACTTGCTCCCTGGAGTCGCCACTCTTAGCTGGCGAATTGGCAACTACAGTTTTTTTCAATGTAGAATTGTTGTCTGGAAGACGCTGCTGCCCAGCTTCTGGTTTATTTTCCTATGTCAGCTTATACGACACCCACGGAACGATATCGGATAGTGGATACATGCAGGAAGTGAATGAAGGATGAAAGCTGATAATTCTGGGCCGTGCTTTATAGCATTCTTTTGGGGTATCCTATGTTCAGGTTTGGACTTGCATTCATTACAGGCTATCAAAAGTTCACTGCTAAGTATAGGGTCCCCGTCGATTGTCTCAAAGGGAGGATATTTGCTACAGTGACCACATCTGGCAGGCGGTTTGGTAATCACAGTTTTTTATAATTTTGACTTGTTGTTTTGAAAATGTCCTAATTCATTTCCATCTGTCATTTGTTTCGTATAACCGGATGTTTAAAAGGACCATGGGAGGTGGTGAGTTTGTTGCTCTATGTCGTACCTTACGACACCCACGGGATGAAAGGGGTAGCAGATTCTCTAACACATAGTACTTACCATTATCCGAAGCTAACTTCGCACCAAGGCTTGGGCAGGCCGTGAGTGTGTGTAATAGTAGATGGCGAGTAGTGTACAGTGAGGTGTAAATGTCTGCGACCTGAGCAAGCTTAGGCGACCAGCAGCGGCCGAGTTCCAGGCTGCCCCAAAATGCTGCATCGCTCCAGCAGGCTCCATCGCTGGACCATTTGTTTCTTCATTGTCACTTATTCAGTCTCTTAGCTTCATTGTACATTTAACTAACTTCAGTTCGCCTAATTCCACACTCATCGCAGAATCGAACACGTGATATCCGACACGACAAGGACAGTAGAACAAAATTCGACATTGAATGTACCGGATTCTTTTATCGCAAATTATAAATTCGGTACCAGAATAACACGTCGCGTCAGAGTCAAAATACGCCTCGTTGACACGCAAATAAATCTAACTAGGCAACCCAAACACAAAGGGCACTAACCGCGACGACACCATTATAACGATATCCTGACAATTAACCGGGAGAAGCTCTCAAACAAGGGATGCGCGGCTTAATCCTAGAACGTTTATCTCCTCGATGCGCGTACACTATCCGCCCTCTCGCTCGAGTTAACTATCGCACAATTCACATATCTACGTGACGAAGAAACACGCACTTCATCTAGCTAAGATGCACAATTACTTTCAAAGAATTTACTTAAACCGTAAAACCCCATAAAGGCCTCTGGTACGGGAACCTAAATCCTAGACTACCAAATCCGAGGCGAATTTCACGAAACCCAATTACGTAGCGAAGCCGCGCCCAAAACCAAATTTTAGACCCTAATCACCCGAAACCGGTCTGGCGCAAACTTCCGCAGCGGTAGCCGAAACACTCGGCTTAACCGGGTCACTGCTCGCAAGCTACTCTCGTCACCTACTGTCTCGCCCGACCGCCAAGACGCTGGGAAGCTCCCTTCCGCTGCCCCCTCTCCGACACACGCGTGACACCTGGTACGATCGGGCGATTGGCAAAGTCGAACGTGATTGGGTACCGTCCTAACATAACCAAATTTGGGCATAAACAATCTTATTCAATATTTCATTTGACAGATACAGCTTATGTTAGGTTTCATTTTTATATTCTTCTTCATTTTTATGAAGAATATAGTGGCAGTGTGAGAACATCCATTATTCCATATCGTGCCGTGGGTATCTTAAGAGGCAACCGAAAGAAAGAAACCTAGAGAAAAATAAACCTTCCTAATTACAACATAAAATAATAAAAAACTGCGTTTGCCAACCCGCCTGCCAAGCTTGGTTACCATGGGGAAATCCTTCTGTTCGCGCTAAACGCTAATTTTAAGAACGAACGCGAGAGGGCGCGCGGCTCAGTGTCATACCGGTTTGACATTCGGTCGTGCGTAAAACGCCCAAGGGCAGTGAGTCGTCTGTAAGCGGTGCTGACGTGAGCACGCGGTCAATTTTGTTAGGGAACTCGGAATAATTAGGAGCGGCCCGTAAATATACGGTCTAGGATTTGTGACGCGTATTCCTAGCTTGAGAGCTTCCCAGGGACTTATTGGGTCCGACTCAGAATCTGTATAAGTGCATTCGGCAATATTAGCTAGTGCGGCCTGATATTCTAGAACTAACTGTTGCTACGCGAAATGGTAGTGACCTTTGATCTGTAAACTCCGTGTGCGTTTTGTGAGTTAACCTTATATACCCAGCGATAGTTAGTGGCTTCTGTAAGTTAGTTAATCGTACGATAGAGTTAATTGACTGTCATCGTGACGAAAGAGGAAAGTGACTGTGGTCGGGCGCCGAAGCAGTCTGAAGCGATGCAGCATTTTGAAGCAGCCTGGAACTCGGCAGTGGCTGGTCGCCTATGCTTGACAAGGCCCCACACATTCACACCTCACTGTACACTACTCGCCATCCACTATTACACACACTCACGGCCTGCCCAAGCCTTGGTGCGAAGTTATCTTCGGATAATGGTAAATACTATGTTTTTCTAACGTCCTCCCATCTGGTTTATTGTAATTAGGAATTTCCACGTGGCCACATTGAGGCCCGACCTACGTCTGCTCGGGAAGTCTTCTGCTCATGGGCCCCAGAGGATTGGACCCTTTAAGGGAGCAGCCGTAGGCCGTAACACCTTCCTTAGAGGCAATCTATGTGGGAGGCTCATGTGCAGCAGTGGGCCTTTATAGGCTGTAGGGGATGGATAACAATAGTTTCTTGTCGGTTCGTAATCAAGAACATTAATGTGTGAATTATAAAAGTGCAATATAACACTGGACTGACGTATAAGGTTTTATTTATACATTGTATGGGCTATAAATACTTTTTAAAAACTATATTTTACCAATTACTGAGTCGATGGAGTCGAGTAACTGGTACTACTAGCTTGTGTCTGTTCCTAGTATTTACAGAATGAATATCACTTATTTTTGTAAAACTACTTTTATTTTTGTGTACGTACATTACATTTTCATAAATTTATTGAGAGGCCAAAGTTAATAAATTAATTTCCTTAAATTTTTGTCGCAGTGACTTTTTAGGCTTTAAATCATAAATTGCTCTTATAGCCCTCTTCTGTAAAACAAATATAATTTCAGTGTCAGCTGCGTGTCCCCATAGCAAAATACCATACGACATTGTGCTATGGAAATAGCTAAAGTAAACTAGTCTAGCTGTTTCAACACTAGTTAGACTTCGAATCTTTTTTACGGCATATGCTGCAGAACTAAGTGGATGGATGCAGGTAGTTTGGGACCGTGGTCTGTGTAATTCCTTGGGGGAGGTATATGTTTAGCAGTAGACTTGTGAAGAGCAGTAATGGTGATGACAATGAAACGTAAAAGTTATTCTAACAAATTGAGAACCTCCTTTTTGTCAGTCGGTTGATAATGAAACTTGCATCAATAACAACTTTCCATGTGTCTTATTGTATAAACTTAGAACTAACTATACAACTATCCAGAGTTTCAAACTAAATCAAAACATTTCGAATACTTCAACACAACTGCGATCCAAAGTACGTACAGTTGACGAGGGTCCAGGCATTGTCCGTACTCACAACGGTGTTGCACATTGTTGTGTGAAACGATTAGTTTCAATATAGCGCTCCAACATTTATATTATTGTAACTAACTCCGACAGACGTTGTTCCTTTCCGGTTGGTGGCACGATCACATCGTTTTCACTCGGTACTTTTTAATGTAAAATAATGGTTAATTAACACACAAAACTTTATCTATCAATTCTTCAGTGCCGGCGGGGTCGTGCAGACAAAATAAAGCTGATCTCGTGATATTAGCTGGCGGCAGTCCTCCTCTGCCTAGGAGTTTGTCTTATTGGATATTGCCCTCTTACCTATTTCTGCTGCCGAATAAATAATGCTTTGACTGCTTTGTTCTAGACCGAAGGGTATAGAGATCCAATATATATATACAAACTGTGAAGCAAGCCTTTTTTGTTTAAAGTTGATTACAGTTGTCCATGAACTGTAGTAGCCTCACACTATCAGATAGACTGTCAAAATGTTTATCACTTTTTTATAGACTAAAGGTAACAATAGTGCACACAGTCTATCTATTGGTAAGTAAATGCAGGGGCCCATAGACATATACATCTATCCTAGATTATGAATTAAAATGCAGATGCGTTGTCACCCCTGAGGACTGAGATGTAATGCCTTGTATCCAGTAAAAAGAGTGTCTCAGGGTTTCTAGACTCGCCATAAGAATGACAGCAGCATTAAGCTGCTATTTCATGCTATTATTCTGTGAGATGGTGGTCCTTTTCCCATCGAGTCAACCCATTTATGCAAATATATGCTACAGCTATATATTTGTAGCACAAATGCTCGATCACGCACAAAAAGTCTGCTAGTCTTATAAAAATGTTTGTGTGTGAGTGCGTGTTCTTACAATAACCTGAGCATAATTTTGGCGTCACTACAAATATACGCAGTGCTCTGTGTATGTTTCTGTGTTGATCTAAGTCTTTGACTACAAAATGAGAACAAGAGCGCGCTCTACTCGCACCAGCTCGCCTTTGTTCTCGCGCCGCGCAGTGTTTACTTATCGTTACACGTTCCTCGTCTGTCACGGAAGAGGCTTTCGCCTGAATGTGGAACGAGGAGTGCCGTAAATTGTATGTTATTAGTAAAGACTACGTTCGTTAGCTTTTTTCGGTTTGTGCACAGCAGCTTTGTGTTTGCAGGAGTAAGCATTCCGCTCGTGACTAGTATTATATAGATGAAATAAGAAATAGAGACAACTTACATCATCATCTCAACATCTCATCATTCACCATCAGGTGGGATGATAGTCGAACTGGCTTAGAAAAGTGAATAAAATCCGCCTCCATAAGAAAATTTTCGTTTTCTTTTCTACCGACTTCAAAAAGGAGACGGTACTCAATTCTACTGTATGATTTTTTAATGTGTGTTACCTCATTACTTTTCACTGGGTGAACGGATTTCGATGATTCTTTTTTTATTTTAAAGCTGGTGCTTTTAAATAAAAATTTGATCAAGTTCTGACCAATCGTTTTTGAGTTATTCTTAATAATTTATATTGAAGTCCGTTACACAACATTTTTCATTTAAATTTTAAATTATTTTTAAAATTTTACTCCTACACTATGAATGTTCTCCTGTGTCGTGGGAGCAGTTTACATAAATACATTTTACAAGAATAAACTTCAAGGTCCGGAGCATATTATTTGTAGGCCATACAAAACTTTGTTCCGTGCGGGATTAGAACTCGCGGCGCCGAACATTACTACTCATTGGTGAGCCACTGCGCCACGGAGCCGTCAAATTAAATACTAAAGTTACAATTATCAGTTTTACAGTTGCGTGGGGGGGGGGGGAACAAACTCAGTGTCTTCGTGTACTGTGAAAGTACAGCGAGTGCTCAACCTATGAGCTGAAAGGCTTAGCCTTAGACGACCTGAAACATCTAGCATACCTATCGAATCAAAACCTTAAATTCAGTGGCAGTGAACATAGTGATCAAAGTGATAACAGTGTGATAAGGGTTAAGGGTGTTAGCTTAGCTACTTTATTACTGTATGTCATTTTACCTATTGTAGTAATCTTTAGTGTTTTAAGAAAATGTAAAAGTAATTTAGTTAACAGATGGCGGAATCATCGGACAACAGCTGAAAACACTGAAGCCGATAATTGCGCTCTTAGAGAGGGAGGAGTTATGCAACCATAAGACCATAGGGTTGTTAGGGTTTGTACCTAGAGGGGGCTGCATAAGCTTAGGCAGTATCCAGTAACGGTAGAGTCAGCGCTTTTGGTTGTATGAGATATCAGGTAGAGCTCATGGGAGCGGCCACTTCGTTTTGACATCGACTTCTGTCAAGACGTATTAATTAAGTAATTAGAATTATGATTATTGTAATTAGAAATAAATAGATTTTAAATAGTTTTTAAAAAATCATTTTACGTTCCCGTAAACTTGACTAGCTTCATAAGCGAATAAAAATATTTGAGATTTATATCACCATCAAAACAATTGTTATATCGTTTCGACTAATAGTTCAGACGCGTAGATATTTAATACACAAAATTGCACTACTTTTACTTATCAAATCCAATTTAAGCCTATTTATCTATTTCTGTAAAAAATCATATATATAATCTGTTGAGTGAAAAAGATAAACCAACAAACACACTTTTGCCTTTATAATATTAGTAGAAATTTATTCGAGGCAAAAATAAAATTATTCTAGCTTT
The DNA here is from genome assembly GCA_963668995.1 of Parnassius mnemosyne. Taxonomy (NCBI): domain Eukaryota; kingdom Metazoa; phylum Arthropoda; class Insecta; order Lepidoptera; family Papilionidae; genus Parnassius; species Parnassius mnemosyne. The sequence continues at coordinate 36,244,470 of CAVLGL010000087.1, forward strand.
ATACCTATTTCAAGATTTAAATTAAGGTCACTCTTTAACCTTTGAGGTCGTTTTTACCTGCAATTAAAAATTAAATCGCGAACTAAATCCGAATTCAAGTGGTCCTTTTTATAAACTTGTGTTGTGGAATTAATGCAGTGAGACTCTGCGAAGCATTTCTAGAGCAGTAGCGATAAAACTTGTAGAAGCAGCACTCGACTACGTTGTGGCAAAATACTGGCTCGTGAAGTGGTATTTATAGAGCTCGTGATATAGGTATAGTACTTGAAATCCATGAAAGCGAGCGGGCTTTTCTTGTAGTGAACTCGTATCTGTATACGTGTCAAATTGTGCGTGACCAAAAGCACGTATGGTTACCGACAGCACGCTTGCAACTGATCGCTCCGTCACATACGCACACTATCGCAATGTGCATGTACACGTTCAACCACGTGCAAAGTCCGCTCGACTTCTTTTTGCAAGAATTAAACTGTTAAATGCATATTTGCAAGTATATATAATGGAAGGTTAAGTCTTCCCGTCGTGTAGTGGCGTCCCACAGCTAGCTACCGGCCCAGTCTTATTTAGGAGAGAATTATGAATTTAATACTATCACAAGAACAAATAGAGGTTAATACGTAGCTTTTTCCAGGAATGCACAAAATCTTTTAGATAAACAACTTATATACGGCACCAGCCACGAATTTTGATTCCTCAGACATACAGGTTCCCTCCTGATGTTTTCCTTTTCCACCGAACACAATTGTATTATAGTATAAGGGAATCTTTCGACCCCATGTTGTCCTGTCGGTGTTGCAAGAGGCAACACAGGGAAAAAAACAGCAGATGAGAAGAAATTGTTAATTGCAATTTTAAGTAAGTACATATTGTGCGGCGTTACCATGGCCGACCGAAAGCGAAACGAAGAGATTCGCAATATGGCAGGTTTGAAAGATGACCTTATCACAAAAATTGATAAGGGCGTGCTTCGGTAGTTTGGGCACGTTGAGCGAATGAGTGAAGACCGAATGGTGAAGAAAATATATAGCGCGAAAGTTAATATTAAAAGGTGTCGAGGTAGACCGAGACTAACTTTCGAAGACCATGTGAGCAAATTGCTCGAAGAGGGTAGGGTCAAGAGTACTCGGATACCTAGACGTGCATGCGAAAGAGGTTTGTAAGGATCGTGACACTTGGCGATCTGTTCTCTCTGGCTACCCCGTCAGGAATTGTGCGTGAAGATAAGTAAGTAAGTTTAAGTTAAGTAAGTACAGATTTACCACTTGCTCGGCGGCGACGGAAAACATCGCGAGGAATTATAATGTTAAGAAATTAAAAAAATATTCCGAAGACCTGTGAAATCCGCCAATATGCATTGACGTATATAGTCTGGAACTTTAGTAAAATTGACTCCTTTTGCACATTAGTAGCATTAATTCGCTACTTATACCAGATACGATAGTGAAATATACCATTTTAAAATGTACCTTAAACACACGTTTACAACCAAGGTTTCCATACACTGAGGTTTTCAAACATTTTTTACACTCAAGATTGTTAAACTTTTTCGCAAATTTTGCAATAAATAAATAACTCAAGAGTTTTCTTAATGTTGAGCACATTAACTAGTCACACTACTTATTGCTTCTCTGTCGGCATAATTAACGTAAAATATTTTAACAAGAAGTAAACGATGGAATTCATTCATTGCCGGCTACGTAATACAATGGCTAGTAATGAGCTACGTCGATAAGGGTTCGAATCCCGCTCGCAACAAGTATGTATATAGTTTTAAGTAATTGTTGCAGGTCTGGATGTTTGTGTGTCCTTGTGCAAATTATTTACGTTAACTGCTTCCACATTACAGAAAAAAATTCCTAATGCGGGGGTCACGTTATTTTAGAGATAAGGTAAAAAAGGTATCTATTTTTTGTAATTTTTTTTAAAACAGCCATACGGTTTATTATATGTTATTTTAAAGATATTCATTCGTTACCGAACAACGGATATATAATAATTTTAAACGAAGTTCGCCGAGTCCATTTGAAATTCCAACGGCGTCAACAAGAGCACCGAAATCAGAATCGACGCCATTTTGTAACGAAACGATATCGTGGGCGGGCAACGGACTGCTATCTCCGATCAGGTTCCGGAATGAAATATATTTGAAATTTAAAATGTGAATTTTATTTTGCTATTAAAACTGAATGTATAAAACTAGGAAATTACCGTACGTATATCCGGCAATGGTTTTTTTTGTACCTTACCGTTACCGTTACCGGTACTGTTACAGCTTACTAATGTCCACTGCTGAACATAGGCCTTCCCCATAGATTGACTCATGGGGGGGATATTTGCCATAGTTGCTACGCTTGGTAAGCGGGTTGGCAACCGCAGTTTTTTTCTCTTATTCGTTATTCGGAAGACGCTGTTGCTTACCTTCTGATTTGTTTTCCTCTGTCGCTTCTTGATGCACGAACGATTTCGCACGGGTTGATATGGGGAAGTGGATAATCTTACACCGCCATTACATGGCATACCTAAATACCAGAGGAGTTGCAGGTGCGACTTCTGCCTATAAGGAAGGAAAGAAATAAACTTTATTTGTAGTGCTATGTAGGAAAGCTATAAGGATAAGAAGAGAGACGTGTTGTTCTTGCCATAATTATTCAACTTTACTTACTCTACAATCAACATATATATATATATGTCGCCGCAAGGACATCCATTGCGGACGACGCCTAAATTTTGCGCTGACGCTTAGTTATTATAATAATCAATATTGTCTAATTATTAAATATAACAATTACATAACAGCAATTTATCAGAAAGATAATATGTAACTAGTTAGTTTTATAAAATTCTTTTGGTTTATAAATCTCTTTATTGACAAGTTACTCCATTAAAACAACTTTTTATTCATTTATTAAATGAAACTCAAATATTGTTTTAAATTGTAAAAACAAATAATTGTCAATTTGATTATTAATCATTCTTATTAAAATTACCTAAGAAATCAATAAAAAGATATTGTTTGGTCTTGGTGAAATATTGACCAATCAAATCGTCGAGTTATTTAGATTGTGACGAAACTTTGAGAACAGAGCGAGAGGGCAGATAGGGAGCCATATTTCTGAGAAAGTTACACAACAATACGGCAGCCGCGTTGCTCCACTGCCTGATGGCAGACTTCACATGTCGTCCAAATATTTTATTCTTCAAACATACAGGTTTCACGTTGTTTTGGGTCAAATAAACACTTAAAACTGCAATTAACGATCTCATTGGTGTAGGGGGGATCTAAACGCGTGCTGTGAAACTTATTACGAGCGCTTAGCCCGTGAGCTACAACGGCTCTACGTTCATCTATTTACTTATAAATGAAATTGAAGTGACTGTCTGTAATATCTAAATAACTACCTTTTGTGAAGTTTAGGGAGTTATTTGAATGCTAGTAAGGCAAGAATAACCATTTTTAAAATGTTTGTCTGTCTATCTGTCTGTTCGGACAAATCTTCGGAATGAACCGATTATAATGGAATTTCATAAAAGCAACAAAAATAATACCCGGAGTGATCCAGGCTAGATTTTAACTGAAAAACTTGGGAGATGTTGGAAGAAGATCTTTGATGAGTATTTTAAATCTTAAAATAACGCCACATTAAAAGGTCCTGCCCAAGCGAAGCCGAGGGGCGTTGCTAGTTTTAATAAAAATAAAAAGTAATTATTACAGAGTTGCGTGTAAACTGGCACTCAGAATAAAACCAATCAACATGGCTGTATCTCGAACCAACTCCCGGACCCTCGTTACTGTCACTTAGTTGCACTGTCGCGCCGGTGTACCTCATTACGTAGTAATGAAGTACAGATGGGTGCTACAATCACTTAATTGCCCCTTTATATAAAACTGAAGCGACAAACGAACTTCAGCTCCCTCCCAATGGTATTCGTAAGTAATACCAGCATAAAATAGCAACTTAATTCTGTTGTGTTTCGTATGGTGAGTGTAGAGAACCGAACACCCTTTTTATTGGAAACGAGGCATTCCGTCTCAGTCATCAGGCGCACAAAGCATCTGAATTTTGATTCTTAATCTTCTTAAGGATAGATGTAGATTTCTATGGGTATCAACATCCGGTGGCATGTGTGCTTGCTTGTCACACTTATTCCATAAAAAAGTGATGACATAGAGACGGGTGCTACAATCCGTAAATTGCTTTTACATAATATAAAAGTGAAGTGACAAACGAACTTCCAGGCTAACTGATAGTAAGTATCACAGAATGTCAGCGTAAAATAGCAGCTGAATTCTGCTGTGTTTGTGCTTTTACTAGGAACGAGGCATTCCGTCTCAGTCATCAGGGGTGACAGACAACGCATCTGCATTTCGGTTCTTTGTTAAATTCTTTGTGAATTAGAAGTAATTATCATCATGTGTATTACGTGCTCGTTTGTCACCCTTAATATATAAAAATAAGTGACCACTGTAGTCATTTCAAAAGTTCTTTTTTCAATAGTGTGTGGACTGTGTTGTGTAAGGCAAGGCAAAAGGCATTGATTTTATATTTTTTATTACATATCTGTATTTTATATATTAACGTGCAGTTGGAAATTAAAAACAGCTTGAATAACACACAAAACTAAAACTTTCATGAATTACGCTTAAATTTCGACCATCAAGCCACTAGTGTACGTGCATATCTAAATGTTTGTTTCAGGGAGTTTATCAAATAGAGCGTGAGTTGTAGTTGATGTGGAGCTGCATTATTCACGCCACTGATTGCGCTGCGACCGCTTGACGTCTAGCAATGTTCACTTTGCATATTAAAGCCGTCTAGGCCCTTTTTACTGAAAACGAGGCATTCCATTTTAGTTTAACTTTACCCGGAAGCCTGTAACACTGTCTGTCTACAGCCTTTAGCCTAGAACACAGCTATACAAGCAGGGCTGTCTGGCGGCAGTAATAGGTAAGAAAGTAACAAGTAACACAAGGCGCATTCTAACTAATCTATCATGAACTTCTGCAAATCTTAATGTGTATTTATGCTCTTACAAATGTTTACTTAACACTCCAAAGATGTTAATGATGTTAAAAATTAATTAGCTAAGATCCACGTATTTAATATAATGACGTATCTTACCAGGTTTGAACAATCCTCCCTCAAATGCGTTAACTAATCCCAGCACCACTACTCCCAACACCACTACACTAGGAAAGACACACTACCGTCGATAATACGACGTGTTCAATTTATCACCCTCCGATTTCAAGGTGCAATCGACCAACCAACCAACGTGCGCGAACTAACTACACATGTGACACGTCATCTACACACTCAGCATGGGAAAGTTGGACGGTACTTGTAGATCCGGCATAAGATTCTACGCACATCTATATTAAGGGCTCTAAACGCAATTCGCTGAAAGACCTGACGAGGGTTCAAATAGGCGATAATTTGCTTTGTGAATTAAAGAGGTATTGTTAGGAAATGGTTAGATTGTAACGAACGACCTTAATCGTGGGTTATAGGACGTTGATTGTTATTATTTATTTATTTACCGTTACCGTTACAGCCTATTAAAGTCCACTGCTGAACACAGGCCTCCCACATAAATTGCCTCCCTCCCACATAAATTGCCTCATAGGGGGAATATTTGCCATAGTTGCCACACTTGGCAAGCGGGTTGGCAATCGCAGTTTTTTTTTGTGAAAACTTCTTCATCATCGTTGTGATTTGAAAGTCAAAGAAACGACACTAAAAAGAGACAAATATATAAATTTATAGGATGGACCAACCAGATAATGAGATGGAATCTATTATATGTAATATAATAAAACAGAAGAGATTTTTTGTTTGTTTAAATAAGGTAATCTCTGGAACTAGCAATCCAATTTGATAAATTATTTTTGTATTTGATAGCGAGATTAGTTTGAAACAAAACAAATATTTGGAAGGTCTCAAATATGTAAAAGCATTGAAAGAAATGTGACTTGAAAAGAATTATTATAGCGACCCTTTTCAAGTCACTATAATAATCCTAGAAAAAAGGACTATTATATTGACGTGAGCCGTGGTAGCTCAGATGGTTAGCGCTCACTGTAAATTTGACTACGCGAGGAAACCGGGTTCGATCCCCGCCGGCACCAATGAAATTATTAATTGCAATTTTAAGTGCTGATTTACCACGTGCTGGTCGGTGAAGGAAAATATCGCGAGGAAACCTGCATGTCTGAGAAATAAGAAAAAAAAATATTTCGAAGACATGTGACGTTCGCCAACACGCATTAGGGCAGACCGACGGATACTTTCTTGCCCTAAAACCTTCTCAGAAATGAAAGGAGACCAGTGCCCAGCAGTGCAACGTATATAGACTGTAACTTTATTATGGTAACGTGTATTTTGCTTTACAGCGTCCGAGACCGAGGTAAGCTTGGACTCACTCACCGATGTGTCCTAGACATATCATCTTAGTGCCGGTGGTAAGCGGGTTTGTTGTAGCAATACGACTTGCCTGTTGACATCGCACACCCCTACCGATTGTGGTCGGTATCTTAGCGCATAGCGTTATGATAAGTCGGCTATTTTGCGGATTAGGGTGAGTGTGTTTGGTAATACTTTTAAGTGCAGCAAGCATACTCAACTCCATGTCTTAGTGTAATAGCGCTATGATACGTTGCTTTGGCTACTGACGTCTTAGTAGCGTGCTACTATTATTTTAGTTAACAAAAGTACCAATTTTGGTACCAAAGTCGAAAGGGATCATGTGGGTGTGTATTGAGGGGTCGCCATCCATATGATACTCGTAGTTGCATTGATGCTTACTGCTACTTGCAGTATTGCGGCTTGTGATGGATTCGAGGCATCTTGTGGGAGACCTTAGGATGGTGTAAGCCGAGCTGGAGATCTGCAGCATTGCCCCTCTGCGATAGTTGTTTGGTGAGTCGGTATTGTCAGTGGGGCTCTCTACGTTTGGTTTGACTCACAACCTAAGTAGATTTGCCCAAATCGGGTCCCATCATTACGGGGGCTGCTGACGTTCTGACGTCCATGATGTTTTATATAACAACATCATAATATATCTCTATAAATTTCCTACCTTTGAATTATTGAAGGCAACTTGTTGGTGGGTGAGACTGTGGTGTCGGTACTATGATAAAACAATATAACAGGAATATTAAATGATATCATCACTCAACGTGGACTCCATATAAGGAGTAGAAATAACATCTATTGGGTTCAGTAATATCATATTATATTTATAGAAGAAGATACCATTCATGTGGCTCTACCTGGAACCACGTAACACAAACCCTGCCCCCTACCTATGTACCTACGTCACAACCACTATATATAAGTCTCCTCCAACCCAATAAAGAGGGAATTATTAACTGCATCACTGAGTTTAAATTACTGCTTGTCCAAACATTACATGGCGACCCTGCCAGGCGGTGCGCTGCTACAATGCACGCGCACCGCCGGGCCTACTATTTAAAAAGAAGAAAAAATATTATAAGAAAACTTAACTAAATAATGGACAGTTTTTAAGAGGATTGACAATTTAAAAAAAAAATATATATATTATAACGGAATGGACGCAATACCGAATATGACGAAAAATAAACAAATATGAATACAAGAAGAGGCCACAATAATAATTTTATAGAAGCCGACTGAAAATTTTAAATATATAATATATAGAACTATGAAGACAAGTAACAAAGAAGGAGGAAAACAAATAGTGGATTTTTTTTATCATGACCAATGATCAAAATTTAAGATTCGGCAGATCTATTTAAAAAGAAAAGAAGCAGTTGTATTCATGCGAGCACCACCCAGAAGAATGTGAAAATTGAGCCAAAAAAGAACAAAGAAGAAATAAAGAGTTATGGTGTTCTATCTTGAACTGCGTGACTGGGTGTACGCGCTTAACGAAAAGTAACAACCAAGAACATGGGCGGTTATCAGACTAAAGAAGGGACCATGATTGTGCAAAATACAATGGGAAGCAATAAGGCAGGAACTGAACAATTGCAATTTCACCTGACTATGTTATATATTTCGTAAAATTATATAAAGTGTACTGTATTCTACGTATTGGTGGTAAGTTATGAATATTTCTCTAGAACAGTTATATGAGTAATTAAAAGAAGTTAGGGCATATTTAATAAAAATTGCATCGAGTTAACCTGAAGGGAAAAATTTTAGATACCAAACTAAAAGTGGTTATAATAAATTTTAATAGTAAAGTAAAGGAAGATGAGATTAAATCTACTGATATTCCATTAAAAACTTTAAAAATTGATATTTTCATGTTGTTTTGCTATAATATTTTTTTTTAAGTTATTATTAAATATTCTGTATTTAATATAATATGATAAAGTTGAAAATATTTATCAGACACTTAACGATTCAATAGCATTTTGTTAGTTTTATTTCTAAATAAAAACTATAACGCACTATTATAAATAATGTTACATATACACTTATGTGGCACTTCTATTGAGGCATAAGACGATATTATATTCACTTTTATTCAGTTATGTATAGTTATAAATTATTTTATTACTGTGTTCTGTCAAAAAAAAATGAATGATATAATGAAATACCATAATAGATTACATTTTTTTACGTACTTGATTTCTCCATAATTTATAGTTAAATAACACTGAGACCTTAGATTCTATAATATTATATAATCTAAGACTGTGACACATTTGGTCGGTTTTATTTTTTTTGGAATCCAAATTTTAAAAAGGGTTATAGACAATTCGTTTTATTTTTAGTTCTAAAAGCCGACGGTACTGTCTTAAAGTTATATTATGATAAATTAAAATTATTTTTTTCTTTCAAGGTTTTAAATAAATTAATATTTTCTTATATGTAAACTCGATGGCCGTTACAGCGATTGTTTCAATGAATTCTTGTATGTGATATAATTAACATTTTTAGAACCAATGAATAAATGTATGTACTATAACTATAAACGACAAAACTAAGTTTCTGTGTAAATTTAAAAAAAAAATTCTTAGAATCTCATTTTAAGGTTGCATTCATATTACATATAATATATTCTACAAGTTATCTTAAAATTAGGTATAAATCACACCGTGTGATCTGATCATAGTTCGATGCAATCGGAAACGTTTCATATAGGTACTTACTTTCGAATTTAAAACAAAGGTGTCTCAAATTGCTGTTAAGAATATAATTTGTATTTTGATCTGTCTGGTGTTATCACTGTATCATGATGACTTATGTTCCCGTTAGTATTTCTTGGTTCTGTATCATAACATGAAATGTAGTTTATTCCTTTCGATTTTACATTTATTGAACTTTTAAATCATAAACTTTTAACTATTATAATTTAATATTTTCTCGGAAAATAGTACTTACTTGCGTGTATTATGAAAATATTTTCTTCGCTTTATATGATTTTGAAACTCATTATAATATTATGTAGACAATTAAGTACCTAATTAATTTAAAATTTGTTGTGCCCATATTGTGAGCCTCAACCCCTAAGTGACAATGATGTAACTAAATATTATACGGGACTATATGATATAAATTTATAAAAGACGTAAGTAAATTTATGGATAAGTTACGGAGTTTATCATTATGAGTGAAAAATATTGATAGAAGTATAAGTAGAAAGTGTGGCATGGGTAAAGAAAATTGTCGGTGGTTAGCATATCCACATACAATCAGCCTGATCAGCTGAGAGTTTGGAAAAACTAATAACCGATTAATTTTAAGGTTGTTCGGAAAAGATTAAATGTAGAATAACTTTTAATGTATTATCAATGAGGGAAATGAGAATTTATTATGAATTGTATAGGAATATTGTCCATAATCTTGGGTACTATTAAATAATGAGGTATTGGTAAGTACCATAAAGTAAAGAAATAAATAGAAATAAAACGAAAGTTGACCTGCATAAAATAAGTAATGGAGAGATACGGGAACGTCCATCACTGGTAAAGCATATAGTCCTCGAGCAGGGTATGTTTCCATGATTGGATGATAAAATCGGGAGTAACGGGTACTAGGGAACAATACCTTCAGTACAAATGAGATGTGAACGAGTCTACTCATATTAGTACTGTTGGCGACCAGAGAAGTCTTAAATTTGTTACCCTTAATAATGGTACATAGAGGTCATATCCTTCATTGGATCATAGTGTGAACTTAGTTTTCCTCCGTGACAATTGTTGGAGTCTTTTAAAATGACTTAAACGTTGACCTCAAGGTTGTGCGCACAACCCAAGGTACAGTTTTACCTTGATATAATATGATAAAAAAAAATGTACCAATAAAATAAAATGAATGTAATGAAAATATAATACCCAAGTAAATGGGGGGCCCATATTTATAAAGTACCCGCGTGATATAAATCATGAAATAAAATATAAATGAAGTGAATTAATACTCCGATTCCTGGTATCTAATAAATAAATAAATAAATAAAGCTAGCTAAAGGTCAAAAAAAAAAATAAGAGATAAAAGAAAGTACGTACAAAAATTATGAAAAAAAGGCCTGACAATCGAAAACAAAGGATATGAGAGTAGTGTTAGTATTTATGAAAATATATAACACGCAAAGACATGAGAACAATTAAAATGAGGTAATAAAGGGATCCCTCGAACAAATCTAAAAAGTTAGATATTATGTAGTTATTTCGCATTTCTATATTATTACCTACAATCCTACTCAAAAGGCTACTTAGAAGCTACACATCTAGTAACTATAGGAACGATCCACACAACCACACAAAAAAAAAACCCAATTAATTTTGATAAATACATTTTCGCGTAGATTTACATTAATTTACGATTTTTTTTATTTATGCACATTGACTCATAGTTACAATAACTCTACCTTAAACTTCTCGTGTTATATTTTTTTTTTGTTGTTTATGAATAATTTGTACAATTTTAAACAAAATTTGGTATATTGCTTACTAAAATCAAATCCAAAGCGTATCGATACTCTATTATTATAAGTTTGATAATGTAATAATATTTTTTTTCTCTATATAGACAGTCAAACCTAAGTTTACGTTAATACATATTTACTTAAAAAAAAAAAATTGTCTTCAAATGTTAAACAAATATTTTGTTATAACTTCTAAATTATTTTTATTAAACTTAACTTTATATTTTAAACTCTGTATTCAATTAAGATCAAGAATCTTGAAATCTAAAATTAAAAAAAGTAATAATGTGTATTCGACTTTTATGAATAACTTAAATAATAAATATTCGATAATGTATGTAAATGTATTATAACAATGCCATGTAACCATCTTAACTACGTACATTAAAAAGTGCTTGATACTGTAATTTTCAAATACTTTTAAGTGTACTCATAATAAAACAATTTGTAAGTTATTTTGAATTAGATATTATGTATGTGTCATACGATGTAATTTCAAACCTTTCCTTATACGTGCTTTGTGGACTTTATAACAAAGGTGTGTCACAAACCGCTTACGCGGCTGTTGCAAGATGTATTTTGATCACTGTTGTTATGATCATGATTAGGTTGCATTACATTATGTTCTTTGTTCTGTTCATCTTAAAATGAAATGTAATATTTTCGGTGATAAATCATATGCTTTTAATTTTTATAAGTCATCGTTCTCTGGAAAAATTGTTAAGTATTAATATATAACCTATTTGTGTGGATCATAAAAGTAACGATTAATCAAATACAAAGGTATAAATAAGTGAAGTATAAAGTATTATAATTGTATACTAATAGTATAAAATGTGAAAAATATATAAGGAAGAGTAGATAGTACTTAATGCGAGTATCCGGATAAGTTACTTAATAAATGACTAAATAACTCAATATCTAAGTACGTTACAATAATGTGACGACAAAAATAATATACCTTCACGAATGTTCACCTAATTATGTCAAATACGTATGTTGTATGTATGCATCATACTATTTTTAATGTGACTGACGAATTATTATGTGTTTAGGAGGTTTGGCCAGCCGTCCTACCCAAATCAAGACGAATTTTACATATTATACTTAATAATTTTATTTATTTTAAGGATTAATTTTTTACAGTATAAAAAAAATTTTGTTTTATTTTTCATTTTTTTTGTCGGTGGGAGGTGTGGTATAGGTATAAACCACGACTATATAATAAGTATATAAAGTTAAAAATAAAGAACTTATAATAAAGCTATCATTATATAAATTAAGTGTAAGACATATGTAAGTCGTAATAATAATTACATTATAAAAATGATGAGTAGTTTTAAGAAAGTATTTAGTATTATATAGTGTCATATGTTTAAAAATTTAAAAAATCTAACTGAATTTTAAATTTTTTTAAATAAGGAAGGAGATGTGGTGTCGGTACTATGATAAAACAATATAACAGGAATATTAAATGATATCATCACTCAACGTGGACTCCATATAAGGAGTAGAAATAACATCTATTTGGTTCAGTAATATCATATTATATTTATAGAAGAAGATAGCATTCATGTGGCTCTACCTGGAACCACGTAACACAAACCCTGCCCCCTACCTATGTACCTACGTCACAACCACTATATATAAGTCTCCTCCAACCCAGTAAAGAGAGAATTATTAAACTGCATCACTGAGTTTAAATTACTGCTTGTCCAAACATTACACATCGGATGACTGTTTACAGTTTTGCAAGTCTGATATTAAATGTATCGCGTGTTTTTCCTCCCCAAAAGTAGAACGGAGAAATTATTTTATTTGGTTCGATGTTTCAAAGGTTTTTAAACCACATGCAACTTGTGCTTTGTCCTCTAGTTGTGAGATGATGAATTTGCACAGAATAGGCTGTTGTTCTGGTGTAGCTAACGACATTGCATTGTCGCAGTTTGTGAGAAAAGCGGGTAGGGAATCTTTCTCCCCATTATAGGATTTTATAAATTTCGTCAAGAACGAAAGTGTGATTTTTTCCGACATATTTTCTTTACCTTTTTCTGCTTTAAGCGACATAGTATTAAAGTTTAAATTAAAACTGATATAAAATAATCACAATAAAAACAACGTAAAAAGTTGGTAATACGTTTTTCTACGTGGTAGAGTCATGCTGCAGCTATATTATGGTTGTAGCACGAATGGGTCGGCTCGACCGGGGAAGGACCACGCTCTCACAGAAAACCAGCGTAAAATAGCAGCTTAACGCTGCTGTGTTTCGTATGGTGAGTGTAGAGAACCGGAGACCCTTTTTACTGGCAAAGAGGCATTCCATCTTAGTCCTCACGGGTGACAACGCATCTGCATCTTGAGTCTTTATTGAGGATAGATGTAGATGTCTATGGGTCACAGTAACCACTTACCATCAGGTGGACTATGTGCTCGTTTGTCACCCGGTCCTATAAAAAAAAAAAATAGTACAAAAACAGTGTAAAATAAAAGTAAATTTTAAATTTAAACAGAATACAAAATGACTTACAGAATGGTAGTAATTTCTACACGTAGCATTTAAGCGTCGTAACAATAGCTAGGTGAAACGTTACACTCGTGGCGGCTGGCAGGCGAGATCGCTGACGCGGTGACTCCGTCACGTCGTGGGAAATAGCAGGACCGGAAGGCGTAGAAAGTTCTTGAAATAATTTTTGTTGGAGAGTTAGATCCAGCTGGTGCGGGCTCCTGGTGGAGACTTATCGTCGGCCAGACGGGAGATTTCAGGACCAGGTGTAAGTGGAGCGGGCTCACGCTTCAGAGCGGAGGCTAATCGTCGTCCAAAATTGTGGTAGGTGCAGGCTTAGGCACGGCTAAGGCTTAATGTCGACCTTGATGATTTCGGGGACCTCGGATTCGGATGCCAATGTCTTCTATGACCTTCTGTTCGGCATCCCACTTCTGACACCAATTTGTTAGGAGGCCGATCCCGTTTGACTTTTTAAAAAAAAACCACAAGGTAAACCTAAGGGTTTATTATAAAAAGTTTACACACACAATTAATATTAACCCTGACTTCCGAACTCTAATACGTATCGGAATCTATGTCCGATCTACCCGGGGCTCTGAATCTAACTGACTGTAAAATGGAATAAAATTAATATGGAAAAGAACAATGCAATTACTAATTGACGTCATATATAGGAAAAGTACCGTGGGATTGAATAAATGCTTACTAAGATTTAACTGCGTTGTAAAAAGGGATATAACAGTTCGAATCCGCCATTCGCCCACTGTCGTAAACCACTCCTAACACAAGCATTATAAGCTTAGCAGGAGTGCTTAATGGGAATATTTATTAATAGCATTGCTAGAACGTTTTTAAATTAAATAAACGTCCTTCTAAAAGGCACAAGTCTTCTCTCAGTTCAGAAAGGGGTTAAGAAACATTAGTCGGCCTTGTTGCTCCAATTGTCGGACTGCTCCACGTCGACTCACAGCTATCGTTAGAGGCAACAGAGGATATGAAACAGAAGACAGCAGCGTCTGCCTGACAACAACACAAAATAATAAAACACTGTAGTTGCCAAACGGCTCCGTGGCGCAGTGGCGTAGCAATCAGTTAGCGGTTGTTGCGCTGGGGGCCGCGTGTTCGAATACCGCACGGAACAAGTGTGGCCTACAAATAATAGTTCCGGGTCTGGATGTTTGTCCTTGTGCAATTTATGTTTGTAAACTGCCTCCACGACACAGTAGAAAATCATAGTGTGGGAGACACGTTTTTAAAAATATAATTAAAAAAACCACCTGTCCGTGGCTACTATGTCAAATTTGACCCTTTTAAACAATCTATGGGGACAGACTGTGTCCAGCATTAGACTTCCGACAGGCTGCAATGAACAAATGAATGGTGTACTTGATGCGTGTTGGCAGACTTCGTATTATGTCCTTGACATATTCTATTCCTCAGGCATGTAGTTTTCCTCGCGATGTCTTCTTTCACCACCGAAAACTTGGTTAATCTGTAAAATTATAATTAACAATATAATCTTTGCCCGCGGGAATCGAACCCGGTTCGCTCATATACTATGAAACTTACAGTGAGCGCTCAACCTCTGAGCTAGCATAGCTCTCATTCCATCTGACAACCCATATTAAAATCGCACGGGTAGACAGCGTTTGGCAATTTATTCCACTCCCTTGTTGTATACATTGCGAACTATTTGTTCGGGATTTTGAAATGATTTTGAAAAGAATTTGAAGAACTGGACACACTTTATACTTGTAACGAGTTATTATATTTTAGTGCTGAGTTGTGACTATGTGTCTACATTTTGATTCTTAATCGAGGACGGATGTAAATTTTTTTTATTTTATTTATTTAAAAGGACAACCAACAAGACGAACACTAATACATGGATATTAAGGTAACATGAATATAAAACTAAAGCTAAGCGTCATCTTAATTATAGGCTGCCACGGCATGCAAATGTGCACTATGCAAATAAAACTTAAATAGGGTAGTTAATACTAAGCAAATGAAAACTTAAACATTTTAATCATCATTTAACAATCATTATTTTTATATGTTAAAAAAAATCAAACAATAGATATAGACACTTGAATCAAACAGACACCATTGACTCGAGAAACTGACCGAGCTTGCGTCTAAATTTCAACGGCTTGTCAGAAAAGATGTCGATGTTGTAAGACTTAGATATTACTTTGTACTGTCTCTGTAAGCGATTCATGGTGGCGTGGTGACCTAAGCTACTTTTGGCACCTTTTGGTGAAAATGGAACGTATCGTACGCGACGCGGCAACTTGTATGGGATATTAAAATTGACAGATCGCAATAACGCAGGGCAGTCAATGAGGCCATTGATAATCTTATAAAAAAGTAATTGATCCAAAAACAATCTTCGCCCTTGTAGGCTAGTCATTTTAAAATAGGCAAGACGTTCCTTATATGAGGGCAGCAGTAAATGTCTAAGGTCTACAGCATCCACTTAACATGAAGTAGCTGTATGCTTATCAGTCAACATTATTCTGTAAATAGGTTAAGCGAAGAGTAGTTCGACCCGCCACTAGATGGACTGACGACCTGGTAAGACATGCAGGAAGTCAGTGGATGCAGGTGGCTCTCTCGATTAGTTTAATTGAATTAAGATTGCTTTAGTTTTGAGGTTAGGTTAGGTGTTTAGGTTTAATTTGTAATGTATTATTGACACTAGATCGTCAAAATAAATCAAAAACAAAGTTGAAATAAATTCTATTTATATTATTTTTATTTGCAACCAACAACCTCAACACTAATAACCCTCACAGGACGCTCATCACGAAACGGTGTCATAAATTGAAATAACTTGAAAACCAATTGAAAAATATAAATAAATTCTATTTTATTACTCAACACCAAGCTTTTAACATTAATTACTCTGCTTCCATTCCCGTTATACGAATTTCTCGGGGATCTTTTGAATGTGCAATCTCTCGAAGCTCGCTTCACTGCAGCAGAACGTCGCCGCCACGTTGCGACCAAATTAAAACCGCGCGCCGCCTGCGTTCTCATCAGCACACCACTTCACCTGCAACTGCACTATTTGTTCTGCATGCAGCTGCTGAGTGAAATATATTTGATACAAAGAAGTCGTAATGCTTGTAGGGGCTACATAAAGCCTTAAGAGAATCTGTTATTCAATTCAAATTTAAAGAAATTTATACAAAAAAATAAAACTGTAGTGTCTGGTGGTTATTGGATGGAATAAAGACATACATAACTATTTTTTAATACTTGCCTGACTTTCTGTCCTGGTTAATCTTCAGAACGGCTGAACTGATTGTGATGAAACTTCACAAAAATATTAAATTCTTTGTCTGTCTGACCGAGCTAATCTTCGGAGTGGCTGAACCGACAATTACGAAACTTCAACACTATAGTACAACAAAAAAAAACGAAATATTTATCTGACGGCTGCAACTCGTTGATAAGAGATAACGGAGAGAAATTAGTCGCAGGATCAGCTTTATATCTTTACGTGCTTTCTAAGGCACAAGGGTAAAACACCACTGAGAATAACTTGACACAAAAAACCCAATGATGAATTTGGCCCGGCCCTAAATTCGAACCCGGGACAGCTTGTTCCCGGGCTGTAACTTTAACTTTTAGGTTTTTCGCCATATGATAGATTAGACTGCGATTGAACCTGGAACCCGCAGTGCAATAGCAAGCTAACCTAACCATAAGGCCACGAGACAGTAAATATGTATATTTTATGATTATACTAAATTACGTGTTGTAACGAACCCCCCCCCCCATCTTTTTTCTTTTCTACTATATATCCACTTATACTTGTATTTCTTTAGAATCTATATCTGTAAGATATATAAATATATCTAATTTACGTGACCAGTATAACTTGATATTTCTAAAGGTTTAAATATAGGCCGTTTAATAAATTTATGGCGTGATCGACTTAGTTAGGACCCTTTTTTACGTTGTGTTTGTATAGTAACTTAGTTCTTTTAGGTGTATCTTGGAAGAATGAATATTCACGAGAGCAATCGAAAGCTGTTGGTAGAGTCTTATAAGCTAAAGAACCCCGTTCACGAAGACAGAGCTCAAAAAGGTTAAGAACAATAAATTGTCCCTATTCCACTTGTATCTGGTTCACAACAGTCAATTCCTTATTAATTAATCCCTTCCCGCTTGGAAAAGGCTCACAATATTTATATCTAATACCAGTTACAAGGGCTTCGCTCTCCCACATTTTAAAAAAAAATGTGGAGGAGGTACACGGCTCCACACACGCCGCGCACGGTGAGCGCCAACCATTTTAATGCGCTCCCCCCGAAGGGTACGCAAAGTTGGGAACTGCACCGTAGTCCACAGCAAAATAACTGGCGAACCAGTAAAAGAGGACTTGGCCCCTTGATAGTGCGTAAGCACAAACATCGACCGAAGTCGCGCATGTCAATGCGTGTAAACGCCATACAGAATACGATCAAATCCAGCCACAGTGAAATGTACGTCACACGGGTTAGGCAACAATCGGCACACTGACCATAAAAAGCCTTCCGTGAGCGCCACCACCTGCCAGACCGCCGTTCCTGCAGACGTGATGTAAGTGTAAGGCATCACCACCAATTGCATGGTCAGCACGGCCAATTGGCCGCAGAGCGTGTCATGAGTCTACCGCTCACCTCAAGGGAATGGGGTCCCACGTTGCGCGGCTTTCGGCCGCAGCCTTGAGAGCCTCCTCAGATTCTCCCTCCAGCTACCACCCGCATGAGGTCAACACATATGCTCCACCAACCAATACAATGGCAGATATAGCCAATAGGCAGTTATAAGATAATATTAATAATTCGCCATCAGAAAGGGTTTGTGTCACTGACGTTGAGTATATGCATTTTTCGATCATGTTTGTCTCACCCACCAACAAGTTGCCTTCAATCTCTCAAAGGTGGGAACTTTATAGAGATATATTATTAAGTTGTTATATAAAACATCATGGAGGGCAGACAGTCTGCAGCCCCGCAATGAAGGGACCCGACTTGGGCAAAGCTCCTTAGGTTGTGAGTCAAACCAAGACGCAGAGAGCGCCATTGAGAATAGCGACCCGCCAAACAACCATCGTAGAAACGCAATGCTACAGAATGCAACAAGCATCAATACGACTATCGTCGGGCTTACACCATCCCAAGGTCCCCCATACAGTCCCAGCAGACATCACCACCCGCATACCTCCATCGCCCAGAACCACAAGATGCATCGAATCAGGTGCAGCACACCCGCAGATCCATCACAAGACACAATACTGCAAGTAGCAGTAAGCATCAATGCAACTATCATACGGATGGCGCCCCCTCACAACACACCCACATGATCCCTATCGACTTTGGTAACAAAATTTGATAATGTTGTTAACTAAAAATACCACCAACGTATCATAGTAGTACGGTACTAAGACGTCAGTAGCCAAAACTCCACGTATCATAGCGCTATTGCACTAAGACATGAAGTTGAGTATGCTTGCTGCACTTAAAAGTACTACCAAACACACTCACCCTAATCCGAAAGATAGCCGACGTATCATAACGCTATGCGCTAAGACGCCGCCCACAACCGGTAGGGGTGTGCGATGTCCACGGGCAAGTCGTATTGCTACAACAAACCCGCTTACCACCGGCACTAAGATGGTATGTCTAGGACACATCGGTTAGTGAGTCCAAGTTTACCTCGGTCTCAGAGGCTGCGAAGCAACGTACACGCCACTATAATAATCCTTTTCAAGTCCCATTTCTTTCAATATAATGCTTTTACATATTTGAGACCTTCCACATATTTGCTTTATTTCATAGACCATACTACTGTATGTCTTATTCATATGGGACTTCAAGTCATAACTCTGCTATCATAATGCTTATGCATCATAGAGACCTTCTATATTAATGCTTTGGTTCGTCAGGCCTTACTATGTTAAGTCCCTAATATAGGACTAGTCATTGTGCAACCTTAGTACTAGCAGTCGGTCAGCCGACCACCCCATATATATGTACAACCTTGGGTATGTGTCTCCGACAACGCCCCAATATAAGAGAACATTACAAGAACACGTTCATTAACTTAGAAATTTTCCAATTATTACACGAACACCTTCATCAACTTAGAAAATTTTAATCCATTTTTTCTATTATATTACAAATGTTATTTATCTTTGTTATTGCAATATAATCGCCTTGTATTTATATGATTTGATACATTTTGAACATTTCAAGCAGGTTTTTAATAAATTTAGAGATTTTTAGAGACATTTTATGCGTTTACTAATATTATACTCGTAATATTCAATATTCCAAATGGATATTTTTGAACTTTATGCTTATTATTTGTATTTTATTGCTTAAATTATAATTTCTAAGACATTTTTAAATGTCTGTATAATGAATTTAATTATTATTTATTAATAATAATTATGAGGCGTCACAGTGTGTTAAGCATTAACTAAAATTCTTCGACACATCCAATTTAGTGCCGGGCTTAACTCAGTAAACTTATTTCGTGTAGTTATTAAAGTTTAAACTAGTTGTTGCACAGCAAATGACATGGTGTAAATTAAATGCGTTGCAAAATTGACTAAACTATACTTGGTAGAGCCACGCTGCAACTATATTGTGGTTGTAGCACTATCGATCCAAGCGAGGAAGGACCACGCTCTCACAGAATACTCTCGCATAAAATAACAGCTTAATGCTGCTGTTTCGTATGGTGAGTGCAGAGAACCGGAGACACTTTATAGGCATTCCACGTGGATGGCTGCATTTCAAATTAGATCTCCATTAGACGCAAGTATCTATGGGCCTCAGCATCCACTTACATTCAGGTGGACTGTGTGCTCGTATATCACCATTATTTCATTAAAAAAAAAAACAATTGAAAATTTCCTTTATATAAAATATATATTACTTCATGTAATATTAGTTCCCATATTAATATTTTATTTGTTTCTCTGTATCTATTTGATCTCAAACCAATCTTTCAAGGGCGAGTTTCGAGTTTCAAAGAAAACCTACTCGTAAATAACCGGACTTTCAATACGACTTAATTTTAATACTAATGCGTTCTTACCTCTGAGACTAGGATGGAATAGCTCATTACCAGTAAAAAGGATCTCCGGTTCTCCTCACACTCCAAGCGAAACACAGCAGCAATACGTGTTAAGAATTCGGTAACGGAGATACAGGCCGCGGATTCGAATCCCGCGCGAAACAAATAGGTCAAAATAGAATCAGGCGTAACTTTGCGGAAATCCATTATATTAAAGATATTAAAATTAATGGGCCAAGAACCGCATAGAAAATAATACACAAAACAAATAATCATCAACGGTGGGGTGTCCTTCACTAGGGAGGTGCTCTTCAAACTATGTAAAAGGGCGGGTCAAAAAGCTTCGGGGAAAGAAATATACAGATTTCCATTTAACATTTTTTATACGTGGTAGAGCCATGCTGCAGCTATATTTCTGGTATAGTTGTAACACGAATGGGTCGGCTCGACCGGGGAAGGACCACGCTCTCACAGAATACCAGCGTAAAATAGACGCTTAATGCTGCTGTGTTTCGTATGGTGAGTGTAGGGAACCGGAGACCCTTTTTACTGGAAACGAGGCATTCCATCTTAGTGCTCACGGGTGACAACGCATCTGCATTTTGATTCGTAATCGAGGATAAATGTAGATGTCTATGGGCCACAGCAACCACTTACCATCAGTTGAACTGTGCGCCCGTTTGTCACCCTATACTATAAAAAAAATACAGAATTCTATTTTACATATTACAAATTTCACAGGATAATTTCTGCCTATTTTGAGGGCTATTGTGAGGAAATAAGTTATTTGAACGGTCTGAGAAGTGTATAAAGGTTAATGGAGAATATGTTGCTTTTTTCATTAAAACGGGCTCACTCTTGATCTCCATCTAGCCCGAGGGCAAAGATAAGGTCTACGATGGAAGGAGATCGCCCAAGAGAAGAAAAATAACACCATGCTTAATTTCACCCCCTATCCTACACCTTCCATTCGCCGAATTTTTTAACTTCCCCTCCTAAAACACACAATTTTAATTTATTACGCGGATCTTTGCTTTTCAGCTAGTTAATTATGAACATCTTTATTAAAAAAAAACTCTTAAATGTTATTTCAGTTTCAGAAGTATCAGCTTTAAATTATTCGGAATAACTGTCCAGCTCATCAACTTCAAATATAGAACGTTTCGTAAAGCATCCAATCCCCGAGAGGAGACGACGAGCGCCCGACCGAGATTGCTTCCACTTAAATAATCACAAATCACACAATCTATAAAAATGGTACAATATACTTATTGGCTTGTGCATCGTACAATTCATTCATTCCTTCAAAACAGCCGATCCAAACTTGCTGCGCTATCAATTAATTATGTTGAGTCGTCATCAGGGAGCTGCCGCTGCTTATACACTGTTCCAGTCTCCCTCCGTCGCCTCCTGCGATATCTTCCACATGACATCGGGCGGTGCATTCTCTCAGCCGCCACACGCACACATTGCTTGCTAATTAATTAATGATGACACTTCATTATGAAAATTAAATTGCAACCATGTTGTAAGAATATCCACTTCCCCATTATGTCCTACAGCTTTCGTAAGAGCCGACAGAGGGAAGTGCGGTTGTGAACCCGCCTGCCACGCGTGGCAACTATGGCAAATATCTGTCTTATGTTACAATCAAGGTTCAGCAGTGGAGTTTAATAGGCTGTAATGGTAATATAATGCTTATCTAGAAATTATGTTTGCCAAGAGCCGCATAAATAGCTATCAGTGTCATCATTCGAGCGCTGTGTGGAACAGTTCTGGAATTTCGCCAATAAAGTCTTAACAGTTATTTCGAACTTAATTGTTCCGCAACGTACACTTTTATTGCTACATTTATTTGGAGGATGTTTAAAGTGATGTAAATAAAGACACCGGCAAATTATTCCACTCCTTTGCTGTGCGCAATACATCAGACGAAGCAAACTGTTTGGTTCCAATGCGTGGAATATTGACGACAAACACTAATAATGTTTGAACAATGTAAAAACAATTAGGTAAGAGTTTAACGTGGTAGAGCCATGCTGCAGCTATATTAGTAGTATAGTTGTAGCACGAATGGGTCGGCTCGACCGGGGATGGTCCACGCTCTCTCAGAATACAAGCGTAAAATGGCAACTTAACGCTGCTGTGTTTTGTATGGTGAGTGTAGAGAACCGGAGCCCCTTTTCACTGGAAACATTCCATCTAAGTCCTCACGAGTGACAACGCATCTGCATTTTGATTCGTAATCTAGAAGAGATGTAGATGTCTATGGGCCACAGCAACCACTTACCATCAGGTGGACTGTGTGCTCGTTTGTCACCCTTATCCTATATAAAAAAATTAGGGCCAGATGACCGTCTATTTGTCCGGTGATCGAAAGGAGAGGAAGGAAATAAATAAATAAGTGTTAAAATTATTTATCTAAGATCTGCGTAAAAAATAATAATTATGTGTCTTACCTAGTCTGAAAAGCACCTACCTCCCCCTCTCTCAATTGCGTGTGCTATCTCCATCATCACTAGTCCCAACACCACTACTTCCAACACTACTACACTAGGAAAGACGAACCACCGTCGATAACACGCGAAACACCTATTTCGCCTCTAAACTAGGCATCATCAGGAGAAATAAACTCGGCGATGACTGACCGCTAAGTGATTAAATAATGTAATTCCTGCTCGCATGTCTGTCTTATAAGCTGTTTCTCCAACAAGTCAATTAGGTAATTTAAATTTTAAGCAAAAACATTGCGTATCTTTTATTTATTTTCTAGGTATGCCCAAATATTTAGGCATTTCACAGAACGCCGAATATCACAATTTACAAGTAACACAAGTAAACTTACCTCGAAACTTAATTTGCCTCCATGCTTGTGTTTTACGACGTTGAACACGAAATGCGCGTATTGCGACGCATCTGTATGTAAAAAAAATATTATAAATAGTAGTTAACTGCAGTTTGACTATATCACTGATCTAATGTTTGTAAATACGACTTTTGATCGTGAGGTCCGGGGTTCGAATCCTAGATTTATCCAATTTATCTGATATTAATAGTAAATATCTAAAATAATTATAAACCATAAAAGTACCAGTAGCAGCCCGTAGTTAGCAAGTTGGCGGTGATCAGCCCCGTGGCTCAGAGAGCACGTGAAGCCGTTGGTTGGTCGTCGTGTCGGATTGCGCATTGGACTATGTGAGTGAGAGATAGAAACTATCCCAACAATGAAAATACGGTAATGTGTTATATGCTCCCAGGAACTATACAAGATTTCTTAATTAAAAAGTTTAAATATTTTATTAAACAAAAGAAAACATACGTGAGTATCGTGAAACACTCGGATCGAACGAAGTTCCTTTCGTAGTATATTATTAATGATAAACGTATTATACCCGCCGTGCCCTCGCCAACTCGAGCAAAAAACCGGCACGGCCGTACCATCCTTTTCTCGAAGCAGTTCAAGCCATTTTAGAAACCCTATAACGTTGTTGTGGATAAGATTAGAAGTCTGAATTTTCAGAAACTAAGTAGGCATTGTATAAAATCGGTATATTTCAAATTACATTAAATTTGAATCAGTAGTTTAATAATTATAACTAGTCAACGTTTCTTAATTTTGTCACTCACTGACTGACCGATCATCAAAACCCTAAGGCACTTCTAGCAGACACAGAAGCTAGAAGCTTCAAATTTGGAATACAATTATTGTTTAGTATATAAATCAATGAAAAATTAAAATATTTTGCAGTTTCGGTCCAGTTTTTGAGATACACTAACCGCATAAATAACTTTGTAATCCCATATAAATATATAGGATTACAAAGTTACATTTGCAGTGAATGAATCAGTGTACCTATAAATGGATAATATAATGGAATAATAGATGTAGGTAGGTACGTAGATATAACTATCTACAAAAAGAAATGAGATGCCATCAAAAACATAACTTTTAAGAAAAACAAAGTCACGCAACTCAGTTCTTCTACCATAAAAAGTTGTGAGATCCATGTAATACCAAGTCGGTTAATTTATTCAGTCCCTACTTAAGGGTCCTTCTGTCTTAAGTTATTACGTAATTAGCAAACCTAACAACATCTTATAGTGACCACATCAATACTAATATATAACACAGGTTATACTAGTTGTATAGGTTATACAACTATAACCTGTATTTTTATTCAATTACTAGCTGTTTCACGTGACTTCGTTCGCGTGGCATTTGTTACGACTGGATTTCATGGGTTTTAATTTTTTTGCGCGGAACCCTAAACCTTTTTTAGTAAAAGTAGCCTAACACCTTATATAATCAGCTAGCTGCCAGTGAAAGTTCCGTCAAAATCGGTCCAGCTATTCCAGAGATTAGCCGGAACAAACATACAGACAGATAGACAATAATTTTAAAAATTGTCTTCTTGTTATAAGTACCGTGTATACATTCACATGCATTTTATATAAAGCTTATTTTGACATTACAAACAGAAACTTCAAGTTTATTTGTTTGTGTAGACTTACTTTGAAAAAAAGTCCCACCCAGTTTCTTACTGATTGGTCCAGGACAGAGATTTTTATCGGACCAATGATTACAAGTGATTCTTATTGAAATTACTTTCAATAAGAATCACTTGTAATCTCTATTAAATAAAACTTATTCTATTCTATGCTTACGAGATGGGCCGCTGTGACCGCAGTGTTCAGTCTAGAGGACATTCTTTTTAATAACCCGCAATCGCTTCGCGGTAGCTTGAACATTTCATATTAAGTGACAAATAGAGTTAGGTTTATACTTTCACTAAAATGAAAATGAAATATATTTATTTGCTTGAAACATGATTTTATACTAAGATGTTAACAATGTTGGAATACTTTAAGAAAGAGCCTACTTTTTTTAAAAGACGGCAACGCACCTGCAATTCCCCTGGTGTTGCAGTTGTTCACGGGGTACGATAGTCACTTACCATTAGGTGAGCCGCATGCTCGTTTGACCCCTCTTATATAAAAAAATTGTCCTTAAGTTTGAATATTATTTTGTTATGCAAATATTTTTAAATAATTCAATTTTAATTACTATGTAATTTAAAGTACAGGTACTTGAAACTTAATATCTCGAAGGCTTACCTTCTCGTCACGTATACCTAAAAACTTGATAACGAGATTTTACAACCAGTGTGTACAGCTAGTGATGACATATGGATCTGAGAAATGGTTTCACTGCTAGCCGTATAAGCAAGCTCAAGATTTCACTAAGTTCTTTAAACTAAGTGTTCAGTTCTGAATATTGCAACACAGTACCCCAGCGACCGCGTTAACAAAGCTCACGCACACACTGACAGTTGTTGCTGAGTAGTCTTAGCATATTATGATATAAATTTGTACGTGTATAAAATTGTACATGTTGTAATTATTTGTTAATAAAATCCTCTATCGCGTATATATATATATATATGCGATAGAGGATTATATATCCTGTAATATTGCTTAGTTTATTTAAAAGTAAAAAACACACACTAATATTATAACAAACTATAACACTTAAAGTATATATCATATAAATAGGTTTGTAGGCGAAAACATTACGCTCACTTGTCTACTTAATAAATACTTCATTTTCATCTTTGATCAAGAATATTGTATCATAGGCCTTTTAGTGATCTCTACTGCTATCGAGCACTAGTTATCAAGTTATGAGTCTCTACGTATATATTAGTCATCTATGAAAAGAGATACCTGTGGAGTTTCTTGGCTTTTTATTTTTTTATTGCTTAAAAAAAACAATCTCAACTAGCATTTTCTCCTGTATTGTTTAGGCAGTTAACATACACAAGAACAAACATTCAGATTCGGAACAAACTTTAATAGACCATACAAATATACAAACATAGAAACGTGCATACATTTAAACCCGCGACACTCAGCGCCTCAACTCATGGCTAAGCCACTCCTCTACGGAACCGTCAACTACGGAACTGTCTAGTATTCGCGTGGATGTAAGAAGTCTAAACATTAAATCCGATGTAGATTCAAGTATTACTCACCTCCGAGGTGGAAGAACTGTGAGAATATGTTCTTGAAGGACTCTTCATCCACCATTCCTGTCGGGCACTCCTGTCAACGACAAATATTAATTTTATATAAATTTATTTATTTATTAATTATTATATATTATATAAATTAATATATTAAATAAATTACCTGTAGTGGCGGTGTAGGATATATAGTGCCGTGGTTGACGTAATATAGTCCCGTAGGTGACGTAAGAGGCGAGGAGGGAAAACAACCAAGAAGAATGCCAGCTGCGTCTTTTTAATAATACCTGGAAAAAAAAGCTGCGGCTGCCAACTCGCCTGCTAAGTTTAGTTAATGTTTTTTAAAAGTTCTCTCTTTAAGGCCTTAACAGTGGTTGAAATGCCTAAATCTAGGATATTTAAGTAAAAAAATCTCAATAACTGTTCATTTAATCCACAAAGAAAAAATACAAGGTAACAGAAGAAGATTTGGTAGATGTTTTTAATTTAACAAAATTGTATTTTTGTCAACCCCTTATTAGAAAAAAAATCCCCAAAGAGTACCTATCTTTGTCATATTTTGCAAAATTTCTCCAAAACGGCACAAGCTTTTTAAATAGTTCTTACATTAAAAAAAAGGTCTTAAAAATATTAATATTTTTAATTGAGAGTTTTATTTTTATTACCCGTTTTATAAGAGAATATATCATTTTTCCCTGAAATTGAATATATTTACGCGAGCGCGCATGCTCCGTCGCCATGTAAGCTCTGTCACAGTCCGTTTTCGGACATCGTCGAGGATGGACCGCACGTCGGTGTTGGAGCGACTTCGTTCAAATATATATTAGTTTTTTAAAAGTTTATACTCAATTATAAATATTTTTATGACTAGAAATACTTAATTTAGTTAATATCTGTACACTGGTAACTGTAAATATTATTTTCTAAATAAATGAATTTTTAAAGTGCCCAAAGAAGAAGAAATTTTTGCGGCGACGTTGATTAGTGAAATTGAAAAATGCATTTTTATATAATTTAGATGTGGAACGACGAACATGTTCTCGTTACTTAGATTTCGATCGTTTTTAATACCTATGTAATTTTATTGTTGCATATTTTTATTAATTAGTTGATAATGAATTTTATAATTATGTATTACAATAAAACGCTGTTTTTATAAGTGTGACTTTATAAAATATTATTGGGGAGAGAAATAAAGATACAGATACTTACATTTAGGTACACTGTTATCAAATTAAATCAAACAATTTAAATAAATAAAAGAATGGTGCTTACCTAAGTATAAATAACTATATAAAGACATTCTTGGGTTTATGGTTTTTTTTATGTTAGACAAACTATCATCTAAAAAATGTAAAAATGTTAAATTGGAGAGGGGTTTCTCTACGTGATAAAGTTAGAAATGAAGGTATTTGCATTAGAATCAGAGTAACTGACATAGCTCAACGGAATATTACAGTGAAATGGCAATGGGCGGGCTATATAACTTGGAAAACATATAAAAAATAGGAAGAAAGGTCCTCGAGTGGCAACCTCGTACAGGTAAGCGAATTAGTACTCAACCTTTATTCCTCTACACGTATTCTCATACACTTTTCTTCACAAATACACACACACACACACACACACACACACACACACACACACACACACACGCATATGCGCGCATGCACGCACGCGCGCACTCACACACATACACACACACACAAATAGGTCGCAAATAATACTTACCTAGTACTATTAGGCAAGAGTGAATAGGTTTTTGTTAAGTCAGTGCAATTCACCATCTTAGACTACATAACCACTTACCGATGGAATTGTAGTTGCTTTACTACTTGCTAGGTAAAAATAGTAAAAAAAAATTGACCCTGTGAAAGTTTGCATTTAGATATAATTTTTCTAACCAACCATAAAAATATGATGAGAATATGTATATAAGTATAAAGGTTGCCTCACACGGAACAGTAATAATATAATATTATATCTTCCGAGGTATGTTCATATTAAGAGGCTAAATAGAGCCACATTGAAATGCATGGGGATCGTTTTGTAATTTCACGTCATTATCGAAAAAAAATTGTACGTATTTTAGGTGGCGGTTTGCAAAACACGATTCCACAAAAATTAACTCAATAGAAAATAATTGCAAAGTTGCTTCCAAAAATACTTCAATTTTCAACGTCAATTTTTTTTTACGTGGTAGAGCCATGCTATAGCTATATTTATTAGGTATAGTTGTAGCACGAATAGGTCGGCTCGACCGGGGAAGGGCCACGCTCTCACGGAATAACATGTAAAATAGCAGTTTAACCCTGCTGTGTTTCGTATGGTGAGTGTAGAGAACCGAAGAACCTTTTTACTGGAAACGAGGCATTACATCTTAGTCCTCACGGGTGACAACGCATCTACATTTTGATACGTAATCGAGAATAGATGTAGATGTGTATGGGCCGTAGCAACCACTTACCATCAGGTGGACTGTGTGCTCGTTTGTCACCCTTATTCTATTTAAAAAAAAACTTTCTGAGATTTCAGTAAAATAATGTTAAGCACTCGTACAATTATGTCTCATGTTAATAAAGCTATTGGGCTATTTTGATTTGTAATAAAGTGATTTTACTTTATAGGTTAAATAATTTATTTACCTTTCTATATCAAGAACCGTTTTTCTGTCACTCCTATTGAATTTGACAGTGCTTGCTGAAATTTAGCACCTTTAGATGGATCAGAATCGCCCGCTGATCCGGCTGTTAGATATTGCAAAAATAATCGAAAATATTTATTTTTACTTTCATGCCCAAGACTACCTTGTTTTATTTTATTACGGTCAAATAATATTTATTAGGTTATAAAGCAAGTATTTTTGTAAATGTTTTGTATGTAAATGTAAATGTTTTCATTATTTTGTTATTCTATTGTTTACAGTTATTATCACGTCTTAGCTTTACACCAAGAATTACATTAGAAATTCTTGATGGGATGCGATGTAACGCGCATACATTATTTTCATCAAGAACTATAATATATATATATTATATTTGTTTTTTTTATAATATATATATTTGTTTTTTTTTACCAGTAGAGTTTCAACAAAATCTTAAAAAAGTTCATTGAATTAAAAAAAATGCTAATAATTATATAATTTCAAGTCAGTGTTTTAGATTTAAAGATCAGTTATAAAGAGCCAATGTTATTATTTTCATTTTGATTAATTTAATTCGAGACTAAAATAAATGTGAAAGGGCTTTTATCTGCAATAATAATTTTCATCAAAAATAACATAGACTTATAAAAGTCATATACACGGTCAATCATACTGAAGATTATCAATTGTACTACAAAATATTTAAAAGACTATTTCCAGCATAATGACCCGAATATCATCATTAATGTTTGACTGGCACACTTAAAAGTTTTATCACATGGCTAAATGATTGACTTTTATATTATGATAAGGTCATGCTTTTATATAAAAAATTGCAAGAAATTTTAATTCCCGGCCCTATTGGTTTGTTTTACTTTTTACTTAATTAGTGAAAAACAAAATGGACTGATCTAAAAGTTTACTTTCTTGTGTAAAAAGTGCTATTTAGAATTTTATGCAAATGGTAATTAAAGTTTCTATGTAAATAACTGTAACATAGCGGGTATTATATTCAATGGTAGCGGCCATCCGTATTGGCAAAGCCAGCATCATTTTCTGTACAGAAACCGGCAAAGTGTTGCTCAAGGCACTATAAACAAAGCAGCTGATAAAATGTTACACTCATAACTGTTAACAAAAACTGTTTTCGCAAATGGTCTTATAGATAATAATAACTATTCCGCCGTGTTAGGTGCAGGAGCTATTATAAGAAGGAGAAGAGGTAAAATTTTGTTTTAGAAATGCGCAATCAATATTGTTTTGTCTGCAATTGAGCATATAATAAAAAATAACTTCAGCCAAAGAGCATAACTGGCATTATACTCAGGCCCATCAATTGGTATGGAAAAAAATAATTTTACCAGGTCTCAAAAAATCAATCACAATTCAAAAAACATAAATATTAAAATCAAAAAATGTACATATGTATGTCTATACATACATATAATGATTTATGGCCGCTTAGTAACTGACGGTGACTCACTATAACATCCTACAGTCACGCCGAAACTAAGAGGAGAGAATCACTGTAGAAAAGGTAATAATTTATTGCGGAAATTTTGTGATAATATTAAAAAATATATAAACTTGTCCAAGTTAATCTAACTTAGTCTAACTTATCCTTATGCGTACAAAAAAAACAAATAATAAAATAGTGAAATGGCGTCAGTTTTTAAGAAGATATAACAAAAATAAACAAAAAAACAAATTTCAAAAAAGTTCAATATTTAATTGATTATATACCGCTGACACTTAATCACGCTTTTCGAAACCACGCCAGTTGTAAACAATACTTGTGTGAAAAGACAAAATTTCTTTTCAAATTTCCGCTGAGTTGTAAGTAGAAGGCCAAATAGGTCACGTGTCAATTTTAATTAAATATATTTTATATGAAGTGATCTGGACTACGTTTCATCAATTAACCATTGGTAAAAATTAAAACAGGAATTTTACGATTGTGTTTACAAAAAACATTATTAGTTGAACCTTGCAGCTTGTTCATTATTTTTATTATAAATACCTATAAATGTATATATTATTAATAAATAGTTCCCATAATATATTGGATTATTTTTTATTTTGCCCTATCTGCAATGTTCTACGCTCTATAGAAAATGTGGCGTATGACATGACTGACAATCTTTCGAACGTTTTATCTAGGTACAAAGATGTTTTACGTCGCCTCCACATGATATTTTCGTCAGCATAAGGTACCCTTCTATATCTGAAACGAATATAAATATTGCTACAAAGTAAAGTAATAGGCTATACAAGTCCCTCTACTGGGCACAGGACTCTTTTTTTTATTTCTGAGTGGGTTTTAGGGCAAGGAAATGCCCGCCGTGCTTCCCCAATGCGTGTTGACGAAAATTGCAATTACAAATTTCATTCGTGCTGTCGGGGATCAAACCCGGGAAAATATTTACAGCGAACGCTTTGACCCAGATCTACTAATACGATACAAATAAATACGATTTAACATATATAATAAAAATTCTTACGTACTTGAAACTTGAACACTTGATAGCTCGTGATGCCTACCGGACAAAGCTACAGCACCACACCGTGCAATGTAATTGAAGATGCGTAACCGCGACATAATTCTCAGTGATGCGCAAGCATAACAGGCAGTATGTCACTTATATAATTGTCATCTCTACAGTCTATTAATCTTTGCACTTTTATAAGTAATACAGAACGTAGTTGCTAGACGGTGTTGACATCGGCTAAAATCTCTGCGATCGCTGTTTCGTCAAGGTCATTCAGGCTAGTTAAAGCCTTAAGTTGAGTTTGGTATGTTTGTGCTTCTTTCGAATTATATATTTGTTCTAAGATCACGTAGGGCATAGGCTCCTGGCCTGACAAAGGCCCAAAAATCAATTTTTCCTTAATTCTGGCAACGAACAGGGTTCTTACCTATGGGTCTATTCCTTTTCAATTCTGATTAAAAATATTACATAATGGGCTTTTGAAAAAGACAAAAAGAGGGTTCCTGCGGAGTTTCTTTTGCCGTTTCTTCTCCGGACCGAGGAGCCACATTAGTTTTCATTTAATTTCAAGTAGTTTTCATTTTATTTCATAACAGTTACACAACAAAATACATTATAGAATCATAAACGAAGATAGATATAGCTGTTTATGGACCACAACATTCTTATTTCTGATAGCATCCTTATACTTATTTCTGCCATTATAACTACAGACTGTGAGGCATTCTGTCTCAGACATGACCATGTACCTGAGCCTTTTTTACATTAAGTTGTTGGCAGATGTCTATGGACTACAATTACAAGTTATCTTCAGGTGGACTGTAAGTGCGATTGTAACCTTTAATTTAAAAGTAAGCTAGCTGACCTGTTTAAAGCCGCGGTACATGAGCTTGATCTCGTGCGGAGAGAACCGGGAGGCGCGCGCCAGGGCAGCGGGCGGCTCGGGCCGGTAAGGCACTGGGAGGCTCGTGCTCTCCTCGCACTCTTCCTCTACCAGCAACACACAGCAAAGTTACAGCCTATATAGTGTAATCTACACACTGACTAGTTAGTTTCGTAGGATTGTAAGTGCGACTATAGATTATCTGGTCCCAGGTTGAACCCCTGGTGGGGTCAAAAACAATTGGGTTTTTCTTTAAAGAAACTGTCCGCATGTGCCTGATCTCTCTCCGGTCGTACCGCACTGCTCTCTAGTCGGACCACAAGAGTGAGGGAATAGAGAGTACATCTGTGTTTAGACACGCTCCTACACCTGTCTGCACTCACGCTCTGCAATATAATCCTGTCAGTCCTGTAAAACCAAAGTTCAGTTGGAAAGCCATTATTATAATTGTTATTACGTAGATTTAGTTAGATTTTTTGAGTAAGGAAGCGTCTACCCAATACATGTTGGCAGACCTCACATATATCTACGGAATATTTCTTTTATTTCCTTTATAGTTTAAAATGCAGTTTTCCTCCGACGTTTTCCTTTAACACTGAGCACGTGCTACAGCACATATTACATTCACAACACACAATGTTCTTGGTGCCGGGAGAGATCAAACCCAAGTTGCGATGAAGGAAATATCGTTAGGAAACCTACACGTCTGAGGAATAAAATATATCAACGCAAATTTGGCAAACAGGCGCTGCGGCAGTGCGGCGGACTGATCAATAACTGAGTTACTTAGAAGTGAGAAGAGTCCTGTACCCAGCAAAGGGAATTATATAGACTGCACATCACTGCCACATATGCATATGCACACAAAATACATACTCATTTCCGATTAGGTGTATCCTTCAAAATCTTCACAAAGTACGGGACTAGCACTTTCACTTTTACTTGTTCAAGTATGACACTGATAAAGTGATAAGAAAGTGGTTATTTTCTCGAAGAACATGATGAGCGAACATGAACAGCGAAGAAATTCTCTTACAATACAAAAAAATTGCTTTCATAATTAAAAAATAATCAAAAAATATATATTGCAAAAAAAAATATTGTTACAATAACACATGTTAAGCATATATTATACTACTAGCAACCCGTCCTGGATATACTCGGGTTTGATCCATTAATGTAACGTTATTTAAGTTTAAGATAATCATCATATAATGTTTATTTTATCAATTCTTCGATTTCACAAAAATTCTTTAAGTTTTTCGAACAAAACATAGCCTGGATCTCCGCTGGCAGTGCTAGCTATCTTTGTGCAAAGTTTTATTACAATCGGTTGATCCGAAGTTTGGCCCGAACAGATAAACAGACAGACAATAATTTTGGAAATGGTTATTCAATATATTACAGAGAAACACTTTAATTTTATTTATATGAGTATAATAACCGGTTTTGATGCTTAATCGGTGACATATGTATATATGGAGTCCAGCATCCACTTACCATCAGGAGGACGTTGCTCGTTGGTCACTCTTCATTCCATAATAAAATTGCTAATAGAGTTTTAAAAAAAACAAGTATTAAGTTGCAAGAATAAACACATATTTACAGAAACACATTACAGTGACGTAGCGCAGCAGCCCTGAATCTTGATCGAAACCTCTTTACACGCAAGTAATCAAATAAAAAGAAGCCAATAAAAACAATTCGAATGTTATTGCTTCGTCCGGCCAAAAGCAATAAAAGGGGACCTTTCCCTGAGGGACTCTTTGTTTAGAAATGGATTTTGAATTACCGTAAAAGTTTCGGAGAACAAAAATGTTAAATAAAATTGACAAACGAGTGAACAGTCCACCTGACGGTAAGTGGATACTGTGGCCTATAGACATCCACATTTATCCTCGATTAAGAATCAATACGCAGAAGCGTATTCACCCATGAATACTAAGATGGAATGCCTCTTAACCAGTAAAAAGTGTCTCCAGTTCTCTACACTCACCATAAAAAACACAACAGTATTAAGCTCCTTTACGCTGATATGTGTGAGAGCGTGGTGCTTATAATACAGCTGCAGCATGGCTCTACCACGTACAATTAATTACGTAAAAATAATTAATATTTCTTTATACTGTAAGGCTTCCTTCACAGATTGCTATTTTTATATTGTTTAAAGTTATATTGTTAAACTCATCCCCCATTTTTCCGCCGTCAGGAGTAAAATGTTTTCTTCGAATTTATAAGAAACCATCCCTTAAGTATAATAATTTACAATTTAATTATTTCTTTAATATCATAACATTCAAACACACTCCAATTCCCCGCGGCATAGATCCATGAACTCTGGCTGCATTTCCTCGCTGAATGACTGTACTTAACTTTTGAGCGATAAAAGAACCGTTCTTTTAGGAACTTCATCGTACATGGACTCTACAGACCGATAGTCTCTACAGCAAATGGCACAAATATGTAGTCATCTCTCAGAGACTCATACTTGCGCCACTTACTTAATTCAGTTGCCTGTGATGTCGCCCCGGCTCCGAAACGCGATAGCACTGAAATGAAACGCTGCCAAAGTGTCTACGCGAGTATCAACTAAGAACCAAATATGAACACAGTTCAAATTTTATATTGTTTCATTCATAAACTATCGATAACAGCTACAAGATAACAAAAGATAGAGTTCCTACAGACTTTAATTACAAGTTAAGGAAATCCCCGGAAATAAATACAGTTTATTTGGCAAGCTGCAGCTTAGAGGCACACCTGTTTCAACAAGCTGAGATTAGCTCTCTGCTAATAGCTTGGACTAACGCCAAGTATATTTTTTTTCATTTTCAAAATGTTTCTTGGCGCTATATTGCGGGGAATGAGAATCTATGATGTTTTTACTGTAATAAATATTGCTAAAATTATTTATTTTGTTTATGTATATGATTACTTTGTCCCGTAAATTGGCATTATATTGCAGTACCTAGGTAACTGATCATTGCTCAGGGTACAAAAACCAATATATTGTTCTCGGGAAAGTTCCTTGATATTGGAGTCATTTAAAAGGTTTTTCTCGTTATGTAGCAGAGTATTAGTTTAATATATTGTACTTTACACCTATCTTTTTCTTGATATGTATAATTCCCGAAAACTATATATTTGTTACTTGTAAAGTAAACCATTATCTACGGGTAAGCACAAAATTTTATACAAACCCTGAGAGCCTTTTCGGAGAAATCAATTACATTTACTCGTATATACTATATACATATTTTTATAATTTAATTCATTAAATATATCAGTGACTTTATTTCATGTAATTCATAATGTATACAAATAAATAAAATTGATATATTTTTTTTTTTTAATTTATTTACCATATTACAAAGCATTACAAAAAACTATACTAAAAAGTCGCATACAGAAAACCACTAAGGTTTGTGATGACGCGACCAGAGTAGACGTTACATTAAGTATAATTAATATAGTTTGTAAAAAGGAAACATTACAGCCTAATTAGGACCTGAGCAAACGCATATACGCTGTTTCAAGTAGTAATTTTTTTTATAAATTACATAAAAAGTACATTTTAAGTTTTTTTTTAATGTTTTTGATATTTAAGTTATCGCGGAAATCTGGGGGTAGCTTGTTTATAAGTCGTGGAACAATGTAACTTGCTGTTCGTTCCCCGTACATATTGTTTGCCTGGCTCGTCTGCAGCTTGCGGCTGCTTACGGCGCGCGTACACACGGGGTGCTTCATTTCTAATTTTAACTTTTCATTAAAAAAGTGTTTTTTTAAAAGTAAATATTTGACTTGTGTATGAACTGGTAGTATATTGCAGTGCTTAAAGAGCATACTATCGTCATCATGAAATTGACGTCGAATCTTGTCTGTTACAATGTTTTTAAGGATTCTTATCTGGAAGTTATATATTTTGTTTAAATAAGTATTAAATGTACGACCATAGCTACCTAGACCATACTGTATATAAGACCATACAGTATATAGACATATACTGCGTGATTTCACCCGTAAGTTATAGTTTTAATTTATTAAAAAGTATTTTTCGATAAAACAATGACTTGGTAAGAAAACTGTAAGCAGACATTTCTTGACCACAGCTAAAACGGTTAAATGCGCTACACAGCTAAAACGTCATAAAAAGCGATATGCGTACGTAACTCCGCGAACTAAACATTTTATTACTTTTTAATTTTATTTCATAACAAGAGCAACTATATTGTGATTGCAACAATAATTTCGGCTCGAACGGGCAAGGACCACGCTCTCGCAGAATAATGTGACTGTGTGTCGTATGGCAGAGTACTGGAGACTCCTTCAACTGGTAACGAGGCATTCCATCTTCATCCCTAGGGGGTGAGAACGCATTTGTATTTTAATTCAAATGTTAATGATTTGCTGCAAAAACTCGCAACCATACTATCCTCAATAAAAATCAATAAATTAAATATAATACAATTTTAATTCAAGTTTAAATAATTCATAACAAAACAGAACAACGTCTCGCGGTTACAATCAATTATTGAATCGGTTGTCTTATTATGAATGATTGAATTACAAATTCACAGTAAACTCTTTCTATGTAAAACCGGTTAAGACAAACACAGTTATGTTTTCCGCGAGGGCGGAACAGGTGGTTGTGGGAGGTTGGGCTGGCGCGAACACGAGCACTCCGCACCAGCGCATCGGCAGCTCTGTCGCTGTCGGATTCGAACACTGCAGCTTTACCTACAACTTCAGAAACTGTATCGCCAATCCATAAAACGTATTACCGATTTTACTCGCCTATAGTAGTAGGTTTATGAGCTGTGTTTACACCGACTCGGTTTATTTTCAGGTTTAATCCATACCTTTTATTAATTAAGTATTTAATTCATTTAAAACGTATGATATAAGGGTGCAGAAGCTGAGGCTAAGTACACACACAAGATAATAGAATAGAATGGCATAATTTTGATTCAATATAGATTACAAGTAATTCTTTAAAATTATCTTTTTACAAATCGCCTATCCTGGGAAGTGCCATAAAAAACCAAGCAAGTCTTTTTTTTAATGTATAACGCAATAAAAATACAGCTTGAAAAAACTAATTACAAACCTTATTTATGAAACCTCTTGATAGCGACTACCTCATTCCCAAGGGTTATTGTCAATCATGTATTCATTTATATTAAAAAATTGATTAAAAAATATGAATAAGTTCAACAATCATTTATCTTTCTGACAATATGCTTTTTGTATCATTTATTTTGTTCAATATGATTGTGAGATTCGATTTTATGCGACAAAACCTTGGAATCATGATTTTTAGACGCTAGTAGAGCATACCTACGTGCGATGTGCGATGCCCTTAAGGCATGCAATAACTCTTTTGTTGACTGCCTCGTTGCTCTAGTGCTTGTAAACGCGACAGCTGATCATAAGGTCCCGAGTTCGAACCAATCGAAACAAACCAATTTAAAACAGTCGACGGGTCTTCGTCTCGCGCCCTGAACAAGAAATCAACCAATCATTGATCTTCTGTTCACAGACCAATACCACACCATGTCGGGTTCGGGAACAACGAGGTGGGCGTGACCCCTGTGTAAAAGTTTCAACTCAGAACTCCGTCCCCTCTCAAAAGAAAGGGTCGACGACTAAGATTGCAGGTCCTTAAGGAATGGTCCCGGTCTTGACGTCACTGGACCGGTGGATTGTATATTTCCCTTTTTTGTTACTATTAGGGTGAACACTGAAGGATCTTGAAATAAAATATTAATTGTTCAGAATTTTTTTTTAAAATGCGATATCGAAACTTTAACTGATTTACTACCTCCCGTATCACTTTCCCTAATGGCTTTTCGTTTGCTTGATCATAACTGCAAACTGTAGCTGGTGTACTGGGGATACGCGGCTGAAACTGAAATTATATTTGTTTTACAGAAGAAAGCCATACTCGTAAGAGCAATTTATGATTTAAAACCTAAAAGGTCGCTGCAACAAAAATTTAAGGAAATTAATATATTCACTTTGGCCTCTATTTTATATTATATTCATTTCAGTTGCTCATAGTACTTTCCAGGTATCACGTCCGAAGCTCCAGTAAGGACGCATGCGTTTTGACATTTTACATTTGGAAGCCGCCATAAATTTTATCTAAAATATAAAATGTTGTTATCTTTCTATTCTAAAACGCATACATTAATCATTTTGCCTAAAAGCGAAAAATATAAGGTTAAAATTAATAAAACTACAATAATAGAAATATTTATTTAAATTATGACTTCTAATCATAACAAAAAAATGTTAAGCAAATGAAATCTCTTATCCAAAGAGGTTAAGGCACAAAGTCTTTTGAAAAATAGAGGCGAATATGTCTTTTCAAAATGAAAACATCGTTCAATTCTAAACAGGTACTTATACAATTGGTTAAAATGTGCTGCTTTTCGGAGCGAGAAGTTTTGACGGTTATGTTAAAATGAAACAAAAGCATTTCTCATTTCTAAAGACTTTTTATAACGTTCGTTTACGGGACAAGGGTAAACACATTTTCATTAAAAGGGAATGAAAGAACGAGCGAAAGTGAGAATATATTTGTTACTCCATTAAATTAAATATTAATAATATTTATTTGCCGTGTAGTGGCGGTCAAGAATATCCACTACCCCATATCCTCCCGTGGGTGTCGTAAAAGGCGACAAAGGGAAACAGCCAGGAGATGGGCAGCAGCATCTTCCTGATAATAGCCAAATGACAATAAAAAAACTGCGGTTGCCAACCCGCTCGCCAAGCGTGGCAACTATGGCAAATACCCCCCAATGATGAGAGCAACAAAAAAACGGCCCCCAGTCCCCGGCGGCCCCGCTATTCCTGGCTACGGTGGCGACCATGGTAACGGCGGGGCAGGGGGTGCTAAGAATCTCCGGTGGAGGTTCGGTTGCCACCTTAGACGACTCGACCTGGCAACGTACAACGCACGCACCCTGAGGACTGACGAGAAGATCGTGGAGCTGGAAGAAGAGATAGACAAGTTGCGCTGGCATATTATAGGATTATCTGAAGTCCGAAGAGAGGGGGAGGTCACGGTAATCCTCGAATCCGGCAACTTGCTCTATCACCGGGAGGGCGACCATCTGTCCCAAGGAGGTGTCGGATTTATCGTCCACAAGTCTCTCGTTAACAACGTTGTAAAAATCGGGAGTGTGTCGACGAGGGTTGCGTACCTTATACTCAGAATCACCAAACGGTATTCGCTGAAGGTCATACAGGTCTACGCACCAACCTCGGCACACCCCGATGAGGAGGTGGAGGAAATGTATGAGGATATCTCTAGAGCCATGCATTCCTCCAAAACCCAATATACGGTGTTAATGGGAGACTTCAATGCAAAACTAGGCACAAGAGAGAACGGTGAGCTGAAAGTAGGGAAATTTGGAATAGGGCAACGGAACCCAAGGGGCCAGCAGCTGGCCGACTTCATGGAGAAAGAGGGACTCTTTATGATGAACTCTTTCTTCCAGAAGCGGCCCCACAGGAAGTGGACCTGGTCGAGCCCCGACGGTTCCACAAAAAATGAGATTGACTTCATTATGACGACCAGACGACAACTGTTCAGTGATGTCTCCGTGATCGCGAGGGTGAAAACTGGTAGCGATCACCGAATGGTTAGAGGCACACTGAACCTAAACGTTAAGTTGGAGAGGTCTCGTCTAATGAAGTCAACGCTCCGTCCCCCTCGTGCTCTGTTTCAAAGTCCCGAAACCTTTCAGCTCGAGTTACAAAACCGTTTTCAGTGCCTAGAAGACTGCAATGAAGTGGACGATATGAATGACAAGCTCGTGGAAACTGTCCATGCGGTTGGAGCTAAGTTCTGCAAGACCCGCCGCAGAAGAACACAAAAACTCTCCGATCACACTCTTAATCTCATGGCTGTTAGACGGGAGATGAAGCTACATTCTTCAACAGACTTGACAGCATACAGGCATCTGAACAGACAGATCTCCAAATGCATGCGGCGGGACTTACGCAACTTCAATACAGCTCGTATTGAAGAAGCGATCGAGCGGAACCAAGGCTCCAAAGTCTTTTCCAGAGATCTGTCTGCCAGAAAGAGCCAACTGTCAAAGCTGAAGACAGAGTGTGGCAGCATCGTTTCCGGGACACCTGAGATTTTGAGTGAGATTGAGAGGTTCTATGGGCAGCTGTACACATCATCGTTGGAGCCACACGCAAGTGTGAGTAACGATCCAAGAGCGAGTCTCATCCGACACTATTCCGAAGATATCCCGGACGTCAGTCTGAGCGAGATTAGAATGGCTCTCCAGCACCTTAAAAACGGTAAGGCCCCAGGCGAGGATGGAATTACAGCGGAGCTTCTGAAAGCGGGTGGAAGACCGGTACTTGAAGTCCTTCAGAAGCTCTTTAATTCCGTCCTCCATGGTGGCATTACACCGGAGGCGTGGAGCAGAAGTGCGGTGGTCTTGTTCTTCAAGAAAGGTGACAACGCTCTCTTGAAGAACTACAGACCGATTTCCCTTCTGAGCCGCGTCTACGTGCTGTTTTCGAGAGTCATTACGAATCGTCTCGCGCGCAGACTTGACGACTTCCAGCCTCCCGAACAAGCCGGTTTCCGAAAGGGCTTTAGCACCAAAGACCACATACATACCCTTCGGCAAGTTGTACAGAAGTCCGAAGAGTACAATTTGCCATTATGTCTGGCGTATGTGGACTATGAGAAAGCCTTTGATTCCGTCGAAATTTGGGCGGTGCTGCAGTCCCTTCAGCGGTGCCAAGTTGACTGTCGGTATATCGAAGTGTTGAAGTGCTTGTACAGTAGGGCTACGATGGCTATCCGAGTACAGAACCAGAGTACGAAACCTATCCAATTGCAGAGAGGTGTAAGACAGGGTGACGTCATATCCCCGAAACTCTTCACCGCTGCATTGGAAGACGTTTTCAAGCTTCTGGACTGGAAAGGATACGGTATCAACATCAATGGCGAGTACATCACTCACCTTCGATTTGCCGACGATATAGTCCTTATGGCAGAATCGCTGGAGGACCTAAGCACTATGCTCAATGACCTCAATAGTGTTTCCCAACGGATAGGTCTTAAGATGAACATGGACAAAACTAAGATCATGTTTAATGTCCATGTCACACCTATGCCGATAGTTGTTGGGAACACTAAGCTCGAAGTTGTTGACGAGTATGTTTACCTGGGACAAATAGTCCGACTGGGTAAGTCCAACTTCGACCGAGAGGTCAATCGACGGATTCAACTCGGCTGGGCAGCGTTCGGGAAGCTACGACACATCTTCTCGTCAGACATACCTCAAAACCTTAAAACGAAATTGTACAACCAGTGCGTGTTGCCAGTGATGACTTACGGAACTGAGACGTGGTCCTTCACTGCTGGCCGTATGAGGAAGCTCAAGGTCGCTCAGCGAGCTATGGAGAGGGCTATGCTCGGAGTTTCTCTGCGTGATAAACTTAGGAATGAGGATATCCGCAGTAGAACCAGAGTGACATATAGCTCGAAGAACCGACAACCGATCGGAAAGAAAGGTTCTCGAGTGGCAGCCTCGTACCGGTAGGCGAAGTGTAGGGCGTCCCCCCACGAGATGGAGTGACGACCTGGTAAGACATGCAGGAAGTCGATGGATGCAGGTGGCTCAGGACCGTGTTTTGTGGCATTATTTGGGGGAGGCCTATGTTCAGCAGTGGACTTGTGAAGGGCTGTAATGATGAATGAAGATGATGAATATTTATTTATATTTTGCATAACGCCGTGTAGTGGTACTGTAAAGGTCGCTGCATACGTAACGTGTTTTATTCCGGACGGAGCGGGACGTGAAATTTTGGAAATATCGTTTCATAGAAAATGTACGTTATAATGCATACGTTACGGGTGCACGGACGTGACGGGGACGTGGCATGAACGGGACGAGAAAAATATCGTCGGCGACGATGTTTGCCCCGTCCCGCCCCGTGCGCGCCACGTCTCGTCCGTGGTTCCGCTGCGTATGCACAGTCTCCCCGTTGGCTACGCAGAGATGCGCGTACCGTACCGAACAAAATGGACGACGAAAAATTAATTGAATGTGTACGATCATATCCATGCTTGTATAATTTTGCACACCCGAAATATTTGGACACAAAATATAAAAATTTTCTGTGGCGGAAAATTGCAGTCGAATTATCACTTACTGCAAATGGTTAGTATATATAAATTTTATTTTTTATTTATTGTTTTCATGGGTTTACAATATATCTTAATATGTAACAATAACAGTTGAAATTTTTTATGCGCAAATCAAAAGACAGGTACGTAAATAAAGTTGACTCATGTTTTACAATGTCGATATTTATTACATCAGTAGAATTAAATACAACAGAAATCAAGTAGGTACATAACCAATTTATTGACAGAGTATTTGGTTTGAGTTATATGTACTATGTACTAGAGAAGCCATTCCGAACATAGACTATGTTCAACTGAACTGTAGTGCAATCCATACAAACTAAATATTGCGTAAATTGAAGATTTGTGAATTCCATAAAATAATTATTATTACATTTTATTTTTAAATATAATATGTTTGTTTAGATTAAATTAAGATATTTTATATTAAATTCTTATATTTATTTTATATAAATATCTTATTTTATATCAAATTAAAGTCTTCGCCCATGCGCGACTACTACTCCCGCGCATGCGCGAAGACATAGAGTAGGACACAATTTTTGCTTGGAATGGCTTCTCTAGTACGTAGTACATATAACTCAATGGGTTAAAATGTGAAGGTAGTGTGTTTATGGGTAAGGGTGTTAGTATTCACTCATGCTAGAAATGCCGACAGGAGAATTGAAAAAAACTTTGAATTTTTCTCGTTCACGAAATGCTTGACTAGATGCACTGCCGCCTTGAGAACGTAAATTGTTAAGGCTCGAATCCTCTAAACTTTCTAAGTTAAATGAATTAACCTCATTTTCACTATTTTTTCTTATAAAGTTGTGTAATACACATGTTGTTAGTATTATATTATCTACCGATGCTGGATTCATTTTTATTCTTCCTTGGTAAATTCTAAATTTCTGAGTAAGAATACCAAAAGCATTTTCTACGCAGCGACGAGCGAGACCTAAGCGATAGTTGAAGACTTCAAATTCGCGGTTTCCACTGTTATATGGATACGGACGTAACAAGTATGTTTTTAGTGGAAAAGCAGAGTCACCTATGATGACATAAGGGGCAACAATGT
Organism: Parnassius mnemosyne; assembly: GCA_963668995.1. Lineage (NCBI taxonomy): Eukaryota > Metazoa > Arthropoda > Insecta > Lepidoptera > Papilionidae > Parnassius > Parnassius mnemosyne. The sequence goes on from CAVLGL010000087.1 coordinate 36,288,264, forward strand.
TTGTACCGGGTAAAGCTCTGTTTTGAGGTATATTTAGAGTACCATTCTCTAAACGTTGCTTTAGCGAAGAAGTCATAAAAATTCCTGCGTCATGATTTTTTCCCTGCGCACCTACATTTATGTAAATAAAATTGCATTTTGCATCTACTAGAGCCAACAAAACAATAGAAAATGTTGACTTATAATTAAAAAATAAAGATCCGCTGTTCGGTGGCGCTTCAATCACTACATGTTTACCGTCTAGTGCTCCTAAGCAGTTTGGGAAATTCCACAGTAGCCAGAAGTCTTCAGCAACCGCTTTCCACATTTCCGTAGTCATCTCGGGTAATACCTCACTCATTAATTGGTCAACAATAATTTTGCATGTCTCTTTGACAATTTTATTTACTGTGCTATGACCTAAACGGTAGCTAAATGATATTGTCATATGTGAGTCACCAGTGGCCAAAAATCTAAAAAAAGCAAAATATAACTTAAACTTTATTGTTAATAAATATATTTTTTAATTTTTTAGATTGGGTCTCCTGCAAACAAAGATGGACAAATATAAGAGACCAGTACAAAAAAAATATAAAAAGTCAAAAAACTGTTACTGGCCAAGCTGCAAAGAAAATCAAACTGTATAAGTTTTCTGAACAACTTCAATTTCTCAAGGGTGTTGACGAAGATAGAGATTCTATAAGCAATTTTGTACAATTCAGTGAAACGATACCTTCTCCATCATCTGAGATACAATCTATGAGCAACGATTTAATTGACATAAATCAGCAGTTAAATTTGCAGGACCACGATGATGTTGTAGTTAGTCCATTCCCTACGTCATCAGCAATGTCACCAGCAACATCTTCGGCTACAAATGAACAAGCTGAGTCTCCACTAGACTCTCCATTATCAGCGACTCAGACGACTAAGCGTTTGAAAAAAAAGATGTCTGGCCCCGATAGTGAATCTGCTTCAAGTATTTTAATGAAATATGTTCTTATGAATAATAAAAACAAAATTAAAGAAAGAGAAGAAGAGGAACATCCTATGGACGCATTTTTGAAGGGACTAGCACCAACATTGAAATCATTTTCTCCTTATTATCAACATTTAGCCAAAGGACAAATTTTTAAAGTAATTCACGATTTGGAGCTTCAACAATTGACTGAAAATTTAATTTCATCGTCTCCATCTACACCTATTATAATGTCATTTCCTTCGCCTTCATCTTCATCAATGCCAGTTATTTTGTCATCTCCTCCGCAGTCTTCTGAACAACCAAAGACAACAGAGTCAATACAATCTTACTTCTCGCAGTATAAGCTCAGAGAGTATGATAGTACAAAGAATTAATATACCAAAATTTTAAAATAAATATGTAAAAATAAAGTGTTTATTATTTACCGTAAACATACAGCCAATCGTTCACGGGATGTGATGGCTCTTTTCATAAAAGTGTCCTTCTTATGTAAGTGAGGGCTTAGCTTGTTTTCCAGTAAAGCAAAACATTCTTTTGTCATACGAAAATACATATAAAATTGAGTCTCGTCATCCAAAAGTTCTTTGTAGAGAGTGTGGTATTCACCTTCTTGTTCTCTTTTCTGCCACGTAGGATGTACAGAAAATCTCCTTTTACTCTTGACGGTTGTAGCTTCTTCATCATCTAAAGCAATAGCAATTAATGCCAATTCTTGAAATGAAAAATTCATCTTTCACAACACTAGCACGTTAGTTTCGAGTCACTGTCACGGTGCGTATGCATTAAACTCCCGTCCGTGTTGACATACAACCACGTTCCGTCTCCGTCCCGTGCACGTGCTGATTCCGTCCTGTATGCAGCGACCTTAAGAGTACCCACTACCCAAGGTAACATGAAACAAAACAGAAGATAGGCAGCAGCATTTCCTGACAAGTAGAAATTATAAAAACTGCGGTTGCCGATTCACGCGCCAAGCTTGGCAACTATTATTAACCCTAAAATATGGTTAAGCAGTGGATAAGCTATAATATAATGTAATCTTCTTCATGTGTAAAATAAAATTAAAACTACAATTGTCAACCCGTGTGCCAAGCGTCGCAACTATCGCCTACAAGGAAAGTGGTCGCAACTATCGCCTACAAGGAAAGTGGTCGCAACTATCGCCTACAAGGAAAGTGGTCGCAACTATCGCCTACAAGGAAAGTGGTCGCAACTATCGCCTACAAGGAAAGTGGTCGCAACTTTCGCCTACAAGGAAAGTGGTCGCAACTATCGCCTACAAGGAAAGTGGTCGCAACTATCGCCTACAAGGAAAGTGGTCGCAACTATCGCCTACAAGTTTGGTCCAGCGGTGGACTGTGATAGCTTGCTGCGATGATGATGACGATGATACTATATGTAAATTGTGTCACGCACAGTTCTTATGGAATGAGAAAGTTCGGCAAATATCTTCATACTGAGTAAAACTAGAACGAAACCCAACGATCTATTTTTTAATAATTTATAATTAAATATTATGTTGTATAATCAATTATTACATCACAAATTATCTCAGTAATAGCTTGGTAGCGATTATCTCAATCATGAAGCAAATACAAAGAGGAGACGTTGTAATTAAATTTCACTATGTAACAACGCGTGATAATTTGCGGGGTGAGGAGATGCAAAGCCCCGCCCACTACACTATCTACATCTACCGATAAATAGTAAAACTACTCGAATCTTTCCATATCGATGTTGCAATGTTGCTTAGCTACCTTGACGGTAGATGGCGGCATGTCCACAAAATGTTATAAGCTATAAAAATAATATTTTGCGATTAAAATTTCTTTATGTCCGAATGCAAAACAAATTTCAGCACCTTCGTATGATTATTTTATCAGTACTGAGCTCTACGTACCTTTATATTTTTAGTTCATAGGACACAAAGTGTCGCCATCTAGTGTGGAATATATTTAATTATATTTGAAAGCCGACGCAAAGAGATTTTTCTAGAACTATTTTAATAAATAAGGTGTAAAATTACTTACAAATGAAATCTGATGCCATCCATAGCATCGGAGCGTCTATCTCATGAAGCAAATACATTCAGACAAAGAAATTTTCTAAAAAATATTTTTTAAAATCTCCAAAATAATATTTTTAAAGTTTTCATAATAATTTTGGGAACAGGCCGCCATCTATCGTCAAGTAAACCTCATAAAAAATAATAAAAAGACAGGGCCGCAATTAGAATTCAATTATTTTACCCAGTAACCCAACATTCAATATTAAAATGAAGGAAATTGTACTTGGCTGATTTTTACGAAATGTTTAAGTTATATTTAAGTGACATTCCATATGCAAAGAATCACTTAAATTACAATTTAAATATGTTTATCATTTCGTGAAAGTCAACCTTCAAGAAATATTTATTTTATCCATAAAATAAAGCCTCTTTGAAACTAAATATTCTATGTTCAATATTAAGTAGGATATTTAATTTGGAACTAAATATCCTACTTATCTCACTAATATTATAAAGGCGAAATTTTGTGTGTTCTTTCTAAGTACAATTTCCTGCATTTAATATTAAAAGTTGGATTACTGGGAAAAATAATTGAATTCTAATTAAGGCCCTGTCTTTTTGTCATTTTTATAAGGTTTACTTAACGAGAATATGGCCTGTTCTCAAAATGATTATAAACTATAAAAATAATATTTTGCGATTAAAATTTCTTTGTTTGAATGCAAAACAAATTTCAGCACCTTCGTATGATTATTTTACCAATACTGAGCTTTACGGACCTTTATATTTTTAGTTCACATGACACAAAGTGTCGCCATCTAGTGTCGAATATATTTAATTATATTTGAAAGCCGACGCAAAGAGATTTTTTCTAGAACTATTTTAATAAATTAGATGTAAAAATATTTACAAATGAAATGTGATGCCATCCATCAGAACGTCTATCTGAGTAGTTTTTACACAATAAAACACAATACTTCATCCTTTTCTTCTTAATACTACGAAAATACACCGATTTGCGATTTTTTCAACACATAAGCGCACAGGACGAATGCTGACAGTATACTAACTAAAGCCACGCCCACTATGATGACGTCAGGACCTACTTAGAATCACAGTGCACAGTTGCTTATGCCGTCTCCCCTTTGTATTAGCTTCATGATCTCAATATCATATTATCATCCATTTATTCCATCCACTAACATCATAAGCATAGATCTTAGAACTCCACCCTACAGAAGTATTCCGTATTGTATTTATGTGTGGCATTCTATATTATAATATTTTTACTAGGGTTGACGCATTCAATTGTAAACAAAACATTCCTTACCCTCGCGCTCTCGCTTAATGGCTACGTCGTAGCAAAACAATACGTGCTACGTAATATCGTAGCAAGAACGTAAAATGCTACGGTAATTTGTCGCTGCCGTAGCGTAATCGTTGCGTAGACATATTTCGTCTTATTACATACAGTAGTTAGTATTTAGTCTCAGGTTCAAACTAGAGTCTCTTTCAATTAAAATGCCTGTGAAAAATATGCGAACTAGAATGCAAAGTACGGATTCGATTGCAATTGTCTAACGACATTATGAATCTGATGAAAAAATTAAAGAGAGAGAAAGCACAAGAAGGATGGACTTGACTTTGCCCAATATGCCTAAACTGAAGACAGCGAGGACAGTGTTTAAATGATTTTTCAATAACATCTATCAGGCAATTTTATTTTTTAACGAGATGCGTAAAAAACTAAAAGAAATAAAAAAAGCTATATGCTTATGTTCGCGCAAAACGCAGTTGTCGGAATCGACGTCTAGGGGGCGTGCGGCTCTGGGCGATACCGGTTTGAAGTTCTTCCGAGCATGGAGTGGCGCGCGGGTCGCGAGCGAAAAGTCAGTCATCCTTAGGCAGTGCTCACGATTGGCACGCTGCCAATTAAGCGCGGGAACTCGGAATAATTAAGCGCGGACAGTAAAAATACGGTCTAGGAATTTTGTGTCGCGTATCCCTACTGGAGAGCTTCCCCGGGACTTATAGGGTCCGACTCAGAATCTGTATAAGTGCATTCGACAATATTAGCTAGTGTGGCCTCTGTATTCTAGAACTAACTGTTGCAACGCGAAACGGTAGTGACCTTTGATCCAGAAACTCCGTGCGTGTTTTGTGTGGTAACCTTATTTATTTATTTATTTATTTACACTTTATTGCACCTTAATTAAAGGATTACAAAGGGCGGACTTAATGCCTAATATTATATATATAAATACAATAAACTTATATACTATAAAATATAATACAGACAATATATTATATTTACATACAAATATATAGGTACATAAATATATACATATTATAAATACAAATAGATATATAACATAAACCTATAAATAGAATAACAACAAAGGTAACCAAATTGACCATACTAACTATCATTAAAGTGCTTGTGAACCAATCTTTTAAAGGCAGTCTTATTAGATGTATTTCTGACGTCATCGGGTAAGGAGTTCCAGAGCAGTGCAGCCTGAATGGTGAAGGATTTACCAACAAAATTAGTAAAATGTAGTGGGATACTTAGTTTATTATTATATGAGGACCGCAGAGTTCTATCATGCTTTGAGGAAATATACTGAAATTTCTCCTTGAGATAAGAAGGAGTGGATGGATCATTTAAGATAGAGAAGAGAACAAGCAAAATTCTAGAGTCACGCCTCTGTTTAATAGTGAGCCATTTAAGGCGAGAGCGATAGTGAGAGATATGATCAAATTTACGAAGATTGAAAATGTATCTGACGCAATTGTTGAGTAGGCGCTCTAGCTTGTTAAGAAGATTTTGGTTTAAATCCGAGTAGCACACATCAGCATAATCAATGATAGGTAGTATAAGTAACTGTACAAGCATAATATTAGTCTTAAAGGGGAGAAAATTTTTCAAGCGATGGAGAGAACGTAAATCGACCTTATACCCCGCGATAGTTAGTGGCTTCTGTAAGCCAGTTAATCGTACGATAGAGTTAAGTGACTGTTATCGTGACGAACAAGGAAAGTGAATGTGGACAAAGCCTCGGAAGGCCCCCTCAAGTTGGAGCGGTGTCGACGCCCGGGCTGCTGGCCGACGGCTAAGGTCTAGGTTCAATCACCATCAGTCACACCCAGATACACACCACATCACCATTCTTTCCCTTGCACTACACAACCACATGCGACCTGACCGACTCCGGAGGGACCAGTCGCCTTGGATATAGGTAAGTAAGCTTCGTCCAAATTCCTTCCGGTCGACTGGCCGAAGTATAACGCTCCCCCATATATTTTAGTGTAATTAGAGAGATTCCACGTGGCCACATTGAGGCCCGACCTACGTCTGTTCGGGAAATCTTCAGCTCATGGGCACCTGAAGATTGGATCCTTTAAGGGAGCAGCCGTAGGCCGTAACAAACTGGTAGCAGAGCGCGATTCCGGGTTCGATTCCCGGTCGATCCCGACTATAGTGTTTGATAAACATTAAACAATTTGGTGGCAGGGAGCGTTGGTGTGATTGGTTTAATTTGTATCTACAATCACGCCCGTCCGTAATACGTAAAAATATTTTTTTGTACGTAATAATAGAATTATTTCCCTTTGTTGTTTGTTGCTTGCCTTTTTTTTTGGTTAGTAGGTAGTTTGAAAAGCCGCGCCCTAGGTTGCGCAAGCAGGCGTTTTTCTAGAGATATACGTCATGTAGGTAGATGGTTATTTTTACGTAATCGGTTAATTATCGTTATCGGATAGTTGTAGTGGATTACTTATCGAAGGGTCGATTTCCGAGCTAGGCATTTTTTGTTAATCGACTGTGATGTGTATCTTCGTTTATACTGTAATTTGTATTTGAACTAAAGAGTAGTAATTGTATTTGCGCAATTTGAATTTAACTTGATTTGATCGCACTAGTATTTGTTATTTGTTAATTTGATTTGTGTCTTTTCTTTTGTGCTAACTTGTATTTGGTTGATACGTAGTAATTCGTATTTGTGTAATTTCTATTCAACGCCAATTGATAGGAACTGCATTTATTAACTGTTAATTTTTGTTGTATTTTTTGTTTGTTATCTTTGTAATTCGTGCTCAAGCCGCGTCGTAATTTGCATTTAATAGTGATGACATCGCCCAAGCTACTGATCCGTTGTTTGCGGACTGAGCTACGCTGGGCCACAAGCGCCCATGCTTTGATAGGTCGACCGTATAGGGTCCATAACTTGATGAAGCAGTTCGAGCAGGTGGATGCTCGAAGGGCCGCAGTGGAGGAGGCTTACGCTGAGCTCGAGGATTCGGATGTGGAGAAGGGAGTCCTGGACTCCTGCTTCGCGGACTATGAGCAGTTCTTGTGGCTCACGGACGAGTTGATCGAGGCTGAAGGCAGGTATGCCGAGGAGGCGCGTGAAGCTCGGATGAGTGACCCGTCCGAGTCCTCTCTGAAGCAGCTTCAGCCGGAGCTATTGGGACGACTCCCAACTCTGGACCTGCCAAAGTTCTCCGGGGTCCTTTCCGAATGGCTGACCTTCGTTGGTCTTTTCGACAGCCTAGTGGACGCCCGGAGTGACTTGACCCCGAGCCAAAAGATGGTGTACCTCCTGGCCTCACTGGAGGGGGAGGCCCTGGGCGTCGTCGGCCACTTGAGATTGTCGGACGATGCCTACCAGACTGCTCGGGACCTCCTAGCCAGAAGATACGCCAACGTCCGGCGAATTGCGGACGAACATGTTAAGCAGCTTCTAAGCCTCCCGCTGCTTGGTGACCGGGCCAGACTGCGTCCGGACCTGTTGGATCCAGTCTTGGTGGCCTGTAATACGTTGAGGCGGCTGGGTTAACCCGTGGGCGAATGGGCTTTTTTGTTGCTCCGCATCGTGTTGTTCCGTCTACCTCTCGACCTTCGAATCCATTTTGAGGAGAGGTACGGCGGGGACGAGGCCTCCTATATTCCGCCCTTCTATGAGCTGCTGCGGTTTTTGGAGGAGCAGTGCCGGCAGATAGAGAGCGCGGCGGGCACCGTTGACGACTTACGAGCCGTGCCCAGTGAGAGGCTGAATCCTCCAGGCAAGTCGTCGTCAACCCCCCCCCTGCTCCTATTGTCGAGCATCTGATCATCGGGTAACGTCGTGCCCGAAATTATTAGGTAAGCCGGTTCCAGCGAGGCGAACTATCGCCAAGGAGCGCCGCTGGTGCTGCTCATGTTTGGGAGGACACCTCCAGCGAGACTGTCCGCATCGGCGGCCCTGTCTGCATTGCGAGGGCAATCATCATGCCGTTTTGTGCCTGAGTGCGAACGGCGTCTCCTCTTGGGGCTCCGCCAGGCCTTCGACCCCCACGGGCGGGGGCGCTCAGCCACGCCCTCTGCCGGGCGACTCTCGGCGCCCGCCGGCCAGCCATCAGGCCCCTAAGTTTGAAAGGGGTCCCTCCCCCGACCAGTCGGGGGGTAATTCCCCCAGGGGCGGGGGTGTCATCACCCCCCCTAAGCGTGTGGAGAGGAACTTCACGGCCACTCATCGGTCCGCTGGACCCTTCTCACTCCCGTTAGCTGAGTGGCCGCGACTGGTGTACCACTGTTCCCCATTTGATGGAGGCGGCCCTGGCTAGCTGCCGCCTTAGCTCCCACCACGGCCACCTCCACTGAGCCTTAAGCCGTCAACAGTCCACTTGTCAAAATGTTCTGTTGCCGACGGCCTCAGTGAAGGCGTACAACCCGAGTGGCGACTGTTAGCGATCTCGGGTTCACGCCATGTGACCTCCCCTTGGTGGTGGGAAGATTAGGGCCCCTCTGGAGCGTTGAATCACGCTGTCAAGGGGTATTAGATTTGGTTTGGTCGAGCACTTAGTCAAAAAATACTTGAATTAAAATTAAAAATTGCTTTGGACTTTCCGCGAAATTTTCCTATTTGTAGCGGTTTAAATTAAAAGAATTGAATTTAATCTACTCCTTTAAATGCTACTGCATGTGTTTTGTACATATATTTAATCACTGTATTTGATTGTTGCGTCTGTTTGCTGAAAGGAAAATTTGAATTCATTTGCTTTGCGAAGAAGTAGGGCTGTCCCTTACGTTATTGTTTTGTTTAATTTGCAAGTTGACCTATGCGCATCGGTGATTAATTTGGTTGAATTAATTCTGTAGCTGAACATTGATGCTTTTAAAAAATTAGTTGAAATATGAGCATAGGACTACTTGCCTAACAGGCTAGCTAGTTTTGGAGATTATCAGATTGAAATTAGCTGCCGCACTATTTTAGTAAATGATAATATGGTGGGTGGCCTGGCTAGGCCTACTTGTTGAAAATTCATACTAGGGACTAACTGTGCGTTTCGTTTGGCTCTCCACAGATGACGTTCATGTGGAATTTGTGGGTGCGCTCTGCACTGAAGCAACTGCTGGCACAAAATTTGTCTGGGCAGCTTCGTGTAGCGTCGCTTTTTGCAGAGCTGATCCGGTCGGATTGCGGAACTAATCATAGGGGCACAGATAGGTGTTTGAAAGAGGTCGTCGGACTTCTGTCCAGTACAGGACTTATTAAAGTGCTGCGATGCCCAGGAGGGGCATCCAGTGGAGGCTGACCCTCCGGCTTGCCACATTAGGGCTATCTTTTGAGGCGTTGGTTAGGGTTGCAAGATCTGATGGGTTGCCTAAGGTGGCCTAGTTTGGTTGTAGATTCAGTCTTGCAACTTGCAGTCTCGACTTTGTCCCGCTGACCGGTTTGCTCTCGGACCTAAATCCTTATGTCCGGGACGGGGGTTTGTTCGCGCAAAACGCTGTTGTCGGAATCGACGTCTAGGGGGCGCGCGGCTCTGGGCGATACCGGTTTGAAGTTCTTCCGAGCGTGGAGTGGCGCGCGGGTCGCGAGCGAAAAGTCAGTCGTCCTTAGGCAGTGCTCACGATTGGCACGCTGCCAATTAAGCGCGGGAACTCGGAATAATTAAGCGCGGACAGTAAAAATACGGTCTAGGAATTTTGTGTCGCGTATCCCTACTGGAGAGCTTCCCCGGGACTTATAGGGTCCGACTCAGAATCTGTATAAGTGCATTAGACAATATTAGCTAGTGTGGCCTCTGTATTCTAGAACTAACTGTTGCAACGCGAAACGGTAGTGACCTTTGATCCAGAAACTCCGTGCGTGTTTTGTGTGGTAACCTTATACCCCGCGATAGTTAGTGGCTTCTGTAAGCTAGTTAATCGTACGATAGAGTTAAGTGACTGTTATCGTGACGAACAAGGAAAGTGAATGTGGACAAAGCCTCGGAAGGCCCCCTCAAGTTGGAGCGGTGTCAACGCCCGGGCTGCTGCCGACGGCCAAGGTCTAGGTTCAATCACTATCAGTCACACCCAGATACACACCACATCACCATTCTTTCCCTTGCACTACACAACCACATGCGACCTGACCGACTCCGGAGGGACCAGTCGCCTTGGATATAGGTAAGTAAGCTTCGTCCAAATTCCTTCCGGTCGACTGGCCGTAGTATAACGCTCCCCCATATATTTTAGTGTAATTAGAGAGATTCCACGTGGCCACATTGAGGCCCGACCTACGTTTGCTCGGGAAGTCTTCAGCTCATGGGCCCCTGAGGATCTGATCCTTTAAGGGAGCAGCCGTAGGCCGTAACAGCTTATAAAACAGAGTTGAAGGCACTACTTATAGATAAATGTATTTATAATATTGACAAATATCAACTGAAGATTAGTTACAATATTTATTTAAATAATAGTTCCATAGAAATACATTAGTTACATTATTTTATTTATTTTTTAATTGATATTTCAACATTCATTTTAGTTTTTAAATTATGGGGTAGGTTGACATTTACCTGTTTTTTTTTTAAATATTTTTTTCTTTTTTCATTAATTCATTCATTACAGCCATTCAAAAGTCCACTATTGAACATAGACCTTCCCAAGGAATGCCAAACAGCATGGTCCCGAGCCATCTGCATCCATTGACTTCCTGCATGTCTTACCAGGTCGTCACTAGCGGGGGTCGCCCTATACTTCGCCTACCGGTACGAGGCTGCCATTCGAGAACCTTCTTTCCCCATCGGTGGTCGGTTCTTCAAGCTATATGGCCGATCCATTACCACTTTAGCTTACTAACCCGTTGGGCTATGTCGGTTACTCTGGTTTTACTGCGGATATCCTCGTTTTTAAGTCTAACACACAGAGAAACTCCAAGCATGGCCCTTTCTATAGCTCGCTGAGCGACTTTAAGCTTCCTCATACAGCCAGCAGTGAAGGAACACGTCTCAGATCCATAGGTCATCACTGGCAACACGCACTGGTTCTACAATCTAGTTTTGAAGTTTTGAGGTATATCTGACGAGAAGATGTGTTGTAATCTCCCGAACGCTGCCAGGCCGAGTTGAATCCGTCGATTGACCTCTCGGTCGAAGTTGGACATACCTAGTCGGACTATTTGTCTCAGGTAAACATACTTGTCAACAACTTCGAGCTTAGTGCTCCCAACAACTAAAGACTAGACAACTACAACTAGACTATGTCATTACTATTTGGGGTAATGATATGGATATTATTAAGGTTTTAAAATGTCAAAAACAGTCTATAAGAATAATCAATGGTCTGAAAAAAAATAGCTCGGCAAGAAAACATTTTAAGAACGATAAAATAATGACAATGGTTTCGCTCTATATATATAATAGTTTATTAGATGTACACGAGGATAAAGAAATACCAAAAAAGAAAGACGTAAATGAATACAATCTGCGTAATAATGAAAAACGTGTTCTACCAATGAATAGATTAATCAAAGTAAAAAAGCAAGGGCGTTGCTTAAAAATATTGATGTATAATGAATTAACAAAAAGTATAAACAGCCTAAACTATAGCATATTTAAACGGAAACTTAAGTGTTTTTTTTTTTGAAAATAACCCATTTTACAAATTAAGCGAATACATGTCCACTCGTTTGTCATTCTTATTCTATAAAAACAAAATTATATTTAAATATAAAATTGCTCGCTTAAAGTATAATAATATAATAAATAAAATGTGGGGACCGATGGAAAAAAGGAAATCGTAAGGTTTGCATGTCAACTGGACTATAAAATTTATTTATGTGGGGTGAATGGCATGTGGGGTGGTAGATTTAAGAGTTCAGTGAGATCATTTGCTTGATTTTATTTCCATAAATCCGATAAATTATAATTGGATGTGACCCACCCAGTTATTTCACAGAACGCGAGCAGCTCGTGTTCGATCGCCGTCGATACCAAATTAAATTACTTATTGCAATTATAATAACCTATGTTCATCAGTAGACATGTGATGGTCTGCAATGTTGATGATGATAGTGAAAGGTCGTCTAGTCTTTTTATGATCCAATCAGATAAATCGATTATAATATATAATTTGTTAAAACACGATCGTTTGGGTTACGGGTGGATGTTGTTTTAGACGTAAAGGTAACAAAATAATAGAATACAATAGAATATTTACAATTTTATTCAATATTAGCGGACTAGGCTACTACTAGGTGATTTCTAGTTCTCGACAACAGTGCCATCTACGTGGTCCAATTGCAAATATGATCCATCCATTGAACACACACAAAAAAAACATTAAATTCGGTTGAATTAGTTTCGAATTTTAGCGAGACTAAGAGACAGCACTTAATATTAATAAAAAGGTTCGGAAAACCTCTGCCTTGGGAGGAACCAGCAAGAAACACACCGGGACTACTGTTTAAAAAAATGTTAATAATATAATAATTTATACAATTACCTATTTCCGCTGCTAGATTACATTTCTCTGCTGACAATAACATGAACACTGTGCGAACCCTTTAAATAACACCCATATTTTCTTTTAGACTTTTGTTTCTGCGTCAGTCGCGCAGGGGAGGTGGACGGGGGGAGAGGGATTCTGGAGGGTGGCACACTGCTGCAATGTGTTGTGTATTGTAGACACGTGCGTGGAGACTTAGTTTGCGAAGTATAATTTTTACGGTTCGCTTAACGTTTCGGGTTATTTCGAATCAGCTGCAAAAAAACCTTAAAAGTTAAATTAAACTTTAAATTTAATGACAAAGCCGACTTCAAACAACTAAAAAGTATAAAATAATTTCCACATAATAACTTGTAAATAACATTAATGTGTAACTATAACAATAAAATAAATTAGATAGTAGTAGTAGTAGAGTCTGTATTCAAACTAAACGCGATTAGTTTCACACCTTGCGTACCGCCTAGTGTAGAACGAAGAGACTCACCGCCGCGTCGCGCATTGCTCTCGTGTGCAGCCACCATTTGAATACAACTCGCCGCTGTAGGAGACGCTACGCTGAAACTCCGTTATTTTGTTCCGCTACGTAAAAGTTCTGAGCGGGTTAAAAGTTTCCCGGGAGGTTTCTGCGTCACGGACAAATTTTCAGTCTGTTTGCTCTAATACTAACTTTGTAAAAATATGTAATCATATTTAAATTCATTTGAATAAATAAAAAAAATTATATAAATAAAATAAGGATGATAAACGAGCACACAGTCCACCTGATTGTAAGTGGATGCTGTGGTGCATACACATTGACATCTATTCACCATTAAGAATCCAAATTCAGCATCGTTGTTACTCCTGAGGATTAAGATGTAAAGCCTCATTTCTAAAAAAGGTTCTCCGGTTCCCTACGCTCACCATACGAAACATAGCAGCATTATGCTGCTATTTCTCGCTACTATCAGTCTACGACAACTATATAGCTGAAGTACCTCTTCTACGTATAAAACGAAACCACGATTCCTGTTCTCAGTTATGTTCAAATTTTCAAGTCTGTAGCACATCTGGAAGTTAGTTTAAAACGGATTGAAAAATTTAGACAAACGTACAAGCTGACGTATAAGAAAGTGAAACTGTATTGCATTGTTATATGGTTCTGAGCTATATTTAAAGTTTCAAGTGTCTAGCTCCTCGGGAAGTAGTGAAAAATACTGGATTGGTGAAGGAATGGAGACTGCACCTGTGCTTGTGCACACCACTCATGCAGTGTAAGCTGTCCTGCACAGATGGCTAGCCTCCGTTGAGACTCCGCGAGATGGCGGCCACCATTACTGAAATTCAGTTGAATGACATTATTATTATCACGTCGATGTATATTTACACTAGTCAAAAGTACCCTCCTTTTGAATTCTGTCTATCGGATAGAAATAGGTCGTCTCTTTTTCTTGTATTTTCTAAACCACACAGCAGAGAGGTTTATTACGTTTAAGTAATGCACGTATTATATCTAGGACATCCAGGCTCGCTTTATGTGTCGACTCGTCCGTTTTATATCGAAGACTTTCCCGCGTGTCTATAGTCCATAAAGTAAAAGACAATAATTCATCCAACGGTACTGCGAATACAATAAATATAGCCAGCACATTGCGATTTCATTTCTTTAGAAACTGATTTTCTCTCGGGTGAGTTTATTTGAAAGTTATATTGTTAAACACAGCTGTGCTAAGATTATTTTATATATTAATATAAAAATTATTACATCGTAGAGTCCAGAGAAATTTTAAGTGACGCTGAAACATTTACAAAATTTAGTCACTATTGATATACAAAAAACCGTTTTTTTTATATATCAATGTTAGTTAACCTTATTCTATAACAAATGGGTTCTCATATGCCACCTCCACGCGGCTATATTAAATTACAGTATTATTGGCATAGATTTATATTTATAGAGGGACCTCCATTATGTTGACGTTATAAATCAATGCTTGGTATATGGCGCAGCCTATTGTGACTGTATTGCTAAAATTCTTCTAAAGAAAATTATTACTTATTATTACGTTACAGAAGAGTTATGTTTCGATGCGACTCTATTATGTTTTGAAAAAATATAAACACTTAGTGATTCTGTAATAAAACTGTGTAGTGACGGTGTAAGGATTGCCACTGCGTTATAAAATCCAAACACTGCCGCAAAAGAACCGCGATAGAGAGAAAATCCCTAGAGTAAGTAACGTTTTCGTGATCGTTTCATTTTTTACATAAAAGGAGAAAAAAAAGTTACGATATCCCTTTCGGGTTGGAGTGCAACTCTGAGCTCGTTGCTCATGCATTTTTAAGACATGAAATCCTCGTGAATGCCTCGTTATCAGTAAAAAGGTCTCCAGTTCTCTACACTCACTGCACTAAACACAGGAGCATTATTCTGCTGGTTCACAGTGATGTTTTGTGAGAGCGTGGTCCTACTCCGGTTGAGCCAACCCACAATGTGCAAAAACCACAATATACTTGCAGCATGGCTCTACCAAGTAGATAAAATAAAAGCTAGTAAATATTAAAATTAATAATTCTTCAGTATTGAAGTTTTAGGAATCTGACTTGGGTTACTCGCGTATTTTCCGAAATTTAAAGCGAACGGGGACTACGAACAGAGGTCCCTGAACTGTCTGTCTTGACCTTATTTTATCAAATAAAACTTTACATGAACATCTGCGTACAGCGGACATAATTCTTTACAAACTCCGAGCAAAACTCGACTTAGAAGGTACGTCAAGTTAGATGCTAGGGTTGCCAACCAAACTGAAACATAGAATACACCGCCTCGTAGGTCTAGTGTTCGCGACTGCTATTGTGGTCCCGGGTTTTAATCCGTAATTGGGTTTTTCTGTCAATAAATTCTCAGTAACAGCTCAGAGTCAGAATATTGTTGGTCATTTAATCTCGTGCCTCGGAACGCAAGTAAGATGGTCCTGCGCCTGTTATATCTGCGGACGTGTCGGTCGACCGTCCCTGTCAACTGTAACACTGTACTACGCAGATAGCAGGTATCCGTTGTGACTCATCGCCATGACGGAATTTCGTGGACCCTGGAGGCCATTAATATCGACTGTAGTAGAAATGAGAGTATACTATATTATATGAAGTACATCTATACCTCATAGTCTATACTAGAGTACACTAAAATACTTATATTCTTATATATATATATATATATATATATATATATATATATATATTATTTTGACTTTTTGTCTGTCTTTTCGGAAGGTTATCGACCAAATTAGGTAAACGATATGTTGAAAATGGTCAAGTTACGAGTACCATTCATCATTACAGCCCTTCACAAGTCCACTGCTGAATATAGGCCTCCCCCAAAGAATGCCACAAAGCACGGTCCTGAGCCACCTGCATCCATCGACTTCCTGCGTATCTTACCAGGTCGTCACTCCAATATTTTTACCATTAACCGACGGGAATGTATGTGTAAATATATGGATTTAAAAAAAAGCAAGAAAGCTGTGTCAGGATTGTGCCAAATGGAATGGAAGTTTCCAGTATCTGCCTACCCCTCTGGGTGACAGGAGTGATGGTTCCATCATCGTCACTCCATATAGTGGGGGGGGGGCATCCTACACTTCGTCTACCGGTATGAGGCTGTCAGTCGAGAACCTTTCTTCCCCATCGGTTGTCAGTTTATAATATAAAATAATAATTAATTTAATGTCCCTTTGAATTTTCTTTATTTGATAAGTACTTATTATTACTTTATTTAGCAGTAAGTAGATGGCGCTATTAGAAGATTAAAACAATGAAAGCAAAAACTGTACCCTCTAGTAGGTACTCAGCGACAATAAGTTGAGGTAACACTGGGATGGCCCAATCACACAATAAAGCCGCTAAGATCTATACAGGGTTATTTTGCTATAGCCAAATTTACAGAGAAGGTTCAGATTAAGTAATATAGGCCAATGTTGAAGAAAAATTGATTTAAAAAGATCTTAAATATTCTTTGGTCATGTAGAAAGAATGAACGAGGAAAGAGTGACAAAGCAAATTTATGTTGCAGAAGTGAACGGCAGGGTCGGGAAGGGACGCCCTAGACGAAGGTTTATCGACCAAATCGGCGATACATTAAAAATGGGCTAGATTAGGAGTACCCTTAACCGACGAGCGTGTATGCGTAGATATATGGATGTAAAAGAGGCGAGAGAGGTGTGTCAGGATCGCGCCAAATGGAAGTCCGTAGTCTCTGCCTACCCCTCTGGGTGACAGGCGTGAGTGTTTATGTTATGTTATGTTATGTTATTAAATATTCTTTTTATTAACTTAAAATATTCTGTACTTTTTATCTTTTAAATTCAATAAGCGCGGTAATGCATTATGTTAACTGATTTCACTGCGCACGCACACATATTTCAGAGTCGATCGGTAGGCAAAAACCTTGTTGCTCATAAATCACATTCAATTTGGCATAATCTATACAAATAAATAAAATTGAAGTGTCTGTTTGTTATGTCAAAATTACAGTTTTTTTTACTAAATGCATATGATAGTAAATACGGTACTTATAACTAAAATATAATTTTTAAAATTTTTGTCTGTCTGTCTGTTTGTTCAGGCTAATCTCCGAAACGGCTGAACCGATTTTGACGGGACTTTCACTGCCAAATAGCTGATTTCATAAGGAGTGAATTAGACTACTTTTATTTTAGAAAAAGAATTAGAGTTCCGCGCAGTAAAATAAAAACCCTAACACGCGAACGAAGTCGCGGGGAACAGATAGTTTCAAATAAAATGTGTAGCCTTATTTCCTCGTATTTTCAAAAACTGCAACAACGCTATATCATTATTTATATATAGGAACTTAACTTTAAAATTTGGTTATTCTTAGAATAATAACCCTGTATAAATAAGGCATAAAATGATGTAGATTCTATTAAAAATTCTGATTTTGTCAAAAATATGGTATTAGCGCTGCTAGCGGTGTGTAATTAAAATATTTTTCGATATAACAATATGAAGAAATAGCAATGTTCTGTTTAGTTGTTAATATCGCCAAACGATCTCTATGCATTTATTTGTTCAAGTTTTTTTATGTTTAAAGTTCAAAAATTTTATGTTTAATTAAATGCCACCATTTTTTACAACTATCGACTACTTAATGATATTATTAATTCTAAGATTTCGTAAATATATAATATATATTATATAAAAAAATCTCTTTATTTAAACTAAATGGATACGGAGAGTTTTACTACAATTACAGTTTTATCAGTTTATTTATAGATAAGCAAAACTAATACGTACTAAAAACTTTTTTATAGATTAGAAATTAAACTTGGAAACATCTCAGATTTTATGATGTTCGATAGATGTCGATATTATCTATGTAAGTAGTAATTAGTTATTATAACCTTTATTAATTCCTAAAGAAATAACGAAAGAACTAAAAAAATAACGTTGGAATTTTCAAATAACTATAAAGGAGATGTATGAAATTTGGTTGTTGACATCGTTCGTAACAGTTATACAAAAATATGTGGGTATTATAACGATAAATTATAAGCATAATTAAATGGTTTTTAATTCTGTAGTGTATGGCACTATCATAAAAACATTTTTTTAAAACTGAAAAACGAAAGCTAATGCTTTTACCATAGCAAAAACAAAACGTTTTTTAATATTTTTTATGTATTTTGTATATGGCATTAGATAATGAAGGCTATTTTTTGTAATAAATAGCTTTCAGTATCAAAAAAACTTATAATATTGGTACATTGAGGCGAATCTGTAGAGATTAATACTGAATAAAAGAAATCTATTTAGAAAATCGATTGAATAGGCTACGTTATCAAGCTAAACAAAATATTTGAATAATATCGGACACGATTGAATAGGCTGTATAGTCGTTGATCATTGCCTGTTTTGAAGGAGACTTAACTTGGTAGTAAATTCGAGTTTAAACTTGTCATGCGAATTTGGCATTGTGGTTATGTTTGTGGATATATTTCGTATTTTTATTTTCGTGAATTAATTTAACTTTACCCCTGGGTTTTCTCTCGATTTACAGGACAGTAGGTTGTTGCGCCCACATAATGACAATAATGTGTTACTTGGGTTTTGAGAGGAATAGAACAGACAATGTACAGCCTCCGGCTTCTTTTCTAGATGACATTTTATTAATAATTGCACAATTAGAAAAGTTTGAGTTGTATTTTATTTTATTTTATTTAATAATAACTAAAAAACGGCATCATTTTGTGTTCTTTTGAATTTATTGAAACAACTTATCCTAAGAACGAGTGAAACACAAATTACAAATAATACAATATACAAACCTACAAACAATAAAACAAAATAAAAACAAAACCCCAGGCCCTACAAAAATATGAATTTTTGTCATAAGTAACAAATGTTTAAATCTTCAAAATAAGATATATTTGAACTTTGTTCACGCCGGGCCCAAGCTTATATGGAACGAAGTTCATCTCCTTTAATTATTTAAACATACAATGGTAAGTTATTTATTTTATTTTATTTATTAGTAACTAAAGGTAAAATGTTAATACTTTTTGAATTTCACGTTAGATGGCACCATTTTAAAAAAAGTGAAACTTAGATTGTCGGCGTAGTTCAACAAATTATTACGAAACGGTTAAAATTAATTTAAGGCGTTATTTATAAACATGATATATGTTATTTAATACTTATTTAATACATCAATCATATAAAATAGAAATTAACATCTTGAGGAAGGAAAATACTTAACCCTCCTTTTTAAAGTTCCGTGATCGGGTAAAAGTAGCCTATAATTCGGCCGGGCTTCTAACTACCCACACACACAAAATTTCATAGAAATCTATCCAGTAATTTTTGCATGAATCGGGAATACACAGACAGGCAGACAAAAATTCTAAAAACTACTAATTTGGCTTCAGTGCCCTTTATTTAGTCCCCTGGAATTGTTTTTTCCACAAAATAGAAGAATTACAGACACGAATTTTCTACAGATTTATTATATGTATAGAATAGGTATAAAACACATAAATTCATTTTATGTTTTACGATAACGATTTCTATAAAACTTTATCGTTTGTACGCGACATCAGCTGTGTTTATCCGACATGAGTACAGAGACCGCATTGCGTCAACCTTTTCATCAAATTGTTAAATAAAAAAAAAGTCTCATTATTCTCTCCCTTTTGAAAGGGCGCAGAAAATTAGATGTGCTTATACCTCAGAGGGCAACACATATGTAGTCTTCTTTGTTCAAGGTTGGCTGCAGTTGTTTAACTGACTCCAGTAGCCACTTACCATCAAGTATAAACTTTCAGCTCGTCTGTCACTCTTATGTTTACGTGTGAAATTGCCGTTTTTTATAAAATAAGTTAAAGTAATATTTTTTTTAGATTTTTGATTTCTATTAATAAAAGTAATCACCCATGCATCTTTACCAACGCAGTGGCAGTTTATTGATGCCCTTCTTGAGTAAACCAACTGGACGGGAGGCAACACATTTTTCAGAGGAATTTTGTATTGCTTCTCGGGTATTGAATTTATTTCTCGCCAAAAAGTTGTCCAAATTCTGGAAAAAGTATAAGTATATTATTATACGTGGTAGAGCCATGCTGCAGCTATATTAATAGTATAGTTGTAACACGAATGGGTCGGCTCCACCGGGGAAGGACCACGCTCTCGCAGAATACCAGCGTAAAATAGCAGCATAACACTGCTGTGTTTCGTATGGTGAGTGTAGAGTACCGGAGACCTTTTTTACTGGAAAAGAGGCATTCCATCTTAGTCCTCACGGGTGACAATGCATCTGCATATTGATTCACAAACGAGGATAAATGTAGATGTCTATGGGCCACAGCAACCACTTACCATCAGGTGGACTGTGTGCTCGTTTGTCACCCTATCCTATAAAAAAAAAGTAGAAGTCATACGGAGAGCCTCCAAACCCAGCTCTTGTAACTTGCAGAACGACTCTTGTTGAGTATGACGTCGCCGGGTTCAAAATTCCTTCGTTTCCGCGCTGCCGATCATTGAGTTCGTGGGGCACCCATTTATCAAGCTTTTCTTACTTTCCCATTTTGACGCAAATGGCGCAAATATTGTTTTGATGCTAACGTCGAAAACTGCCGCTAATTCAGCCGTAGATTGCGTATCACAATCACCTTTAATTCGTCATTGTCAACCAAAGTTTCCGGGCGACCACGGGGTTTATTTTTCAGGTCGAACCGGGAAAACCAATAACAGGTGGTGCGATCGTTTGTAGTAATCGCTCCGTAAATGTCGTTGATGTCGCGTGTCGCTTGTGGAGCGTAGTTGCCACGACGGTACACATATTCCATAATTATTCGATTTTTTAACCTATGCATGATTACGAAAAAGATTCATATGTGATGAAAACATAACGCTAATCAATAAACAAATGACTACTTTTGAAAAAGTATTCTATTTTTTTTTAAATTAAAATTGATTTGAAATTAGAATTATTTTTTTTTTAATTTGAAATGACCTGTAATGTAGAAAGTAAATTTCATAGGCGAAGACCTATTTATTATAAGGCTTTAGTAGTCTCATTTCATCTAATTATGCCGTCAAGTGGAAAAGGAAGCAAGAGAATACAAATAAATGAAACTGATTTTACGGATTTTGTCACGTTTAATTTAAACTTTTTAATTCCCGACTTTCGGGTGCTTTACATCACCCATGGTCAACTGAAGTGTTTGACGTCCGAATTTCATAGTTAGCACGGGCTACCTTCAGGTTTTGAATTATATTTTTGGTTCGAACTACGTAGAACGAGCTTACAGTATCTTGAAGTCTTGCAGTAGTATGATTGGATTTGTATTTAATTTTATCAATTATAGGATCCTAAGCAGAAGGTTGCCGACCTGCTCGCCAAACGTAGCAACTATAGCACCCATGCCCCATGATGAAAGTTACGGAGGGACGGCCCCCAGTGCCCGGCGGCCCCGCTATTCCTGGCTACGGTGGCGACCATGGTAACGGCGGGACAGGGGGTGCTAACAATCTCCGGTGGAATTTCAGTTGCCAACTAAGACGACTCGACTTGGCAACATACAGCGCACGCATCTTGAGGACTGTCTAGGAGATCCTGGAGCTGGAAGAAGAAATAGACAAGTTGCGTTGGGATGTTATAGGATTATCTGAAGTCCGAAGAGAGGGGGAGGACACGGTAATCCTCGAATCCACCGGAAGGGCGACCATCTATCCCAAGGAGGTGTCGGATATATCATTCGTAACTTTGTCGTTAACAAAGTTGTAAAGATTGTGAGTGTGTCGAAGAGGGTTGACCTTATACTCAGAATCACCAAACGGTATTCGTTGAAGGTCATACAGGTTTACGCACCAACCTCGCCACATCTCGATGAGGAGGTAAAGGAAATGTATGAGGATATCTCTAAAGCCATGCATTCCTCCGAAACGTACTATATGTTGTTAATGGGAGACTTCAATGCAAAACTAGGCACAAGAAGGAATAGTGAGCTGAAGGTAGGGAAATTCCGGACTTTCATTTCATTTCTTTAATGTATAGTGTTAGTTAAATATAAGAAATCATTAAGAGAATACACTACCCCATATCATTCCGTGTCTATCCATGGGTTGTGTTGGCTGTGGCAGAAGATTCAATATCTCAGCCCACTCACGACCATGAGTGTTGCAAACGAACCAGACATCTTAGGAACATAAAAATAAGTAAATAAAACATGAAAATATCCGTAAAAAATTATTTAATTCAAGGAGCTAATCTACCAATTAAATTACATTTTCCAAGCAATTGCGATGTGAGCTGTCATTGTGAATGAGTTGGTTTTTCGACTTGATTTCCCAGAGGAACGCTGTAGCGTGTTTTGCTTATGTTGCCTGCTAACTAATAATCGCTACAATACATACAAATTCTTTTTTTTTCTAGAATAAATGTCACAAACGAGCCTACAGTCCAATTGATGATAAGTGGATTCTATGAACCGTGGACATCTACATATATCCTCCATTAAATGCATATGCATTGTCCCCTGTGAGGACTAAAATGAAATGCCTCAATAATTTTCTTGCAGTTCATCGTTCTCGCAACATACGTATCATTGCACTCAAAATTCTAAGAGGCGTAATACATGTGTTCGAACTTCATAGGCTTGCGACATAGGTCATCTCACCGGCATAGAATATTCGCGACGGCGTCATCGCGCACGCTGTCGCGCGCTAATTCCCCACTATGTCGAATGCACAGCGCAATTAACGCTCTTCTGAGGGTTGCACCCGACTTCAATATATTTACGGATAGTTGGAACGTGCTGTTGTCAGCTTGTTTACGATTTTGCGAAATTAATGATATATAGTTTGTATTTCTTCTCTTAACATAGTTTATTCTCATGTGCCTTTCGAAATTATTAATTACTGTAATTGGATTAAAAACTGTTGTAATTAAATAAAAAAGAAATTTAAAATAATGGCGGCTACTCTCCACGGAGTGAGTATACAAACACAGGTGCACTCATTATTTCCTTACTCTTAGTCCAACGAGATGGCAATTCGAAACAACTATAGATAGATCAGGTGCATGACCAAAGATTTTACCTGCTTTCCAAGTTTTTGGGGTTTCCTGACGCCGAGCTGCTATGGAGAATTTCGTGACAGAAAATCCTAATAACTAATTTTGGGCCGACCCGGGATTTAAACCTGGAACCTTATGACTAGCATTTCGTTGCGCTTGCAAACACTAGGCCAATAAGGCTGTCAAGACCACGCCTACCCTTAGTGAGCCATGGAGACTCTTGTGCCAAAAGCAAATTGATGAGGACACGAATCAACTGTTATAGTTTTGGAAATGGTAAAAACCTCTATTGAATTGAAGTGCAACAAAAAATCATTGAGGTGTGTAAAAATACTGTTACCAATTATATACGTCCAAGCGTTGTATATAATTTAATAACAGAGAGTTTTTTTAAATACAAGCGAGTTTGCTAATGTATGTTGGCAGATTTCATAGAAATATTTTTTTTATAGGATAAGGTGACAAACAAGCACACAGTCCACCTGATGGTAAGTGGTTGCTGTGGCCCATAGACATCTACATTTATCCTCGTTTGCGAATCAAAATGCAGATGCGTTGTCACCCGTGAGTACTAAGATAGAATGCCTCTTTTCCAGTAAAAAGGGTCTCCGGTTCTCTACACTCACCATTCGAAACACAGCAGCATGAAGCTGCTATTTGACGCTGGTATTCTGTGAGAGCGTGGTCCTTCCCCGGTCGAGCCGACCCATTCGTGCTACAACTATACTACTAATATAGCTGCAGCATGGCTCTACCACGTATAAAAAATATTATTTTTTAATTCCTCAGACTTGTAAGTTTCCTCACGATTATTTCCTTTCAGTCCAAATGGCTGCGTCATGAATGGTTCGGATTGACCAGGGTCTGTTCGGCGGACTTCTGTAAAGCTATAATGAAGATGATGTCAAAAACAACAAGCGTACACTGAAGTGATTTCATAAGTGTTCCGTTTTACTAACTTTGGCGTGGAACCTTAAAACACGTAGCATTAATAGTAGATAGAGCCTATACTCGTATGCACGTAACACTACTGGGACAGACCTACCCTCATTTCTGAGAGAGCAGAATACTTATTTTGAATAAATTACAATTGATACGAAACCTTTGCTCTTTTAAATTAATTAAAATTCAAGCGGCGTACATACTTCGCCTCGAATTCAACAAGAGACGCCATTTTGTTGCCTTTTTTTATGACGTTGTGTAGCGCGAATTCGGCCTTATGACTCGCATAATACCTTTTTAAAATGGCTGTTTGTAAACATTTAGTAGCGGTATAGTGTTATGATACTTAGGTTTAATTTTAAGGGATTTATAATATTTTTCGCGGTAGCTCATTGGATAAGCGCTCGCAGTAAGTTTCACGCCGCACAAGCCGGGTTCGATATCCGCCGACACCAATGAAATGGTTTATTCGGATTTTAAGTGCTCAGCGGTGAAGGAAAACAATAATGAATAAACCTGCATATCTGAGAAATAAAAAAATATTTTGAAGACATGTGAAGTCCGCCTTAGGGAAGGGACACGCATTAGGGAAGCGCAGCGGACATTTCCTTCCCTTAAACCCTCTCAGAAGTGAGAGAAGGCCTGTATACGTCCTACTGCTGAGACGTATATAGTATGTAACATTCTCATTTTTTTATATTTACGCTAACTATACGTTTTTTAAATTAGAATTCTAAAGAGTACATTTGTCAGTGGTAGCACCAAAGCGCTGTCCGTATTGTTTACTCATTTATTACATATTACATTCATTTACATATAAACTCGTAGTACAGAGCGGTAGAGAGAAAATGAAACTGATGATCGGCAGCAGTATGTTCCTGATAACAACCTAGTATAATAAAAAACTGCGATTGCAAGCGTGGCAACTATGGCGGAATTCCCCCATGAGACAATCTATGGGGAGGCCTATGTACAGCAGTGGACCATTATAGGCTGTAATGATAAACTTATATTGTAGTATTTATTATAATATGTAAACTTTATATTTACTTAGGTACACAATTAGACACTGACTGTACGTATAAGTATTTAATATTGTCGTGAAGCGACAATTAAAAAAAAATAGAAAAAATAACCTAAGTACAACAAAACAACAAAAGTAGAGCCAGAAAACAATATATTTAAATTTATAAAAGGTATTTACAATTTTATAAAAAAATGAAATGAGGATGATGATGAATGAAGTGAGAGTACAATTAGATTATAAAAAAAATAAAGGTGAGAGAATAGGGGAATATAGTGTTGTAGTGGGGCCTAAAAGTCGAAGCGACACACGTTGCGTTTGTAGAGGTAGGTTTCTTAGCAGCGACGGCACGCAGCGCCTGAAGCCAGCACACGCCGTTTGCGCTTGTAGAAGTAGGTTTCTTAGCAGCGACGGCGCGCAGCGCCTGGAGCCAGTACACGCAGCGTCCGGAGCCGGCGCACGTAGCGCCTGGAGAAGGGGCGCGCAACGCTTAGAGCCAGCAGTTGCAGCGCCCAAAGGTAGAGCCGGCGGTAGGTGCACTCGGCGCCTGGAGTAAGTAGTAGTAGTGCCCGGAGTAGTGTGGCCCCCGCGCTTGTAGTAGACTCGAAGCGACTTCCGAGGTAGATGGAGGCTTGTAGGATTCCGGAGTGGCGCGGCCCGAGTTTGAAGAAGGCTTCGCCGAAGACTTCACGTGTAAATGGAGGCTTGCAGGATCCCGGGGCAATGCGGCCCCGGGATAAGGCCTTTAGGAGATACTTCTAATTCGCGAACTGAAGCGAGACTCCTTTCTTCACCGATTGTTCGGCTTTTATACCTTTCTAGAGAGAACGGAAAAATTATTTAAATTATACGCAAATTTTTTGTAAATGGTCAAGAGAAAAGAGGATTTATGTGGAATTTATCGAAATAGGAATAACAGATCGGTAGCAAATTTGAATATAATTACCATGGAAACGATATAAATAAGAAAGACAAAATATGTCAAATTTTTGTTTTTGGTTTTATAATAAGAAAACGGTAAGATTTAAGTGGAAAATGAGATATTATTGATATAGGAAAAAAGGTAGCGCAACTGCCCACACAAAGTCCAAGATTGTAGAGTTACGGAAAACTAGCTAAAAGATCGAAAAAAGGTAGACTCCATTGACACCAATTTAAAAGTGCTGATAATGTGAAAATACGAAGTAGAAATGATTTGTTATTGTGTTCTTATGGTTTAAAATCGTTACAGGATCCTATGGAAATAAAGGTGATGTAAAATATCCAGTTTTGAGGTGAATGCGGAAAATCGAAACAATGGAAAAATGAATTTAAAATAATGTAAAATGATACGTAAGTAGTATAACACTACAATATAAGAAGCATTATACAATAATTATGTCCTTTACGAGACATGAGGCTACTAGCGCGTTCGGTAGTTGAAGCGAAAGTGTTTCTCCTCGGTTTATTTCTTGCTTCCCCAGATTCGGTAACTTCACTCGACTACCGTGTTGTGGCTAACATTTTGACCTTACGCAACAACTTCACACTATTGCCGCGATGTTGCCAACACGGCCCTCCTGCATTGTGCCTACCCACACACAAACCTCGTATAGCTGACCTATTGGTAGATTACCCAAATTACTGTTTTCTCTTAAGAAAAACAGAGCTTTAAAGCTTTTAAAAAGTTACTTCGCAAACATCCGCTCTAAAAAATGAAATGATGTATCTTACCTAGTATGAAGAGCACCTCCCACCCTACCTCAATTGCGTGCACTATCCCCGTCACCACTTATCCCAGCACCACTACTCCCAACACCACTACACTAGGAAAGACACACCACTGACGACAATACGACACGTGTCCTCGTTTGCAAATCAAAATGCAGATGCGTTGTCACCCGTGAGAACTAAGATGGAATGCCTCTTTTCCAGTCTTTGTACGTGGTAGAGCCATGCTGCAGCTATTAGCTAGTAGTATAGTTGTAGCACGATTGGGTCAGCTCGACCGGGGAAGGACCACGCTCGCACAGAATACCAGCGTAAAATAGCAGCTTAACGCTGCTGTTTCGTATGGTGAGTGTAGAGAACCGGAGACCCTTTTTACTTTTTTTTATATCGGCAGGGTTGCTCGCGTACTGTGTAATTTACAGCGAGCACTTAGTCCGTGAGCTGCAATGGCACATTTTTCACAAAAATCATTTGATTTTCAATAAAATAATTTGTTTTAATGTCATATACTGGTAATGACAGCCGGGGAGAGTCGTGCGACAGAATTTAATTAATAGTCTGAGAGCTGGCGACGAATTTTGGGAAGGTCCTTTTGGCAAGTTGAAATTAAAAAAAATATATAATTTCGTCAATCGGCGAATCCAGTCCCGCGAGTCTGGCAGAGCGTTTGAGTTTATTTTGTTACTGCGCAGCATATAACATTTGTAAAAAAAAGATCCAAAGAAAATATTTTGGCAACTTGATTTCTATTTATCTTTTAATTTACTGCTTATATAATCAAAAAAAATAATCCCGGACGTTTTTGTCGGTTATAAACCAAATCTCTTCAAAAATATTTTATAAAAATTACCAAAAAATATACTTTTGGCAATCTCAAATTTTAATCACGTATTTATTGAGTAATTTTTAATAACACCGCAAATCGTCAGACAAATTTAGCAGTTTTAAACAATTCTCAGACGTTAAAAAAAGTTTACAAATGAATACGACATAAAAGTCTAATGCGTAGCCATAAGTATGAGATAGATAGCTTATCAAGGCATGCCGGCAGCTGATGGGGTCCCAAGTGACCATACTCGCGGGACTGTATTCGCCAATTGACGAATTTATATTTTTTAATTATTATTGCGTGCAAGTTTCTCGGATTTCATACAGAGTTGCATCAGCCTGCTTATGCAATTCTCTACCATTCAACCCTGTCAAAATTATTCTTAATTTAAGAAAACTAAACTAAACAACAAAATAAATGCCATTTTATACATGAAATGAAATATTATTGCTTATTAGTTCCATAACACAGAACAAGTTGTACCGGCAATGTTTTGTTTTATTGCTTGTAGCTGCGATGAAAACGTTTGAAACTCACATTTAGCTGGACTAACAGGGCCACGCGAGACTATTTACGATATGATGAATGGAAAAGTTTCCTACTAACAGGATATAAATATATTATTTTAAATGAAAACATAAAACATAAATTCAAACAGTGAAGTAAGAACCTAGGTGGTCTGGGTATACTTCTGTTATTACGACCATGTTATACACGTGCCATGTATACATTCCGCTGCTTGCACACACATATACATATATATATATATATATATATATATATATATATATATATATATATATATATATATATATATATATATATATATAAGCAGGAAATTTAAGCAATGCGTATTAAGGAACGTTGTAACGCAATACTTTTTAACAATGTACAATTGCAATTTTACTCTTACTAAAAACTGCAGTCTCAGCCAAAAAAGAAAGATCAACGGAGTCTTGCCATTTCAAGTGATGCCGAAACCATGCTCAACTTCTTGACACGCATTCATACACACATCGTTATTCTTTATTTTATATAATTTAATATATCCAATTTATTCTGTGATATAACTTAACTAACTAGTGCTTAGTAACTATAATTTAACTAGTGTTACAAATAGCCAGGATAGTTTTCTAATGACGAGTTTTAATAAATTTAATTACGAAAATTTGTATTTTTGTATAATTATTTAGTTAGTGACATTTTATTTATATTCCAGCAATTTTAATACTATTGGAATATATTATTTCTTATACTAGCCCTTATGATAAGTTAGGTAACAAATCCCAGTAATGTTACTTGTAAGTTACAACGTTCAAATGGCGTTCATTCTGCGGTTCTGACTTGTACTCATACTTGTGCTCCGCGCAAAAGTCGCAACGAACTGATTGAAATTGCTCCAATTTCGCTACACACGCGACAGCGGCAGGGCCAATCTAGAGAGCAAGGAAGGTCTTGCGCTCCTGTCACCCTGCCGCAGGGCCGACTTAAAAAACATGTAATGTATCTGTAACATATCTTTACAGTTATTTCGGGTATATAGCAAGGACGCGGGCTAGCTCAATCAGCAGCTCGTCTAGACGCTCAATCAGCATCAGTGCATTATTAAATATTAGTGTTAAAATAAAATTAAACTATAAAATCTGTTTGGCATTATTGAGTATTATAATGTACAAAATTAAACTATGTATGACAAATGTTTATAGACCTAAACATTTTGTAATCAGTGGGCCTCACAGTGGAATTAAAAAGTAATGTATCTAAATATGTTGTTAAGAACATGAAGCATGTAATTTTATTTTTAAGATTAACATATGTAGCGCTCGTAAAAGTAATCCTGACCCATAAGGACCCACTTTGTGTTTTATAGTATAGTGCAAAACAATTCAATGTAATATACCCGTAATAATAATATTTGTAGATCCGTGCGTTGCTGTATTATTATAGAAAGTAATTAGGTCGAGCGATCAAGTAGCAAGCAAGCCACGCGTTATTGCATTGTTTAATTAGTTAAAACAGAGTGTTAAGCAGGCGCACACCCCGTTTAGTTTTACTCAGAATTAAGGCTGAATCGATTCAAATTAAGCTTGCAACTAAAAGATTTTTAATATTCCAAAATTTTCTTAAATCTGTATCGATATAGATCAAACTTTTTGCTAAATAATGTATGAAATTCATTTTTTTGAAGGGGGGAATACTGTAGGCGCTGCTGACACGGCACACACATGCGTCGCCCATGTCTATGTGTATATAATTCTCGTAAAATATGATAACAACCGCCGCCGGTGGAACGGCAGTCGGTAAGCGAGTAGTTCAGTTCCTTTTGGAGTGTATAATGTGAATGTCTCGGATTCTACAAAATAAATCGGGTACAAACTAACGTGAACAGTTTTATCATTTTCCTCCCTACACAAGCCCTTAAGATACACTAGCCACCAAGGTACACAACAGTAACAGCGCATTTACATTTCGATTACTAACCGAGGATCGAATGGAGTTGTCTATAAGTCACGTTCACTACACATGGTCATTTGAATCGGTGTGTAGTATTTGAGTGTAGTTTGACTAACTTTGACGTTGACTTATTACATTAATCAAGTTGCGTGGTAATAACTGAACGTAATGTTGTAATAACTGAAAAGGGTGGTTAAGTTGTTAGACAGGTATAATTTATATTTTTATTTGTTTATTCTTTACTAGCTGTGCCCGCGGCGTAGCTCGCGTATACAGGTTTTACATAAAGAATTTGTCGTTTAGGTAAGAGAATATTAAACGATTTATATCATTACTGTATCAATAAGTGGTAACAAAATAAATCATTATCATCAAAGTTCTAAGTCGTTTATGATAGAGCTGCTGTGTAAACGACGTTAGAAGTAGGCTTAGCCGGGGTGTACACAAAAAGGTTACGGGGGCTACTAACGCGGGAAAAAGCAACGTAGAGTTGGCTATGTGCAAAACAGTCAGTACTGAGGTGCACTCCTACAACGCGTAAAGTTTGACCTTGCGCTTTATTTACGGTCATCGCATAACACACGCTCACTGTAACTGGGAACTGAACGCGCTTAAAACTGAAAGGAAAGTTACTTCTTAATAGAGGGTTTTTGGGCAGTGCTGCCAGATAAAAAAAAACTCATTCAGCTCTAGGACAACACAAAAAGCGCTAGATTTCATGAAAACAGCGCTTTAAAAAAGCCCTAGATTTCACGCTAAATTAACTACAAACAAAGTTTGTGTTTTTTTATATAATCATAATAAAGAAAACAACATTAAGTTTTTTTCTGGCAATATCTTTTTGATGTATCAATACTTCGCAGGACATCGACTTATAATTATGGCAATTGCTGTCAACAGTAGTTAGTAATGTACGAACAATAAAAATGTCATTAATTATTTTAAAGTGCAATGTATTTCGCAACTTAGTTTCAGATGTCAGCATCTGATTGTGGTTGCTACACAGTTTCTTTGTGTTATAACTTCTAAGTAACTTTTAACTTAGCTGTGCTCTAAGCAACTGACTGAAACTGAATAAAGCAAAATAAATGCGTTGCCAAAACCATGAACGAAAACTTTAATAAAGAGGATTTCCCCGTTTATAGTCGTCGGTAAAAAAATCAAGTTGATAATCCTAAAGGGGAAGCCAGGAGATCCATAGCACAGGGTATCCTAGTTTGGACTCGTCTCCCATGCTCTGTGTTTTGTGGAAAAAATTAGTTTGAAAAACATAAACTGCAATGTACTATTTGTGGGAAAAAATAATAAAGGTCATTATTATTATTATCGGTAATGTGGACTAACAGTGCTGCTATAAAAGAGTTAATAACCCGCTAGTCGCTAAAATATTGAAATGTGTGCTAAATACACCAAAAAGCGCTGGATTAAGCGCTATGTGCTAAAATTTCGAAATGCGCGCTATACATTCCAAAAAAGCGCTAAATCTAGTTCCCAAAGCGCTAAAATGGCAGTACTGATTTTGCGTATATTATAAATACAATATCACGACATTTCGTTGCAAAATTTTTATTTTTGGTCGGTTTCCGTTGTATGGCTTCGATGGATATTCATCGGCGAAAAATCTCAACACAGCAATTCAGAAAAGTTTGTAATTTGTACAACTCCATCTATTACGTCCTTTGTGTGAGAAAACATCCTTTTTAAATCTCTTTTTGTGTTTTAAGTATAAATATATTAATTATTATGGAATGTTTTATTTACACACAAATCTTTTTATTACTATTTCTGAGATTTTATGGCGCCATTGAACAAATTCGAACCTACATTTCAAAATAATAATCATAACTTTCGATAGAATTAACCAATTTTAATAAAACAAAGATTAAATGTAACTCGAAGATACGCTTTATGATTTTCTTAACGATTTCTTTGAAAATTAAAAATGTTTACTTTAGACGTGATGCGTTCATATAATAACAGACAAATAGACAGACAGACAATTCTAGAAATTATAAAATATTCTTATTTAATTATTTTCAGTTCCCCATAATGATTTTAGCCACCAAAATATATATACAATGTACAGAAAGAGACACAACATGTTATCATCATTTTTATTATATGTATATATTTAAAGAGAGATGGCGCTGCTAACATCAATTCTAAAAATTAAAGAGATTAATTGACGCGATTGATACATTATATAAAACGTAAGAGAACTTATAAATCAGTGCCTGCACAGTAAGCAAAAAAAAACCACATTGCAATTGCATTACATTTTCACAACACCACCATCTATCGAAGAAATGGGTTAACTATTGTGTTTCAGATTTAGTTAATAAGGTTAATATATTTTTGTATAATATATTTAATACGTTCTTTAATACTTTTGTTTACTGCGTTTTAGATATACATAATTATATCATTATTTTACATAATTTAACTATGATTTATGATATGATATTAGTTTAAAATGCACTTGATGACTCAAACAAAGCCACCATTGAGCAAAATCGTACCTATACTTCCCTACCCATACTTCAGAATATTTATCATAACTTTTGATGGAATGAACTGATTTTAATGAAATAAAGACTAAATGTAACCCGAAGATACACTTTATAATTTCCTTAACAATTCTTATGATATAAATTAGTACTTTATACGTGATACGTTAACAAACAAACAGACAGACAGACAGACAGACAGACAGACAGAAAATTCTAAAAATGGTAGAAATGTATTTAATTACTTATTTTTAGTACCCCTCAATCACTTTTATTACAAAAATATAAAATGTACAGACATCTGCTATTTACAGTTTTATTATATGTATAGATTGCATTCCTTAAAACAAAAGAATACAAAGGGCGGACTTAATGCCTTGAGGCATTCTCTACCAGTCAACCCATGAAGTGGTGAGAATTTCGAAAATAATAATTAACTACATAATACATACAATTTACTAATAAATAAACTATACATATATGACGTATACAAACATATATACAAATATATACATACAAATATGCATATTTAAATACATAATATTGTAAATTAACACCAAAGTAAAAAACTTACAATAAATATTTTTAATTATAATTTTTTTTATAGAGTAGGGTAACAAACGAGCACTCAGTCCACCTGATGGTAAGTGGATCTACATCTGTACTCGTTAGCGAATCAAAATGCAGATGCGTTGTCAGCTTTTCGGACTAAGATGGAATGTCTCTATTCCAGTAAAAAGGGTATCCGGTTCTCTACACTCACCATACGAAACACAGCAGCATTAAGCTGCCATTTGACGTTGGTATTCTGTGAGAGCGTGGTCCTTCCCCGGTCGAGCCGACCCATTAGTGCTACAAATATACTATAAATATAGCGGCAGCTCGGCTCTACCACGTCTAAAATTTGTATCAAAAGCAATAAATATTGTTGACAACCCTTAGTGCACAGGTTTTTGTGAAGCGACTCGTGCTGCATTACGAAAATGAAACTGCATAATCCACTCCCAGTAGAGCTGCGGGATTTCTTTTAGAAATCCTTTTTTTCTCGTTTTTAATTTGCGCTGAAACGTTAGTGGAATTTTTCTTATGCAATGCGGTTTTATAATTTTGTTTAACAATTATACATATCTACCTCGGCCAGATAATGTCACTGTTACAGCCTATTGAAGTCTACTGGTGAACATAGGCCTCCTCCATAGATTGTCTCATAGGGGGATTTGCCATCCCCCCCGAACGGGTTCCCGCCTTGTCGTGGCGGGGGGGCTTAGTAGCCGTGGCTTGGTCAACCGCGGTGAACGAAGAGGAACCCCGAGGCTGGCCCGAGGTGAAGGGTCGGCCCGAGGTGGCCACTCCGAGCGGGCTTGACGAGCCTGCTTCGGAGGTGTGTTGGTGGGCTGCGGATAGAGGGGTGTCCGCACCCTCTACCGCTGCAGCCGAGGTGGAGTCGAGGAAGAGGAGTGCTGGTATGGCGATGCGCCACTCGCCCTATCCTCCGCGACTCAAACGGGGCCGCACCGTTAAATGATGCGGTGGTGGTGGGGCTGCGGGGGGAGAGGAGTGTCGGTATTGCGAGGCGCCGCTCTCCCTACCCTCCGCAGCCGAATCTTGGTTGGCGGCGGAGCCATAGACCAGATCCGCCGCTGGGGTCAGGAAGGCTGGTGCTTCTGTGCTAGTTTTTCCTGGCCCCATGGCCTTCGCGCATCGGACACGGGGGCGTCTATTGCGCATGTGAAATTGGAGGCCGAGGAGGAGGGCGCGCCATGTGTTCTTGTGCGCCTTACCGGAGAAGGAGATGGGGAGGAGTGGTCCTGTCCCGAGGAGGGGCCGCCATGGTGTGGCCAGCGCAGGTGGGGCCGCGGAAGTGTGCGAAAGCGTTCCCGTCGCCCTGCCAATATGCGACGAGGGTGGAACACCATGGGGTTTTAGTCGATGCGAGTCCGACATAACCCGTTCTTGCCCCCGCGAGGCGGGTATGCGTAGGCATTTCCCCATGTAAAAAAAGGGGGATTTGCCATAGTTGCCACACGTGGCAAACGGGTTGGCAACCGCAGTTTATTTTTATTTTTAGACGTTATTAGAAAGACGCTGCTGTCCATTTCTTGATTCGTTTCCTTCTGTCGCCTCTTACCATATCCACGGAATGGTATGGGCACCGGCACAGTGAGGCTAGATGCAGAGGTTCTTGAAGTGATAACCTAATAACTGTTTTAGCCAGATAGTGTAGTTATATAGAAACAAATTCGAAAAAGAAGCCGATAGGTGGATTCAGTTCGGCTAGGCAGCTTTCGAGAAGCTTCGTCAGGTGTTCCCATACCGCAGTCTGAAGACAAAAGTCTTCAACCATTACGTCTGCCCGTACTCACTTACGGTGCCGAAATGTGGACAGTGACAATACGGCTACTCCACAAGCTCGAAGTCGCCCAGCAAGGGATGGAGAGAACTATGTCCAACAGTGGATGCTACAGCCGTGATGTTACGTATGTATATACATGGGACCAAAGCCTCAGACCAACTATCTCGAATCTGCAAATTTCCAGGTGTTGCAGTTGTTCTTGGGCGACGGTCAACAATCACCGTCAGATGAGCTGCATGCTCGTTTACTTCTCTTCTATAATTTTTTTTAATAGAATAAGGGTGACAAACGAACATACAGCCTACCTGATGCTAAATGGTTGATGTGGCCTATAGACACCTACATCTATCTTCGTTTGCGAATTAAAATACAGATGCGTTGTCAGCCGTGAGGACTAAGATAGAATGCCTATTTTCCAGTAAAATGGGTCTCCGGTTCTCTACATTCACCATACGAAACACAGAAACATTAAGCTTTTTTTTACGCTGGTATTCTGTGAGAGCGTGGTCCTTCCCCGGTCGAGCCGACCCATTCGTGTTACAACTATACTATTAATACAGATACCACGTAAAACGACATGACAAGCGCTATAACAAGCTTATAACAAATTATTTCTTGAAAATATTAATGACTAACATGGCGCCTAACGCGTTAGAAGTTATTTAATTAAAACTTTGCCGCAAGCTGACGCCTGCCACCGCTCACCGCTCGCTCACTCATTGTTTGCATGATTTGTGTGCTCATTCATTTCATTGCGTATAAAATGTCTCCACATTAATTTTTATTAATATAATAACTAGCGACCCCCCCCCCTCTGCCTTCGCCTGGGTAAGGTGTATCAATGTGACATTTTTTGATTTCAGATAATCAAAAACCATTTTTCTAAACGTCCAACGGATAAAATTTAGTCTAGATCACTCATGGCATTGCTTTCTGCATGTTCGTTAAATTATTTACAATCGGTTCAGCTATTCCGAATATAAGCTCGGACAGACAGACATAGCGGTATACAAATAAACCCCTCATCTCAATAAAAGGTAGTTATTTCGATATTGCGGACAGATACTTGAATTTTATTTATATGTATAAATGCATAGATAATAAGGGTAGATCTCAAGATTAACATGGTCACGACAAAACTCTTGTTTGATGCTTAAGTTGATAATATGGATCAATACTATCAGCTTAAGCATCTCTAGACAGAATTTTTTTTATAGTATAGGGTGACAACGAGCACACAGTCCACCTAATGGTAAGTGGTTGCTGTGACCCATAGACATCTACATTTATCCTCAATAAAGAATCATAATGCAGATGCGTTGTCACCCGTCAGGACTAAGATAGAATGCCTCTTTTCCAGTAAAATGGGTCTCCGGTTCTCTGCACTCACCATACGAAACACAGCAGCATTAAGCTACTATTTTACGCTGGTATTCTGTGAGAACGTGGTCCCTCCCCGGTCGAGCCGACCCATTCGTGCTACAACCGTACTATTTACTGATATAGCTGTAGCATGGCTCTGCCACGTAAATAATTCAGCCGCTGTGGCCAGTCTGAAGAGAGGCTAGGTATCTTCACAGGATAACATTATAGTGTGCGCAAACACGAGTGCTCTGGCTATTCCATCCATCTCGTAGTTCGATTGAACGACAATCCGACACGGCCGGAGGG
Organism: Parnassius mnemosyne; assembly: GCA_963668995.1. NCBI lineage: Eukaryota > Metazoa > Arthropoda > Insecta > Lepidoptera > Papilionidae > Parnassius > Parnassius mnemosyne. The sequence goes on from CAVLGL010000087.1 coordinate 36,325,047, forward strand.
AGCTCGAGCACAACACTAAGGCCTTTACTTGCTGGCCTTGGTGTGGAACACAACCAAATATTGGTGGAATACAGTAACAGTTGCCGTTGCGGCGCAGTACTACCCCTAAGAACATTCATTACCACATATCGAAACTGAAACATCATCAGCATCTTCTACTTAGTAACCAACCAACCAAACCTGACAAACGACAAAATGCATTCTTCACACTTCGGTATTAATACTTTTAATTAATACACAATCGTCTGTAATTAATCAACACGTTTCCACTGCATCCATTCAATCTGCTCCGAATAAATTAATAGCCCAATAAACGCAATGTAATCAACAGTTAAGTAGCTATAAAATTAAACCACGACGTGATTATTAATAGCCTGAGTATAAAAGTAGCTAAACGGTTGCTTTATGCACACTTGGTAACAACAATGCATCTCATTTTGGGTAAGTCACTACACTTGTTTTATAAAATTTAAGTGACTAATTTATTGCCAGCTGGTGATAAGTGGTAAGGATTGCTCCTGGACACCTGTAATCAAGTTCAAACAATTAAGGTCACAGGTTGCATTGCCATCTCTTAAGACTAAGAACGAAAGACTCACAAGCCTGTGACTTTCATCATCTTCATTACAGCCGCCTGCATCCATCGAATACCTGCATAATTTACCAGTTCGTCACTTCATCAAGTGGGGGGACGCCCTACACTTTACCTACAGGTTCGAGGCTGCCACTCGAGAACCTTTCTTCCACATCGGTTGTCGGTTCTTCGAGCTATATGGCCGGCCCATTGCCACTTCAGCTTACTAATCCGTTGGGCTATGTCGGTTACTCTATTTCTGCTGCGGATATCGTTTTAGAGGATATACTGTAACTAATAAAATAAAATATAAATAAAAAACACTGCTAATCATAGGTCTCCCTTAAATTAAACTAATTTTTACGAGTTCTATCGCGTTTATTTAATTTTTTAATTTCTGACGTTTCGGGTGCTTTAAAGCACCCATGGTCACGGGGGAGACTGAGGTGTTTATTAATTAGTTTCATTTAATGTGTTGTGTTCGCCTAAATATAAGAAATCATAGGTCTCCCCTAATTGCCTAAAAAAAAAAAATTGCCTCATGGAAGGATTTTTGCTATAGATGCCACGCGTTGCCGGCAGGTTAGCCACGGCAGTTTTTATTATTATGTGTTGTTATGAGGGTGATGCTGCTGCCCATCTGATGATTCAGTTTCCGTTTGTCACCTCTTAACACACCCAGGAGATGATGTCCGTTTTTTGATTCTTTTACGCGGCCGCCACGTGGCAACTGATCTCAGGCCATCCAAAATAATTTTTCCGCCATCTTTATTTATTTATCATTGACGACTTCGTACAAGTCAAGTTCAATAATCAATTAAAACAACAAGTAGTAAAATAAAAAAAATTGTACAACTTCAATATAAATAAAATGAGAACGTCATCAATGTAGTCGAAGTCAATCAAATATGCATTATTAAAGATAACTCAAAATCTACTGGTCAAATCTTTATCAAATTTTTATGGGACCACATGAAAAACACCAAGCTTTCAAATAAAAGAAGAATCATCAAAACACACATACAAAATACCTCATCCTTTTTTGAAGTCGGTTAAATGTCAATTGTCCTGCGTTTGTCTCGTAAAAACTCATAAATGACTCAACCGATTCTGTTGAAATGATTTGTGTGTGTTTGAGTGGGTCTGTGGATGGTTTAAATTTACGATCGGCCTTGGTAGGTGGCGCTGTTGTCAATATCTTCAATAAATCACCCGCGCGAAGCCGGGGTGGATCGCTAGTATAAATGTTTAATAATAGTTTTTTTTTAATTTAAGAACATACTTCTTTTACAGCGCTGAGTGTCATAATTCTACTACAAGTAGGTTTATATTCATGCCGTTCCGTCACCGGAAGATTAGACGATGTACATTTTCATAAATCGGCTGGAGACTCTATACAGACTTATGAATTGAAAGATAGTAAGTTTGCTGATCTTATTCAGCCCTTTTTAATTAAAACACCTTCAGGAATAGCGAATAAAGGGCAACAGCAAAAAAATTTTGATAAATTTACAATAGAGCCATATCGAGAAACAAATTATACGAACTTGAAATGGAGAAGAAATTCCCCAATGCCCATATTAAATAAACAAAAGAAAACGTTTGGACCTCTCGCCATAATCGTTACAAATCTACCAGACTTAACAAAGCTCAAAGAAAAACAATACAAGTATCTCAAGGAAAGAGATAACTTAAAAGACATTAAAGATGAAATTAAGCCTAGTGCTATATCGAAGGAATCAATGAAGTATTTAAAACCAACGTCTACCGAAATAAATGGTAGAAGTGGTAACATCTTTGATAAAAATTCAGGAGCAATATTAACTGGTGAAAATGCTCAAGAAGCGAACATTGTGATATCTCAAAACGTTGATCTGCTTAAGCGTAGAAGTTTTGATAAAGTTGTAGATAAACGAACCGAACCCATGTTAAAAAACGGAGACATTGTGTTAAATCATTTCATCAAACAAAAAGTTTATGACACTCTTAGTACGGAAAATGAAATGTTGTATTACTCTAAAAATGAAAGTGGTTCAAATGAAAACAGAGATGTTTTAGTATCAACTGAAAATTTGCGTGATGAATTAAGATCTGACAAACAAGCAGTCAGTATAACTGAGTCGACCAATGAAAACAAAGCTGAAATTGATAGCAACGAGGAAGATAATCACGTTGAAAAAGTTTTAACTGAAAAACAAACACCTCTTGAGGATGACCTACAAAGTGACGAAAAACTAGAAACACAAACTCAAGATGGTTTTAGAAGGCGTTTTTCGGTCAGCCATAGTCATGAAAACGATAATATAATTAAACCTTTAGATTCGACCAAAGGAAATAGAGAGGAGATTGCAAGAGAGCCGATAATAAATAATATTGACAAACAAATGGTTTTGGACAATGACATTTCCATACAACTCAATAAACAATCTGAAGGAGATAATTCAGTTGTCGATGACTCTGAATATATTCCAATCAAAATGAGGGAAGATGAAAGAAACGTAAACAATGAAAATTATAAGGAAGCTGAAGCGAAGACTCACGAAGGAAATCATTACACACGCAAGATATACAATCTATCGTTTCTTTTCAATAGATAATTGAACTTTAAATTAGTCTTCCAATCAGATTTTGAAATATGATGACTAGGATTCTGCAATAATTTTTATTTGTGTTTCTTGTGTTACATTAATTATAATCATTATATAAATAAATATATCGTTCATGGCAAATTTAAACATCTCGCAGAAGCGTTATGTAAAATAAAAATAAAATATCTGACATCATAATATGTTTTACTTACAACGATCTTTAAAAACCCAAAAGTGAGATCTTTATAAAACAGCCGGTAAACATTTCAGTACTGTGCAAATTGAATTCACATTCACTTACATTCTACAGATCAAACTCCGATTGCTCGCATGATGCATTTCAAGTACTATTATTGTTTATTACATTTATTTACATAACATAATATACAATATTTTATTATACACAATATTAAAAACTATAATTAAAAAAACATGCGTTAGTGTCGTGGAACACTCGGTTGCAACGATGTTCCTTTCGTAGTATATTAGTAATGAGAAACGTATTATATTATTGATTAACACAATAAATACAATTTTTTTTATAGGAGAGGGGGCAAACGAGCATGCGGCTCACCTGATGGTAAGTGACTACTGCCGCCCATGAACAACTGCAACACCACGGAGGGAATTGCAAATGCGTTGCCGGCCTTTTAAAAAGGAATACGCTCTTTTCTTGAAGGTCCCTAAGTCGTATCGGTCCGGAAAAATCGCTGATGGTAATCGATTCCACAAGGATTCAAGAAGGAAGAAAACATCTTCTAAATCGCACAGTGGTGGACCGCCAATCATAAATGAATTACTAGCGTATATTAAAATGAAGCGTGATTTAAAATTAAAATAAAATTCCTTTCGTAGTATATTGTTATTGATAAACGTATCATATTATTGATTAACAAATACAAAAAAATAAATAATACAAATGAAAAAAAAATTCACTCTATGACACAAGGGGTAGTGACGAAAAAATCTTACACTTTTTGTCGCCTAGTTCCCATCCGCCAAACCCGTACCGTCCGATAAGGAACTTCGTTCCAAAAATATTATTTAAAAATATAATTAATTAAGTTTTTAATACTAAGTTTTCGTTATGTTGTCTTTATGTCGTTATGTTGTTATTCTTTTGCTCTATGGACAAATTTAAATAAAACATTAAGAGGAAAATCACATAAATATAAACTTCTGTTTTGTTACCAGTATATTTAAATTTTAAAGTTATGTTATTATGGGGTGCCTTGGCATATGGTCTGACACAACTGGTTACTTCGCCTACGCGGATTCCAGATGTGGAGGATCATACACCTTCCCTGTTGGACCTTCTGCTGACCTCTCATCCGGACGGATATCAGGTTTCCGTCGATGCCCCTCTCGGCTCTTCGGACCATTGTCTGATCCGGAGTATGGTGCCACTCACGCTCCCTTCGCGGTTGCGTTCTGCAGGTTGCCGCCGTGTTTGGCATTATAGGTCGGCGGATTGGGACGGAATGCGGTCTTTCTTTGCATCCTACCCATGGGGGCGGGTTTGCTTCTCGCCGGATGATCCCAGTGCTGTTGCTGACTCTGTCACTGATGTGGTGCTACAGGGAATGGAACTATTTATTCCATCATCTGTGGTACCCATCGGAGGCAGATCTCAGCCTTGGTTTGGTCGCTCCTGTAAGACTGCATTGCGCAGTAAGCAGGAGTGTTATCAAGCCTGGTCTGCAGCTTCGGTGACTCGGGATGTAAACACCAGCACACTTAAAAAGAAGTATAACTTCGCCTCCAGGTCCTTCAAAAGAGTTATTGCCAAGGCAAAGTCAGAGCACATAGGCAGAATTGGCGAGAAACTAGTTCGCCTTCCTTCGGGAACCCGTGCATTCTGGTCTCTCGCCAAGGCTGTCCAAGGGAATTTCTGTAAGCCATCACTACCATCTCTGCACAGGGAGGATGACTCACTGGCCCATGACGCAAAAGACAAAGCCGACCTTTTAGGCTCCCTTTTTGCGTCCAACTCGACTCTTGATGACGGGGGGAAAACACCGCCGACCATCCCGCGGTGTGAGTGCTCCATGCCGGATGTGCTGTTCTCACAGCGCTCGGTTCGCAAAGCACTGCTCTCCCTGGACATCCAGAAGTCGAGTGGGCCTGACGGAATCCCCCCAATTGTGCTGAGGACGTGTGCTCCGGAGTTGGCACCGGTCCTAACGCGTCTTTTCCGGTACTCCTACTCCCAAGGCGTAGTCCCGAATTCATGGAAGACAGCTTTTGTCCACCCGATCCCTAAAAAAGGCGACCGCTCAGACCCGTCCAACTATAGGCCTATCGCGATCACCTCCTTGTTCTCCAAAATAATGGAATCCATTATTAACTGCCAGCTCATCCGGTACCTTGAGGATCACCAGCTGATTAGTGACCGCCAATACGGTTTTCGTCGGTGTCGATTAGCTGGTGATCTTCTTGTCTACCTGACCCATAGATGGGCGGAGGCAGTAGAGTCCAAGGGGGAGGCGTTGGCCGTTAGTCTGGACATTGCGAAGGCCTTTGATCGGGTTTGGCACAAAGCGCTTCTTTCAAAGCTGCCTTCCTATGGGCTTCCCGAGAAATTGTGCAATTGGATCACCAGCTTTCTTGCAGATCGGAGCAAAAAGGTCGTTGTAGACGGTGCATGTTCTGACTACAAGCCTATTAACGCTGGTGTTCCACAAGGCTGTGTGCTATCACCAACGCTGTTTCTTCTGCATATCAATGATATGTTGCTAACTGGTAACATTCATTGCTATGCGGATGACAGCACTGGTGATGCTCTATACACCGGCCGGGCCAATATTTCTCGGGAAAACGTCGCCGAGTACCGGAACAAACTTGTGTCTGAAGTCGAGTCTTTGCTGGACAAAGTCTCGGATTGGGGGCGACTAAATCTAGTCCAGTTTAATCCTCAGAAGACACAAGTTTGCGCGTTTACCGCTAAAAAGAACCCCTTTGTCGTATCTCCTCAGTTTCAAGGCACTCCCCTTCTTGCCTCAGCCAGTATCGGTATCCTCGGAGTCGACATATCGAGTGACGTGCAGTTTCGTGGCCACTTGGAAGAGAAGGCCAAATTGGCCTCTAAAAAGCTTGGCGTGCTCAGCAGAGCGGGACAGTATTTCATGCCGGCACACCGCCTGCAACTTTACAAGGCGCAGGTTCGGCCTCACATGGAATACTGTTCCCATCTCTGGGCAGGGGCTCCCCAGTGCCAGCTCCTTCCACTTGACCGCATCCAGCGCAGAGCGGCTCGAATCGTCGACGACCGAGCCCTTTCCGATCGGCTCGATTCATTGGCACTGCGAAGAGATGTTGCATCTCTTTGCATTTTCTTTCGCATCTACCATGGGGAGTGCTCTGAGGAATTGTTCGGATTAATCCCAGCCGCCAAATTTCACGAACGCACATCGCGGCAGAACTCCCGATACCATCCACACCATCTGGATGATTGGCGGTCCACCACTGTGCGATTTAGAAGATGTTTTCTTCCTCGCACAACTTCCTTGTGGAATAGTTTACCACCAGGGATTTTTCCGGACCGATACGACTTAGGGACCTTCAAGAAAAGAGCCTACTCCTTTTTAAAAGGCCGGCAACGCATCTGCAATTCCCCTGGTGTTGCGGTTGTTCATGGGCGGCGGTAGTCACTTACCATCAGGTGAGCCGCATGCTCGTTTGCCCCCTCTCCTATAAAAAAAAAAAAAAAAAATATATCACACTTATGAAATGCATAATTTATATACACAACCGATGGGGAAGAAAGGTTGTCGAGTCTCATACGACGCGTAGTGAAAGGCGAACCCCAACTAGATGGTGTGACGACCTGGTAAGACATGTAGGAAATCGATGGATGCAGGTGCTTTGAGGCATTCCTTGTGGGAGACCTGTGTTCACCTGTGGACTTGTGAAAGGCTGTAGTGTATGAATGAATGAATAATGTAAGGCTTTTGTTATCCTAAATAATTAAAAATAAAATATTTCAAGCCAGTGCTTGACTACAACCCCACTCAATGGTAAGTGGTGATGCAGCTGAAGATGGTGAATGGCACTTACTTAGCTTAACTAAGCCCTATTAACTTTTCTTCTTGAAGACAGTCACATTATAATTGGACAGATAGAGAGATGCTGGCAAAGACATCCACTTATTTGTTGTACGTATGACGAACAACACCTTTAGATTCGATTTTTTTATGGAATATGAATGACAAACGACAACACAGCCCATGTGATGGTAAGTAGATGATGTGGCCCATAGACATCTACATCTATCTTCAATTAAGAATCAAAATACAGATGTGTTGTCACCCCTGAGGACTAAGACGGAATGTTTCGTTTCCAGTAAAAAGGGTCTCCGGTTCTCTACACTCCCATACGGCAGCTATTTTATGCTGGCATTCCGTGTGTTGAAATAAAACGGGAAAAGATTAGCTGAGCTCTGGAAATTTAAGGCAAGCGCCCTATAGCTGAATATCTTTAGATTAGAATTACCTAGGAGAACAAGATGACGTCACGCTGCATTATCTGTGCACGACGCAAACATAGTAATACGTCGAACGAAATGACTTACGGATTGCTTGTCGTAACCATCGCTAGTTGAACAACCTAGGGGCGGTGGGCGGGGCCAGGAGGATGTTATGATCGTCAGGCCGCGCTCACGGTTCCACAACTAGCGGTGGTTGCCCACAGCAACGCGGGAAAAGCCGTAGCAATAATATTGAGAATATAGCTTTTATTTTTAAATAAATAGTATTGTAACTATGTAATAACTCTCGCAATAAAGGCACCGAACAATTGGCGAGAGTTAACATAGATTTAGAATATAGAAATTAATTAATGCCAAATTGTAGAATAACTATTGTATGTAAATTATATTCCCTTGTATAGTGCAATTTAATTTCTTATGTATTAAGCCTTTAGGCACGATAAATAATAAACAGGGCATATTACCGTGACGCGGCCGCGGAGCGAATGAGGCTACGCGCGCCGCGCCACGACGTTTTATATTTATAGTACTGAGGCGAGGGGCAGGGTCCTCAGCTTAAAATTGCTTGAAAGACAGCATTGTAACCTTTAGTATATAGAAAAATTGTTATGTAAGTATTAGTTTAATAAGTAGTTGTAAGAATGTTATATATTTAAGTCTGTGCATTAGTTTGTAAGAAATCTACCTAATAAAGAAAGGCGCGGGGGTGAGGCAAGGGTCCGCTGGCCAGCAACGGCCAAATAGTATATAAGACGGGCCGGCCGAAACGGTCGGCAGTCGCTCTCCAGCTACAGAAAAGAAAACAGCAGCAAGAAAAGAAAAAGTTCCTCCTCACCGCCGCTTGCCTCCAGTTTAAGCAAGACCAAGTGTTTCACTCATTTTTCGAACGGCGTTACGGCGATCCGTAACATTAATGGTCCTTCGAGAAGCCGGATTACTAGAAGAAAAAGACAATATCGATCTTGGTATTGCCGGAAGAAAGAAGCAAACCGCAAGAACGAAAAAATATTATTGTGAAGAAAAATGGTGATTACACATAGTAACAACGGAGAATCATCGAAGCGTCGCAAGGATGAACAAATAACCCAGGGGGACACAGAAGAGGCCTCTGGGAGCGACTCAACCGCTACTGGTACATCCAACACCACGAGCGAAACCACAACGGTCAGCGATACAACCGCTACCTCTGCGACCGATAACACGGCCGCAACGGAAGAAACCCAGCAAGAGAGGGATCGAAGATCGCAGTGCACACTAAGGCCCGACGAGACTAGGTCGCGCCGCTCCGTAGCCTCACGCAAGAGACTCCTCGCGGAGTTAGAGGCGTAAGAGCGGTTAGCCGAACTCAAGCTCGAGCAGGCTCAGTTGCAAGCAAGAACGGAATTGCAAGAAATACACGTGCAGCGACTACAAGCAGAAGTCGGATCAACCGATGACAAAGATGAAGAAATAGAAGACGATTTAGCATCAGTACGCATTAGTACATGGTTGCGAGAAAAACCTACATCGCAACCAGCGCCGCAGCCTGCGCCGCAACTCACGTCGCACTTCGCATCGCAACCCGCTCCGCAGTCTACATCGCAACCCACGCCGCACTTCGCATCGCAACCCGCTCCGCAGTTTGCATCACAACCCGCGCCGCAGAAAGAAGACAATGGGCAGGCGCAGCAACAAATCGACGTCGCTACCTTAGCCGCTGCTCTATCACAAGCAGTACGAAGCACAAGGGAGCCGCCGAAATATGTGCAAGAGCTACCTACATTCAATGGTAGCAGCAAAGAATGGCTCAGCTTCAAAACAACGTACGAAGAATCTTGAAAGTACTTCACGATGAACGAAAACATAGCGAGAATACGCCGAAGCTTAAAAGGGACAGCAAAAGAAGCCGCCGGTTGCCTACTTATAAGCCAACCAGATCCCAGCCTGATAATGGAAGCTTTGGAAAGGAGATTCGGACGACCAGAAGCGTTAATCCACTTGGAAATAGAGAAGCTGAAGCTGCTGAATAAAGTTACGGACAATCCCAGGGAGCTATGCATATTCGCAAATCGCATAGCAAACGTAGTGGGCACCGTGGAAGCACTCAAGAAAGCACACTATCTGCATAGTCCGGAAATGACGCGAGTTATCACAGACAAACTCACGCCCATATTGAGAAGCAAATGGTACGACTATGCAGCCAGAAAGAAAGAAGATATCCCAGAGCTTAAGAAGATATCAATGTTCTTAAACGAAGAAGCGGACAAATGCACCGCGTATGCCTTGCCGGACTTCATAGCAGAGGACAGCGAGACGAGAGAGCGAAGACCGAGAAAAATAGAACGTGCCTTCGCCACAAGCAAGAAACAATATGAAGAACGCTGCCCTCAATGTAAACAAGAACACAAACTGCCCGATTGCAAGTCATACGCCGCTCTGTCCACAAATGACAGATGGGAAGTAGCAAAGAAGAATAATATCTGCTACCGCTGTCTGCGAGGTAAACATCGCCGATTGCTGTGTAAAGCTCCACCGTGCGGAAAAGGCGGATGCATGATGAAACACCATAAATTGCTGCATCACGACAGAACAGCAGAAAGTGAAAAGGAACCTGCTATGGAAACCGCAACATCGGCAAGGGAGGTTATCACAGCGACTCAACCGTACAAACACCGCCGCGCTTATCTAAAGATTGCGCCCGTAACAATAAGGGGGCCGCTAAGCTGCGTCGAAACATCGCATTATTGGATGAAGGAAGCACGGTCACCTTAATCGATGCCTCGATCGCCGACGTCATCGGCGCCGACGGCCCAGCCCACGCAATGTGAATACAAGGGGTCGGCTCGGAGGTGAAACATGAGAAGAGCAATATCGTCAGCCTTAAAATAAGAGGAAAGTACGCGCAAGAGTACAACATAGAAGCAGCGCGCACGGTAGAGCGGTTGGACTTTACGCCAGAATCCGTGAATGAAAATCACTTAGAGAATTGCCAACATCTGTGGGATATCAAAGAAGATATCACCTACGAACGCGCCTCACCGAAAATACTAATCGGACAAGATAACTGGCACCTCATAGTGTCTAGAAAACTGCGCGCCGGTCGTCGAAACCAACCAGTCGCCTCACACACCAACCTGGGCTGGGTTCTGCATGGCTGTCATAGCTCATTGACGTCGACGGTCACCTTCTGTGGCAGACTACATCAGAGGGAAGATACACAGCCGATAGAAGAGGAAATAAAAAATTATTTCAAATTAGAATCGCTGTGCATCGAGCCAAGAAGACCGAACGAAGATCGAATCGACCGAAAGAAGATCCCGAGCAGCGAGCTATGCAAATGTTGAGGGAAACCAGCCAGAGGTCGGCGGACGGCAGATTCGAAACAGGGTTGTTGTGGAAACAAAAGGATTTCCAAATACCAAATAATTACAAGGACGTGGAAAGGCGCCTGCACACCTTAGAGAAGAGGCTCGACCGAGACAGCAATCTCAAGCTACAGTACGAAGAACGCATACAGAACCTTTTCAACTCGGGTTACGCAGAGTGCGTGCCTGTGCCACCGCCGCAAGGAAGGACATGGTATCTGCCACACTTCCCAGTCATCAACCCTGCGAAACCAAACAAGCCGCCGAGATTGGTGCACGACGCCGCAGCGAAGACAGCCGGAATATGTCTCAATGATACGCTTCACTCGGGGCCCGACTTGTTACAATCATTGCCCGGAGTAATCATGAGGTTCCGACAGTATCCGTATGCAGTGAGCGCCGACATAAAAGAAATGTTCATGCAGATCAAAGTGCGCAAAGAAAATAGAGGCGTTTTACGTTTCTTATGGAGAGGCAAGCGGCGGGAGGACCAACCGGAAGAATATAGGATGACATCAATCATCTTTGGAGCGACATCATCACCGTGCACAGCATTATACATCAAAAATAAAAATGCTGAAGAACATGCAGAGGCATACCCAGAAGCTGCGGTCGCCATAAAAAGAAATCACTATATGGACGACTACTTGCAGAGCTTCCACTCTGTCACGGAAGCTCAGCAAACGGTAAAAGCAGTCGATCACGTCCACAAACAAGTGGGATTCGTACTCAGCGGGTGGACATCGAACGAAGAGAAAACAATAGAAGAAATAACGACAGAACATAAACAACACGACGCGACCGTGAGCCTGGGCGGAAAAGAAACTGAGAAGACGCTCGGCCTGCTCTGGCATGTACAAAACGATCATATTGGATTTAATACTCACAATATGAAGATGCCTGCCGACGTAAAAGAAAAACAACGCTTGCCAACTAAACATGAAGCGTTGAGCATCATAATGGCATTATTTGATCCGCTGGGATTAATATCACCAGTGACCACCCCAGCGAAGAGAATATTCCAAGACACATGGCGTTACAAGGCAGACTGGGACGACCCTCTGCCCACAGAATTAAAAGAAAAATGGGAAGACTGGATTACTTCACTTAACGCCATAGAACAACTGAGAATACCGTGATGCTACGATTACAACCAGGTGTCGACGCGCCAACTACACACATTCGTCGACGCAAGAGAGGAGGCCTACGCAGCAGCCGTGTATTGGAGAACGGAGCGAGCAGACGGCAGCGTTAACGTATCATTCCCGCCGCCAAGAGCCGCGTAACACCACTGAAACCAGTCTCCAGTGGTATGGACGGCTCGAATTACAAGCAGCACTGCTGGGAGCTCGTCTCGCGCAGACCGTGGTCGATGAGCACGATGGTGATATAGCGGGCAAGACATACTGGTGCGACTCTCGTACTGCACTGGTGTGGATAAGGTCGGAGCCTCGCGCGTACAAAGCTTTCGTCACTCATCGCCTGGCGGAGATAGAAGATACGACCAAGAAGAACGAATGGCGTTGGCTACCGTCTAAAGAAAATGTGGCAGACGACGCGACCCGATCCACGCCAGAAAGATTCGACGAGTCGCACCGGTGGTTCCTAAGGCCCCCGTTTCTGCAACGTCCATCAGCAGAATGGCCACAGGAAGAGAAAACGACACAATACGACACCGGGGAAGAACGAGAAGTGTGTAACATCGCAGTTAAAAGGGTAGACTCGCCAACAACACATCTGCCACAAATAGAAAGATTTTCAAAATGGATTCGCCTCATTAGGACGACAGCGAGAGTCCTCCTATTCATCTTCGTGTGCAGACCAAACAAGCACGTGGTGAAGGCTGGGCGCAAACGCAACCGAGCAAGACAAGATAGCGACCCTGGCTGGCAAAGAACAAACAAACGCAACACCCCAGCCAAGGAGAAGAAGGCAACTCCTACTGTCTCATCGCTTGTAGGAATACCGGCCGCTTATCACGTAAGAGCCGAACAACTGTGGGTGCAAGCCAGTCAGCGGGAAAGCTTCCCCGGTCGAGCCGACTCATTCGTGCTATAACTAAACTATTAATATAGCTGCAGCGTGGCTCTACCACATATAAAAATAATAATATTTATTAATATTAAATATATGTATATAAACATAATATCATACAGTCCATTGTATCACAGTAGAGTTAAGTATTATTTATTACTAGCGACTCGCCCTGACTTGGTCTGGAAAGGACTTCGTCTACTAACGTGGCGTTGTTTCGATTCAAGATAATCAAAGACAATTTAATTCATTTTTTAACTCAAAAACATTTCATTTTTACAAAAAAAATAATAAATTTTTCGGATATATATGTAATTTAGATTTGAACTGTCCTGGTATTACTCTCTATCTCTTCGTAAAGCTTCATTGCAATCGGTTCAGCAATTCCGAAAATTAGCTGGGCAAGCAAACAAACAGACAAAAATGAAACAAATGCTTATTTGTGTCTCAATAGCATGCAAATAACCCCCTGAGCTTGATAGAAGCCAGTTAATTGAATATTACAGACATACGTCTCAAATTTATTTATATGCATGTGAATAGAATTATAAAAATAGCAAATTGAAGTTTGTGGTAAATTATACCTCAAAAATTTCATGAATTTGCTGTTTTTACTGTAAAATGAACAGTATTCTGAACAAAATAATATTTATAACAAAAAAATACTCTTAACGCAAAAGAAGACAGTAATGAGGAAGGATTTTGGACAGCTGGAAAGCCTCATGCTGGCCACAAACCTACTCTTATTTCTAAGTGGGTGACAAGTGGCAGTTGAGGAATATCCGGCATTCATATCTAATTTAAATTGACACACTTCCAAATTCCTTGTAATCTTGCAGACAATTACAGTTTTCAGAGATATAGTTCCCCCACAATGATTTCTTTGATCACACAGCGGTTTAAAATTGTATTAAAAAATTTCAGTAATGCTGGTGCAGATCGAAATCCTATGCCCCTGTCTTGCAGCAGAGCAGTGCTGTGAACTATCCTCTAAATTAAGTCTAAACCGAATAAAATATTATGAGTTTGACTCACACGATACAGTCACGCTGCGACGGACAGCGACTGCAGCACGAATGAGTCGAGCGGTCGTCGGGAAGACACGATCGCTCTGAATACTAGCGTGGAATTGTATCATGATACTGGATACCTGGAGATCAAATTCAAATTCAAAATATTTACTGTAAGTTAAGTGTTACATAAGGTGTTAATTTAAAATATAATGTGTCTTACAAGTGAACCACACTTTTCGTGTATTACAATATTTGTTATATTTAATAGGTGTGTGCCTAAAATAACTATACTGAATAAAGTTGTTAATTATAAGAATTAAGCAATTAATCACAACTATTATTTTTAAATGACGTAGTAATAAAATAAACAATACAACATAATATATAATTGAAATTATCGTAGTAATATTTTTTTTAATTTCTTATTAAATGGAAGCAAGTTGTTCGCATTATTTCTGATCCTTAGTACTGGTTAACGTAGCATTCCATCTTAGTCCTAAGGAGTGACAACGCATCTGCATTTTGGTTCTTCAAAAACGTAGGTGCTTATGAGCCACAGAATATTATTACTATCAGCACACAAGCCGTGCTCGTACGTCATAATTTTAAGTACTCTTTTATTCCGTGTTTTATCTAACAAAAAAAAAATACTTATGGCATTCTTTAAAATTGGTAAAACTTAATTTGTTTCTTTACGCATAATAAAATAAAATGATGTATCCTGCCCAGTTTGAAGAGCATCGCTCGCCCTTCCTCAATGGGATGCAGAAAGAGTACAGGGGTGTTGTAGGAAGCTTATATGGGATAACGGTCAGCCACCGCAGAGTCTACTTCACCCGAGAATGCCTCGAGCGGCAAAACACGTGTATTATCGAGAGCGGTGTGTCTTTCCTAGCGTAGTGGTGGTATTAGTGGTGACAATATATAAGATAGTGCACGCAATTGAGGGAGGGCGGGAGGTACTTTTCAAACTAGGTAAGACATCATTTTATTTCACTAGGCGGGTGTAAGCAAACTTTAACAAATTGTGTAGTCAACATATTTATATTAGAATCTCTAATCGAATATTTTATTATCGGCCTCGAGATCGACCATGATTAAATAACAAATAAATCAATAACCAAAACTTGTTTTCAATTTCCTAATCGATTCCGGTTGTCTTCGAATTATCGAGTATTTAATCTTTAACGGTAAATAAATGTTATCTACCTGAAGTACTCTAGGATTAGGTCTTTATTTGCTACTTTCCGTAGATATAATTCAATGATAACGATCGCCCTTAAGTAAATTGTTTAAAAAATTTCCGTGATTTGATATCACATGTATCGAAGAGTAAAATACTGCCGGCCGTATGAGAAAAGGAGGAGAGGATAGAGAAAGCTATACTCGGAGTTTCCCTGCGTGATAGACTTCTTAATTAGGATATCCGCAGCAAAACCAGAGTAACCGACATAGCCCAATGAATGGGTAAGCTTGAATAATCAAAAACCAAGGAGGTTGGTTCTTGAGTGGCAGCCTCCTACTAGTAGGCGAATGAAGCGATGAGTAGGGAGCCTCTCCAATAGATAGAGTGAGGGCCTGGTAAGAGATCAAGGTAGTCGACCATGCAGGTGGCTCCAATAGATAGAGTGAGGGCCTGGTAAGAGATCAAGGCAGTCAACCGCGCATGTGGCTCCAAGAGACAAAGTGAGAGCCTGGTCAGAGATCAAGGTAGTCAACCACGCAGGTGGCTCCAATAGATAGAGTGAGGGCCTGGTAAGTGATCAAGGTAGTCAACTGCGCAGGTGGCTCCAATAGATAGAGTGACGGCCTGGTAAGTGATCAAGATAGTCAACCATGCGGGTGCCTCCAATAGATAGAGTGAGGGCCTGGTAAGAGATCAAGGTAGTCAACCACGCAGGTGGCTCCAATAGATAGAGTGACGGCCTGGTAAGTGATCAAGGTAGTCAACCACGCAGGTGGCTCCAATAGATAGAGTGACGGCCTGGTAAGTGATCAAGGTAGTCAACCACGCAGGTGGCTCCAATAGATAGAGTGACGGCCTGGTAAGTGATCAAGGTAGTCAACCACGCAGGTGGCTCCAATAGATAGAGTGACGGCCTGGTAAGTGATCAAGGTAGTCAACCACGCAGGTGGCTTCAATAGATTGAGTGACGGCCTGGTAAGACATCAAGGCAGTCAACCACGCAGGTGGCTTCAATAGATTGAGTGACGGCCTGGTAAGACATCAAGGCAGTCAACCACGCAGGTGGCTCCAATAGATAGAGTGACGGCCTGGTAAGTGATCAAGGTAGTCAACCATGCGGGTGCCTCCAATAGATAGAGTGAGGGCCTGGTAAGAGATCAAGGTAGTCAACCACGCAGGTGGCTCCAATAGATAGAGTGACGGCCTGGTAAGTGATCAAGGTAGTCAGCCACGCAGGTGGCTCCAATAGATAGAGTGACGGCCTGGTAAGTGATCAAGGTAGTCAACCACGCAGGTGGCTCCAATAGATAGAGTGACGGCCTGGTAAGTGATCAAGGTAGTCAACCACGCAGGTGGCTCCAATAGATAGAGTGACGGCCTGGTAAGTGATCAAGGTAGTCAACCACGCAGGTGGCTTCAATAGATTGAGTGACGGCCTGGTAAGACATCAAGGCAGTCAACCACGCAGGTGGCTCCAATAGATAGAGTGACGGCCTGGTAAGAGATCAAGGCAGTCAACCGCGCAGGTGGCTCCAATAGATAGAGTGAGAGCCTGGTCAGAGATCAAGGTAGTCAACCATGCGGGTAGCTCCAATAGATAGAGTGAGGGCCTGGTAAGAGATCAAGGCAGTCAACCGCGCAGGTGGCTCCAATAGACAGAGTGACGGCCTGGTAAGACATCAAGGCAGTCAACCACGCAGGTGGCTCCAATAGATAGAGTGAGGGCCTGGTAAGAGATCAAGGTAGTCGACCACACAGGTGGCTCCAATAGATAGAGTGACGGCCTGGTAAGAGATCAAGGCAGTCAACCATGCGGGTGGTTAAAGACTGTGCTCTGTTGCGTTCTTGGAGAAGGCCTATGTGCAGCAGTGGACTTGTGAAGAATGAGAGTTATGATGACCGCCAAATCAAGGTCCTTGTTATACGTCACACGTGGTAGAGCCAAGCTGTCACACTGTTATGGTTGTAGCACGAATGGGTCGGCTCGAACGGTGTGGGACCACGCTCTCGTAGAATACCAACGCATAATAAAAACTTCATGCTCCTGTTAAAAGGTACCCCTTTTAACTGTAAACTAAGCACTCCATCTAATTTTTCAAGGATGACAACGTATTGTCATTTTGACATTTAATCTCAATAGTACGTAGATGTCTATGGGCCACAGCATCATCTTACCATCAGGTATAAAAAAACTATGACAACTAGGGTTAACGAGATGTTTACACACCTATCTATTGAAAGTCAGAAGATATTTATAGCATATCCCATATTACAAGTAGCTTCTTACAATAATTATAACTTTTAACAAATAGTAAAAATCGAATAAAACTAATTTTACGGATTTTATCGCGTATGATATACGCCATAAAATTCGTAAAATTAGTTTTATTTAAATGTGTAGTGTTCGCGTAAATATAAGAAATCATTAAGTTTTTTTTTATAGGATCGTGTGACAAACGAGCACACAGTCCACCTGATGGTAAGTGGTTACTGTGACCCATAGACATCTACATCTATCCACAATAAAGACTCAAGATGCAGATGCGTTGTCACCCGTGAGGTCTAAGATGGAATGCCTCTTCGCCAGTAAAAAGGGTCTCCGGTTCTCTACACTCACCATACGAAACACAGCAGCGTTAAGCTGCTATTTTACGCTGGTTTTCTGTGAGAGCGTGCTCCTTCCCCGGTCGAGCCGACCCATTCGTGCTACAACCATAATATACACGTTTAAAAAGTAGAAGTAAAAATCGACTCCAAATTGCTAAAAAGAAGTTATTTATTTGCTGCTCTTAAGGGTGAATTTTTTTCTTCAAATTTATATGGAACCATCCTTGAACTGTAACTTATTTTGAACTATAACTTATTTAATAAAAAAAGGAGTCATCAAAGTTGGTTCATAACCTACGAAGATATCGCGTAACATATATACAAACAAAAACATACACTCGAATTGAGAACCTGCTCCTTTTTAAAGTCGTTTATAAACGAGTGATCGATTTTCAAATGCCACCACACTACAATACAAAAAATTAAAGTTGTAATTAAGATTTAGTAAAGAATTAAACAATAGCACTAAACTAACACAATTTAGTACCACCCATAGTTGGACCTTTCACATAGTAGGGACTTGCCGTAATTGCTGCACTCTAGAGACGGATTAGCGGTCGCTATACCAGACTACAACTAGTGTAAAATACCACGTCTTTTGTCATTCGTGCTTTAACTATATGGGTGCGGCATAGCTCTACCACATATACTACGTACCACATATGCCACATGTCGCGTACTGCACGATTATCCATCCACCAGTAAAGCGCGGCGATTTTTTGATGAAAAAAACTTTTTGATAGATAACTTAAAGTCGTTTCACCAACATAGCTCTAATAGCAGTATTTTATAATATCCATTACAGCCTATTAAAGTCCACTTTTTATGCTCTTAGAGGATATTTTGCCACAGTTGCCACTTGGCAGGCGGCTAGGTATCCGCAAATATTCTTATGATTTTTAATTGTTATCAGAAAAATGCCACTGCGCATTTCCTGTCTGTCGTCTCTTACGATAGCCACGGAATGATTATGTGTAGTAGATGTTTATATTATTTTATACCGCTACCACTCGGTACGGCTTGCGCAGCTCGTCGTGCTTTGATTAATAACAAATAAAATAACAATGAAAACCATGTAAAAATTATAAATATTTATTGCTCGGAGTGCTGATAGAAGTGCAAACCAGACTAATGTCAATGATTTTTATTTACAATTGCAATATTAATTAAAAAAAATCAAAACAGACCACTGTCATATCATGGTTTATATTTTCAGTTCTGTCGATAGTTTTCTATGACTGTCATTTTTTATAGAATATAGATGACAAACGAGCACACATTCCACTTGTAGGTAAGTGGATGCTATGCACCATAGTTATCTACATCCTATCCTCAATCAGGAATCAAAACGCCGTTGCGTTGTCACCCCTGAGTACTAAAATGGAATGCCGCGTTTCCATAAACTTGATAAAAAAAATTAAAAAAGATTACCTTTTTACCAACTTTAATATAAGGATTTCCACAAAGTAACGCCTGATTTTTTTTATATAACTGGGGGTAAACGAGCATGCGGCTCACTTGATGGTAAGTGACTACCGCCGCCCATGAACAACCGCAACACCAGGGGAATTGCAGGTGCGTTGCCGGCCTTTTAGAAAGGAGTAAGATCTTTTCTTGAAGGTCCCTAAGTCGTATCGGTGCAGAAAAATCGCCGGTGGTAACCAATTCCACAGAGAAGTTGTACGAGGAAAAAACTCCTAGTAAAACACACAGTGGTGGACCGCCAATCATCCAGATGATATGGCTGGTATCTTGAACTTTGACAGGATGTGCGTTCGTGAAATTTGGCGGCTAGAATTAATCCGAACGATTCCTCACAGCACTCCCCGTGGTAGGTTCGATAGAAAATAAAGGATTCAACACAATGATTCTCTTAATTGCCTCGTTTCCAGTTAAAAGGGTTTCCGGTTCTCTACACGCACTATTAATTACCTAAGTAATGAAGGCTAATCCCCAATTGTGGACTTTTACGTAGGTACTAATTGATAATAAATCATTGTTTTAATATAATGATTTCTTATATTTACGCGAACACTACACATTTAAATAAAACTAATTTTTACGGATTTTATCGCGTATATTAACTTATTTTATATTCCCGACGTTTCGGGTGCTTTCCAGCACCCGTGGTCACGGGGGACTGAGGTGTTTGACGTCCTGATGTCATAGTTAGCCCGACTACCTTCAGTTTTTTAATATTAATTTTTGGTTCGATTTACGCAGAATGAGCTTAAAGTATCTTGAAGTCTAGCAGTGGTTTACTTGGGTTTGGATTTGATTTTATTAATTATGGAATCCCAAGCAGATGGCAGCAACCATCCATCTTCTCTATTGAAATTAGGAAGTTTTTTAATGTCAATAGCCGAGCGAATCATCCTTGGGAGGAATCGGTGTTCTTTTGCCAGGATTTGTGGTCTATCAAATCTAATGTAATGGCAGGGACGATCTTGAACATGTTCACAAACTGCAGACTTTCCGATACGTCGGTGCTTCACGTCAGCTATATGTTCTTTAACGCGGGTTTTTATAGATCTTTTTGTTTGTCCTATATACGAGAGACCACATTCACAATCCAGCTTGTACACTCCTGCATCTACACAATACTGTATTAACGCTTATCTACTACAACATCGTAATATCTCGGCATTGAGACTGCAGCTGACAATGACACAATTAAGGCGTTTATGACCTCGTTATCAAATTAAGTATCGATTGTTGAACGATTCCTTGAGGTTAATTAACCTTCCTAAAACTTAGGATGCACACAAACTAGAGTCATACATACCGTCTATCCATCCATTTCTATTAACGTCCACTACTGAACGTAGGTACGATTTCCAAATGGAATGCTTGGCAGGCGGATTGGCAAACGCAGTTTTTTTTTTTAAATTTTGAATTGTTTTAATTAACCTCTATCGTCTCTTCCGACACTCACGGGACGTTATGGAGTAGTAAATATTCTTACAAGCCACTAGACGATTTACAAGATATAATTGTGTAATACAGTTAAAAAACTAAAGTAACAGCCTATATATACGTCTCACTACTGGGTACAGGCCTCCTCTCAATTATGAGAGGGTTTAGGGTAAGAAAATGTCCGCCGCGCTGACCCAATGCGTGTTGGCGAAGTTATATACAGGTATACAGGTTTCCTCACGATGTTTTCCTTCAATTCCGAGCACGTGGTAAATCAGCACTTAAAATTTGAACAATTTCATTGGTGCCGGCGGGGATAGAACCCGGGTTGCTCACGTACTGTGAAACTTGTCTAATAAAACTAATTAATCGTCATCACCGCCCTGTAGATAACTCATGGCTAGGTATTAGTGTATTTAAAGCTGTAATGTTTTTCCTTTTAATAATGGAATAGTAAAACACATAACTAATATACCTGCTTGTGTTCAAAGTAGCAAGTAAAGATTATTTCTGGCTTTTTATATCTGTTAAGGAAACTGAAGCCTATTGATTTCTCTTATTTACGCCAGCAGTTACTCATTGAATAAAACTACTGATACGGATGTTTCGACTCCCGACATTTTGGCTGCTTTCCAGCACCCATGGTCGCGGGGGGACTGAGCTAATTGACGTCCCGATGTCAGAGTGAACCCGTAGTTATTTCAGCTTTTAATTATTAATCAAGTTCCAATCTACGCAGATATCTGCGATTCGAAACGGGGGTTAAAAAAGTCTGATTAAGCGCGATTAATTCCCTAAAATAATTAAATACGAATACACGAAGCAAACTATTGCTGTAAAGTATAAACGTAATTTGTAAGGACAAAATAAGCACTCTGGTGTAGCAATGCCTTAATCTAATTAATGAAGATTTGATTAGTTTTAAGCAAATGTAATAATTATGACCGTCTGTGATTTTAGTTTAACAATTTAAATTAATACGTATTATAGGTTCATCATCATCATCATTACAGTCTATTAAAGACCTCTTCTGAACGTAGGCCTCCCCATGGGTTACCTCATATAGGGTGTACTTGCCATAGTTGGCACGCTGGACAAGCGGGTCCACATTGGTTGGTCTATGGGCCATTTCGTCCATTTAACATCAGGTGAACTATGTGCTCGCTTGTCACCCTTATTCTTTAAATAGGGAGAATCCATTTTAGTTATACGGCGCTTTCTAACTCTGAGGATTTGCACAGACGAAACCTAGTAGCCAGGATTTTACACCAGGAGCTCGCTCGAAAATACGGTCTCGTGGATCGGAAACTACCTTTTTATATAAGGATTTGCTGGAAGCCGTGTTCAAAAATGACCGCGCCAGACTGCAGGCCATCATCACAGACAGTACTATTCTTACGAATAAGTCTAACATTGTGATGATGGAACGGGCACAGTCAAGGATATTTTGGTCGACATTACCATTCCGTATGACCAGATCCTCGTGAAAGCCGAAACAAATAAGCGAACAAAATATCTGGTCCTGGCTCACGAGATGAATGACCGACGTGTGGGGTTGTCTGCCGACAGAAATTATACCTATATCGTTTATACGAACGGGCTAATCCCGGTCAGCCTCTCGGGTCATTTGAAG
Source organism: Parnassius mnemosyne (assembly GCA_963668995.1). NCBI lineage: Eukaryota > Metazoa > Arthropoda > Insecta > Lepidoptera > Papilionidae > Parnassius > Parnassius mnemosyne. The sequence continues at coordinate 36,347,428 of CAVLGL010000087.1, forward strand.
CGACTGGGACTTCGTGACGGACTGCACCGGGCTCACGTTGTGCTCCCCGATACCGCCAGCATTGTTCGCCGGTATCTCTCTCTTTCTCCCTAACCCTCGGCCGTATGGTCTCTCCTGCCGAGGGCTTCCATCTTTTAGGGTTTAATGGTTAGGTTTTTATTTATTTATGTACTTTTTATTTATTTATTTTTATATATTATTTTACTTTATTAATATTTACGTATATTTATCATTTTTATTTATGTATTTATACCGAATGGTTAGAGGCACACAGAACCTAAACGTTAAGTTGGAGAGGTCTCGTCTAATGAAGTCAATGCTCCGTCCCCCTCGTGCTCTGTTCCAAAGTCCCGAAACCTTTCAGCTCGAGTTACTAAACCGTTTTCAGTTGGAGCCACACGCAAGTGTGAGTAACGATCCAAGAGCGAGTCTTATCCGACACTATTCCGAAGATATCCCGGACATCAGTCTGAGCGAGATTAGAATGGCTCTCCAGCACCTTAAAAACGGCAAGGCCTCAGGCGAGGATGGAATTACAGCGGAGCTTCTGAAAGCGGGTGGAAATACGGTACTTGAAGTCCTTCAGAAGCTCTTTAATTCCGTCCTCCATGGTCGCATTACACCGGAAGCGTAGAGCAGAAGTGCGGTGGTCTTGTTCTTCAAGAAAGGTGACAACGCTCTCTCGAAGAACTACAGACCAATTTCCCTTCTGAGCCGCGTCTACGTGCTGTTTTCGAGAGTCATTACGGATCGTCTCGCACGCAGACTCGACGACTTCCAGCCTCCCGAACAAGCCGGTTTCAGAAAGGGCTTTAGCACCATAGACCACATATATATGTGGTCTATTGTGCTAAAGCCCTAGAGTATGTACCCTTCGGCAAATTCTACAAAAGTCCGAAGAGTACAATTTGCCACTATGTCTGGCGTATGTGGACTATGAGAAAGCCTTTGAATCCTTCGAAATTTGTGCGGTGCTGCAGTCCCTTCAGCGGTGCCAAGTTGACTGTCGGTATATCGAAGTGCTGAAGTGTTTGTACAGTAGAGCTATGATGGGTATCCGAGTACAGAATCAGAGTACGAAACCTATCCACCTGTAAGACAGGGTGATGTTATATCCCCGAAACTCTTCACCGCTGCATCGGAAGACGTTTTCAAGCTACTGGATTGGAAATGATGTGGTATTAACATCAATAGCGAGTACATCACTCACCTTCGATGTGCCGACGTTATAGTCCTTATGGCAGAATCGCTGGAGTACGTAAGTATTATGCTTAATGACCTCAATAGTGTCTCCCAACGGATAGGTCTATAGATGAACATGGACAAAACAAAAATCATGTTTAACGTCCATGTATACCGGTAGTTGTTGGGAGCACTAAGCTCGAAGTTGTTGACGAGTGTGTTTACTTGGAACAAATAGTCCGACTAGGTAAGGCCAACTTCGACCGAGAGGTCGATCGACGGATTCAACTCGGCTGGGCAGCGTTCGCGAAACTACGACACATCTTCTCGTTAGACATACCTCAAAACCTGAAAACGAAATTGTACAACCAGTGCGTGTTGCCAGTGATGACTTACGGATCTGAGACATTGTCCTTCACTGCTTGCCATATGAGGAACCTCAAAGTCGCTCAGCGAGCTATGGAGAGGGCTATGCTCGGAGTTTTTCTGCGTGATAAACTTAGAAATGAGGATATCCGCAGTAGAACCAGAGTTACCGACATAGCTCATCGGATTAGTAAGCTGAAGTGTCAGTGGGCCGGCCATATAGCTCAAAGAACTGACAACAGATGGGGAAGAAAGGTTCTCGAGTGGCAGCCTCGTACTGGTATACGAAGTGTAGGGCAACCCCCAACTAGATGGAGTGACGACCTGGTGAGATATGGAGGAAGTCGATGGATGCAGGTGGCTCAGGACCGTGCTTTGTGGCATTCCTTGGGGGAGGCCTATGTTCAGCAGTGGACTTGTGAAGCGCTGTAATGATGATGATGATGATGATGATGATGATTTATACAGCGCAACAGGATGAGAAAACTATATAAATACCTTAAAATACAATAATACAAAATAGTTACGGTAAATAAGCCTAATACAATTCTAAGTATGTGGAGCTTCCTTTTACCCAAATAATCTTGCTTGTGCTAGGAAGCACCGCTCTTTCATAGCGAGGTTACACGATAGACCAGAAACCGCCAAATTAATCGAACAAGAAACCTTTCTTGTTCCATTTATTTAAAATGGAATTGAAGTACACAGAGCGCCTGCTCTGTGTACTTCTGGCACTGCACTTCATATAATATCATTGCACTTGTCAAGCGTGACGATTTAGACAAACCCTTGGGATGTACAGCCCTACAACGGAACTGACTCACGACTATTAGTAAAGTATTACAAGCTAATTGGTGAAGGAAAAGAACACTGGACATGCGTTTTCCCGCGCTGCTATAATGTATATTAAAAAATATATCGATTCCATGATGTTTTTTTCTTCTTTCAGTATTGTGCGATTTAGAAGATGTTTTCTTCCTCGCACGACTTCCTTGTGGAATCGATTACCATCAGCGATTTTTCCGGACCGATACGACTTAGGAATCTTCAAGAAAAGAGCGTACTCCTTTTTAAAAGGCCGGCCGGCTGTTGCAGTTGTTCATGGGCAGCAGTAGTCACTTACCATCAGGTGAGCCGCATGCTCGTTTGCCCCCTCTCCTATAAAAAAATATGAAAAGAATTAAATTAACAATAACATACCTTTTCAACAACAAAATGAACAAAATATTAATAATAAAAATAATGTTCGTGTAAATAAGGCTTTACGTTCAGGAGTGGCAAATCATAAAAAAAGTTTCCTTGGAAAAAAAGTAAAGCTAGTTGGGATAATCCTAAAAAGACACAATCGGTGATTGTGTCTTATGTGTAGTAGATTAAAAATCGAAAAAAGAATAGACAAAAATAGTACTTTTCGATCATTATCGCGTCCTTATCTTGTTTTTATAAACAATAGTGTCTAATTCTTTTAAATCTAAAGCGACAATCCAAAAGATATCTTAATATTGTCATAATGATTCCATAATCAGTACTTAATGATTTCGAACGAATACACTACACCACTGCGATTAGATAGCTAGGACCAATAAAAGGGACTCAGAAATAGACCAAGTATAGTCTGCAGCGAAGTCCCACCATGAAAATTTCCCTGGTAGTTCTGTTTTGTTTGGTGGCGGTTTCTTTGGCTACGGAGCCAATTCTTCTCCATTATCACGAGAATGTGGGCATTCCTCTAGCTGAACGCATCAAGCAGTCAGAACAAGCCGTCGACTTCGATGGCTCCAGGATCGTGGGGGGCTCGCCAGCGTCGCTTGGATCCTATCCATTTCTGGTGAGATTTTATTGATGTTATGTAATTATTTTGTCTTTTGATAGAAGATGCATCACACTGTCTCATTCTATAAATCGTTACAGTAAACTAAGTTTTGTTTTTATAGAATAAGGATGACAAATGAGCTCACAGTCTACTTGATAAAAAGGTAGGCATCCCACGAAATTATATGTCACCAAAATACTTCTTCTTAGTAGTTCTTCCTCATTCTCAATTAGTTCGTAATACACTACTACTGAACTTCTACTTAATTTTAACCGCCTCGTTGGTCTAGAGGTCCTAAACGCGATTGTTAATCATAAGGTCCCGGGTTCCAATCCCACGTCGGGCCAAAATCAGTTATTGGGTTTTATCTGTCAAAAACTTCTTAGTAGCCGCCCGGAGTCAGGAAGTTGGCTGTGTTTCACTACCGTACTTCAGAAAGCACGTAAAGCGTTAGCGACTTACCATCCCATCGGACTATGAGAGTGAGGGTATAACGAGACCACCTGTGCTTGCGCACACACTCTTACAATACAATACTGTCCTGATCGGATGGCAAGACTCTCCGTTGAGACTGGCCGCCGTGAACGAAATTCAGTCTCTAGGAAATTACTATTACTTCTTTTGGACCATTGCAGTTTAATCCATAAATTTTTCAGGGCGGGCTAGTCATAGCCCTAGCTAGCGGTGGCACCTCCGTCTGCGGCTCCTCCTTGCTATCCAACACCCGCCTGGTGACGGCAGGCCACTGCTGGTATGACGGTCGCAACCGGGCGCGCCAGTTCACCGTGGTGCTGGGCTCCACGCGCCTCTTCTCCGGCGGCACCAGGATCACCACCAGCAACGTCCAGACCCACGGCAGCTACAGCCCCTCCACATTGCATAATGACGTCGCTATTATAAGTATTAGTAGAGTCAATTTCAACAGTAAGTACTTTTTTCAATAGTTAAGTAAACGCGCAAGTCTCCCAAGTTAAGTAATTAATAGAGTCAAGCGTTACCTTGCGGAAATTGATTATATTAAAATTTTTTAAAATTAAATAAAGGTCAGCGTAATAAAATAAAATGACCAAATGAAATGAATGAATGAAATGATTTTTACACGTGGTAGAGTCATGCTACAGCTATATTAGTAGTATAGTTGTAGCACGAAGTGGTCGGCTCTACCGGGGATAGACAACACTCTCACAGAATACCAGCGTTAAATAGCAGCTTAACATTGATGTGTTTCGTATGGTGAGTGTAGAGAACCGGAGACCCTTTTTACTGGAAAAGAGGCATTCCATCTTAGTCCTCACGTGTGACAACGCATCTGCATTTTGATTCGCAAACAAGGATAGATGTAGATGTCTATGGGCCGCAGCAATCACTTACCATCATGTGGACTGTGTGCTCGTTTGTCACCCTTATTGTACATAAAAATGAGCGTTTCATTTTTACGGATAAAGGTGAAAAATAGGCACCAGTTAACCTGATGGCAAGCGGAATGCAAAAAAAAGAAGAAGGTAATTAGCTGTTAGCAGGAAGAACCTAAAACCGATGGGAAATAGGGTTTTCAAGTGGCAGCTCGTAGCACTATGCGATTTACAAAGCAGCTTCCCACTGGAAGGAGTTACAATAAGACATGGAAGGAAGTCGATGGATGGAGGTAGTTCCTAGCGCGTGTTATGATTTTCCCCGGGACAGGCTAATGTTCAGTTGTAGAATCGTTATTTTTGTAATACGACACCTCCACAATATCCAATAAAACAAATGATGTATCTTACCTAGTTTGAAGAGCACCTCCTGCCCTCCCTCAATCGCATGCACTATCCCCTTCACCACTACACTACACACCACCGTCGATAATTCGTCACGAGTTTTACCTCTAAACGAGACATCCTCAGGCGAAGTAGACTCTGCGGTGGCTGACCGCTCCTACAAATGCTCTTCAAGCTAGGTAAGACACATCATTTTATTTTATTAACATTTACCTGTAGGCCATAGAAATGCTTTTTGTTGAACCAATTTACAAGTATACTGCAGGGGTAGTCCCAAATAAATTTAAAATGGGTGTTTAAGTAGAGGATGAAGTTTTTAATGTAACTCTTTAGACGACATTGAGGTTGTGAAACTCAAAAGGAAAAAAAGCAACTTTTAATAAAGTAAGAATTATAAAATAATTTCACAATCTGAAAATCACCGACTTTAGATTGAGAAATAACTTTACTCTTTGAAGTTATTTCGGCGGCGGCAAAGTCGGCTTTTACTTTTTGTTAAAAGTTAATCTTTAGTCATACCGAACCATTTCAACTTTATTCTCGAGGTTGTCAACTATAGGCCATAACATTTACCGTTACAGAGTATTAAAAGTCCACTGCTGAACATAGGCCTCTCCCATAGATTGCCTAATAGGTGGGATATTTGCTATAGTTGTAACTTTACTGTTGATTTCATAATTTCACCTCTCAGCGGGTCATGTGCTCCTGGTAGATTATCTTCTATACATCCATCTATTACAGCCTATAAAAGTCCACAGCTGAACATAGGCCTCGGCCATAGATTGCTTCATAAAGGAAGATTTTACAATAGTTGTCATGTTTGACAGACGGGTTGGCAACGGTAGTTTATTTTTTATTTTAGTTGTTATTAGAAATTCGCTGCAGCCCATCTCCTGGTTTGTTTCTCTCTGTCGCTTCTTACGACACGAGACGATATGGAGTTGTGGATATTCTTACACCGCCTCTACATCGTGATTCCGTAAGATTAACTTCCATTAGGTAGACTGTGTATGATATATATATATATATATATATATATATATATATATATATATATATATATATATATATATTTAGAATACAAGCTGTAACATCAACCAAATATTTTCGTTAAAAGGAAACCCTAATATTTTTAATACTTTTTATAATACCTTTAATGAAAAAACTGCTTTGTAGTTTCATATATTTTTATGTATTTCATGTTTGTCTGCAGATAACATCGCTCCCGTCGCTTTGCCCTCCGGGTCCTTACTGAACAACAACTTCGCGGGCACCAGAGCGCAGGCGACCGGCTTCGGCAAAACTAGCGACGGTTTGTATATTCTTCTTCACCTTTATAAATTTCTTTAAAGTATTTATCTTGTTCATTAGCTCGTAAGGTGCCACTATTGGATTCAGGCATCTCCCTGACTGATAGACTGACTGAAGATCGCAATATCACACGTTTCCCATCCTTGACGTTAACGTCCGTCGCCGGTCTAGTTACTGTTTCACACCTGACGTCAATGAGATAACTATATCGACATATTATATACGATATATCATTGAAATCTATATGAACTTTTAGGCATATCGCATAGTAGTTCTATATGACATGTGCGGGAAGAAAATAGCAGATGGATTCTGTTACTCCGCAAGAAAGTAGTGTATCCACAGATACTAAAATAAAGATAAAATAAAACATCGTCCTAATCGTTACACCATACGTACTATACTCGTAAAGCGGATACAAACTTGAATTTGATATCATTACAAACTCGTAAGCCAATGTAATTGTTGGTTGCGGGTTCTTCCCGGGACAGAGATTTTTGCAAACCAGTGGTAAATTAAAAAATTACTCAATAAGTATTTACAAATATATTATATATATTACGGCCTATATACGTACCACTGCTGGGCAGAGGCCTCCTTTCATTTCTGAGAGGGATTTTAGGGCAAGCAAATGTCTGCCGCGCTGCCCCATTGCCGGTGCCGGCGGGGATCGAAAGCGGGTTACTCGCGTACTGTGAAACTTACAGCGAGCGCTAACCATCTGACCTACCATGGCTAACATTGTAACCTATATTGAATAAAAATTATTTTATTCTATTCTATTCTGTTTGTATGGAAGTCGGTGGATGTCTAGATTTAAAGGCTATTTTTGCGTTATTAGTTTTTTAGCAAAAATATTATTTAAACGAGTTCAAACGAGAGGGTTTCTAGTAAGTTCTATAAAAAATAAAAAGACACTAAATCACGCATATATTATATTATATATTTTGACTCCTTTGTGATTTATTTTGATAACTCTCCAAATAATGGATATAGACACATGCTAAGGATTCTTTCAATTTAAATATCTTAGAAAATTTTTCACTAGGGATTGGTAGTGCTGGGATTGACGGCGACGGGTATAGTGCGCGCAATTGAGGGAGGGTGGGAGGTCCTCTTAGAACTGGGCAGTACACATCATTTTCTTTCTTTACGCGGAATTAAGCAAATTAGTTTATAATAACCCCATTTATCATGGTCGCTTTAACAGAAGTTAGCCCTCCGAACGAAATAGGGTTTTGGAACTTCTTACACCAATATACCATGCCAACGAACCTCCATTTTTTTGTAGAATAAGGGAAACAAACGGGCACACAGTCTACCTGATTGTAAGTGAATGCTGTGGGCAATAGACATCTACATCTGTCCTCGATTAAGAATCAAAACGCAGATGAGTTGTCACCCGTGAGGGCTAAGATGGAATGCTTCGTTTCCAGTAAAATGGGTCGCCGGATCTCCGCACTCACCATACGAAACAAATCATAGCACCATTGAGGTAATTAGAGCAAGGTAATTTTATAGATTTCGATGTGGTGTTTCGAAATTTTTTCTTTGCTACCTCGTATTTTTGCCGCTCGAACCGCCATATTGGAAAAAAGGCGCCTGAAACAGTTTTTTGACAACATTTCCTTTCCGGCACATTTCACGATAAAAACATTTACATAATAAATTAAACTAGAGAAATGATGTTCTAACTTATGTAATAACCTTTTTTATTTTTTGTAAAATCATTAGTTTTATCGTGTGTGCGCCGCAGTCTACTTCAACATGCGCTAGTGTAAGTGGCGCGTTGGTTATAATTATTAGTTTTTTCTTTTAATAGAGAGTACTCCTGTGCTTTGCGCATACACTCGAGCATTATATTCGTTGGCGCCCCCTCTGTGTTTGTATACTATATAGTCATGAGTTGACGGATCGAATCACACGAATTTTAACCTCCCGGGAGACAATTAGATTTTTTCTGGTATCCCAACCTATATCAGCTTCCACTGGCAACACTGTGAACCTCATGTCATTGTGAAATTTCTGGATTTTATTATAAGCAAAATGAGAAAACTTATTTAAGCACACATAAACGTTTTGGATGATTCCAATTTATATAACTTTTGCATTTAAATAACTTGTAGGGAAACAGGAGGAGCGTCTGTAAGTACATAATCTTACAATCAACTTAATATGTATATTGTATTCATATATCTAATATGTATATTTGTGAGGTAGATAGATCCAAGAAGCAGGCATAGACAGGTGTGCTTCTGTCAGTGTAGTACTGGATGGTATGCAATATGTATGTATGTAATAACAATATTGTAATGTATGTAATAACCGCATCAAGTGACATAGCTTGTAAAATATTTGTTTTTCATTTTTGGCTTATAAATAACATCGTTTGCAACAAATCCAGAAAAATTCACAAGGAAATAAAATGGGAATTAAATTCCTAAACGTATAGAAACATTTTCTTCATAGATTAATAATAAGTCATCGCGCGCTCTGACTGGATACCGCGCTCCCTGCAAGTAACAGTTCCGTGAGTGCGGCATCTTAATTTTGTAGTGTGTATAAGACAATTTGCATGATGCTAGTGTGCGTGAAAAATTGTATATGCCAGCAGCTTAACTATTACCCGATTAACGGGAAAATTAATTTCATGCTATGGCTTAGTAGTTAAGTTCATAGTTATGAATGTATTCCAGAAATACTTAAAAATGAATAGTTTATTAATAACGAATGTATCAGTATATTCGTGTATATTATGTATAGGTTTTTCTTCTGAATAAATGACATATAAATGATAAGGCCTCCTTTTTATCTCTTTAATTTTTTTATTTACACGTCTAACTAATATTCACAAATTATTTAAAAAAATAGTTATATATATGGTGTAATCAAAATAGGGCTTTCTATTCTACGCGTCAATATGAACAACTTTTACTATAGATCTATCTTCCGAATCGCAAGAAAAATCAGGTCTTCCATACATTTTGAGCAAGTTTGTACGAAATTTTGTATGGAATAACTGACTTTGAGATATTTTTTATAGGATCAGGGTGACAAACGAGCACTCAGTCCACCTGATTGTAAGTGGTTGCTGTGTCCCATAGACATATACATCTATCCTCGGTTAAAAATCAAAATGCAGATGCGTTGCAACCCCTGAGGACTAAGATGGAATGCCTCGTTTCCAGTAAAAAGGGTCTCCGGTTCTCTACACTCACCGATAGGAAACACAACAGCGTTAAGCTCCTATTTTACACTGGTCTTCTGTGAGAGCGTGGTCGGTCTCCGGTCGAGCTGACCCATTCGTGCTACAACTATACCAGTAATATAGCTGCAGTATGGGTCTATCACGTATAAATTGAAAATTTCGAAGATGACCCCATACTAAAAAATATTCACGTTGACGGGCAGAATCATTCCCTAAGTTATTAAGTACTATTTTGTTACACCTTTAGTTAGTATATAAGACTGGGGAAAAAGTTTCTTCGTATATTGTTTAGAAATTCAAGAAGTTTTTTTTTAAATTTTGGTTACATTTAATAATAATATATAAGGGTCCATTCTGTTCGATAACTTGTAACCATCTTGTAGGTAGTGAAATAATAAAAAATAAACGTTGCTGTAGAAATCTTGGGATTTTGATTAAAAAAATGCGACAAGTAGTTTTATTTGATATATTCAATACCAGAGATTTGGAGGACCATGGATTCAGTCATCCCATTTATAATGGAAAAAAATTATAAACTTAAATATTAAAACCTTAGAAAGCTTTCTTTTAAAGAACACAAGCAACAAAGGAAAAAATATTGGTAAATCCAATTGGGCATACCTTAAGCGCATTAAAAAAATTACGTATAACATGATTATACGGAATTTTTTAAATTAGTTTAAATACATTTCTACAGCACTATCGGCTTGAACACCCTCGAAAACCATGAAAATGACACCCATGATGAAAAAATTGATATCTATTGCCGCCGCCATCTTGGATTTACATTTCGACAGCACTATCGGCTTCAACACCCTCGAAAACCATGAAAATGACACTCATGATGAAAAAATTGATACCTATTGCAGCCGCCATATTGGATTTACATTTCGACAGCACTATCGGCTTCAACATCCTCGAAAACCATGAAAATGACACCCATGATGAAAAAATTGATAGCTGTTGCAGCCGCCACCTTGCATTTACATTTCGACAGCACTATCAGCTTCAGCACCCTCGGAAACCATGAAAATGACACCCAAGATGAAAAACTTGATATATATTGCAGCCGCCACCTTGGATTTACATTTCGACAGCACTATCGGCTTCAACACCCTCGAAAACCATGAAAATGACACCTATGATGAAAAAATTGATATCTATTGCCGTCGCCATCTTGGATTTACATTTCGACAACCCTATCGGCTTCAACACCACCGAAAACCATGAAAATGACACCCATGATGAAAAAATTGATACCTATTGCAGCCGCCATATTGGATTTACATTTCGACAGCACTATCGGGTTCAACATCCTCGAAAACCATGAAAATGACACCCATGATGAAAAAATTGATAGCTGTTGCAGCCGCCACCTTGCATTTACATTTCGACAGCACTATCAGCATCAGCACCCTCGGAAACCATGAAAATGACACCCAAGATGAAAAACTTGATATATATTGCAGCCGCCACCTTGGATTTACATTTCGACAGCACTATCGGCTTCAACACCCTCGAAAACCATGAAAATGACATCCATGATGAAAAAATTGATATCTATTGCCGCCGCCATCTTGGATTTACATTTCGACAGCACTATCGGTTTCAACACCACCGAAAACCATGGAAATGACACCCATGATGAAAAAATTGATATCTATTGCAGTCGCCATCTTGGATTTACATTTCGACAGCACTATCGGCTTGAACACCCTCGAAACCCATGAAAATGATACCCATGATGAAAAAATTGATACCCATAGCAGCCGCCACCTTGGATTTACATTTCAACAACCCTATCGGCTTCAACCCTCTCGAAAACCATGAAAATGACATCCATTATGAAAAAATTGATATCTATTGCAGCCGCCACCTTGGATTTACATTTCGACAGCACTATCGGCTTCAACACCACCGAAAACCATGAACATGACACCCATGATGAAAAATTGATATCTATTGCAGCCCCCATCTTGGATTTACATTTCGACAGCACTATCGGCTTCAACACCCTCGAAAACCATGAAAATGACATCCATTATGAAAAAATTGATATCTATTGCAGCCGCCACCTTGGATTTACATTTCGACAGCACTATCGTCTTCAACACCACCGAAAACCATGAACATGACACCCATGATGAAAAAATTGATATCTATTGCAGCCGCCATCTTGGATTTACATTTCGACAGCACTATCGGCTTCAACACCCTCGAAACCCATGAAAATGATACCCATGATGAAAAAATTGATACACATAGCAGCCGCCACCTTGGATTTACATTTCGACAGCACTATCGGCTTCAACTCTCTCGAAAACCATGAAAATGACACCCATGATGAAAAAACTTGATACCTACTTGAGCCGCCATCTTGGATTTACATTTCGACGGCACTATCGGCATCAACACCCTCGAAAACCATGAAAATGATACCCATGATGAAAAAAATTGTATCTTTTGCAGCCGCTAGCTTGGATTTACATTTCGACAGCACTATTGGTTTACACTATTATTTTCATGGTTTTCGAGGGTGCTGAACACCCTCGAAAACCATGAAAATGACATCAATGATGAAAAAATTGATACCTGTTGCGGCCGCCATCTTGGATTTACATTTCGACAACCCTATCGGTTTCAACACCCTCGAAAACCATGAAAATGTCACCCATGACAAAAAAAAATCATACTACTTACTTTTAGTACGTACTACTATTATTTATTCTGTGCTTTTAAAATATTGTAATAAAAAAATCTCTTACTATTATTATAATCAAGTATTTAAGAAATTTGGTTATTCGAATATTTGTACAGCGATCTTTTTGAGCCGCTGCAAACAACCGAAACAATGTCCACTCACGACGGCGACTGAAGCCGAACTAAACTACTCTGTGGCTGTAGCTCCTCATTTAGAGAAATAATTTACATACAAGGCAACCAAATCAAGGAAAATTTCGCCATTTTGGAGCCGAAAAATATTAATTATAGCTAAACAAAACAAAATTACACTGCCATTTATATTCAGTGTCTTCCCACATGATAGATGAAGAGATTAAAAAATAGATTGAGTTAAACAATTGATATTTTCAAAAGTTATTGTATTTACAAGCCTTGGGGACATGATAAATCCACACCATAAGCCACTAAAACCCCTTTTTTTATTTAAAAATAGCAATTAATCAATTTAAAAAAAAATATTAATAAGTTCAACAATCATTTGTCTTTCTAACAATGTGCTTTTTATATCATTTCATTTTTTATATCATAATGACTAAAACTTTTAAACCAGTTTTAAGTACTCAAGCAAATACTGGATTTTTAGGAATTTTAGTGTGTATTGAAAGTCTCAAACAGATATCTAATCTTGTGATATCATGATGAAAGACCACTCCTTTTCTGATTATCAATGCCAGACGTGTCTTTTTCTATTTCTTGCTTGTCTCATTATTTATTGGTAGTAGAGATCTGAATCGATGGTTTTACCCGGCGGTAAAAGCTCATGATAAACTTTCAATACCACCATACACACAGCATCATTTTATTTCGTGTTAATCCAGGTTCCGCTTTAGTCTGTAAACAAAACACATATCACATACAGAAAAAAATCACGTTTCTTGTATGGTCTTCATACAAGAAACGTGATTTTTTTGGGTCCTTTAATATTTTACTTGTTTTCTTTTTTATTTTATGTTGTTATAGCAGCAATATAAATACACATTCTATGAAAATTCGAAGTATCTACATATTACGGTTCATAAGATACAGCCTACTGACAGACAGACGGAACGATAGTGGAGACTTGGGTCCCGTTGATACTCTTTGGGTACGGAACCCTAGTAAATGGCAATTATGTCATTTGAGCAATACTACAGAAATAAACATTAAATAATATAGAATTAGGTTATATTATAATAAGTTTAATATATTATATTATAAAATATAGTAACAATAAATTCACATAAGAAAATCTCTGCCACGGGGAACTTTATTTTTGCATTCGCGGCAACACTGAATAGCGTCATTGATATTTTGTGACTTATTTATGGCTTGTGTTATTTTATGTTAAAATTTCGAAATTGTATGATACTTAATGATAGTATGTGATTCCAGTGTCTTTGTTATTTCTTGTAGTATTATTTTTACACAGTTTCAATACGTAAACTGGTATTTTACTTCGGATTATGATCAAAATTTAATAAAACATTCGGTACGTTCACCTCACACGTTGCCTGTAACGCGACTGGCTCGGGACTCGGGTACGCCGACTTCGGCGTAGTATTTGTTACGCATTTTACATGAGCGCCGGCGGTATCTAGTCAGAGCGCGCGATGACTTATCATTAATCTATGATTGTCTTTAAGTTTGTTAACTAAAGTAAGATGAATTTGCTATTAGTAAAAATATAAATGCATAAAATTCATGGAAACACCTTAAGTTTTATGCACTGTTCTCCACAATCTTAAAACACAGAATAAAGAAAAAAGAGTAACCGTCTAATCTTTATAAGCCTGATACTACCTTATTAAAAAAAGTACCGACTTATTAAAATTCTTACCTTGATAAACAACTGTTATGAAACATCTCATTTGAGGACTATCCATTAGTTGCATAAAAATTAACTTGCTGCGGCAGTGCTGTGAGGAAGGTATTTATGTATGTATAGCATTAAATAGACATTAAGCCCTTATCAATATATACAATATGTCTATTGTCTAAAAATTGACTGCTACTGTAACAATAAGAAATGTACTTATTATTCTTCTATATATATATATATATATATATATATATATATTTATATATATAACTAGATTTGCTTTACATGGCTTAATTTCACCAAAAAAAAACATTCTTTGCTAATTATACCATTGTATAGAGACAAATATGAGTATATTATCAGTTACCTCACAAGATCTCATGTATGTCACTAAAACTGTATGAAATTCAGTAAGTTGGTTATTTATTTGCAAAAAAGAAATAACCAATAAAAGTTAACTTTCCCTCTATGTATCTGTCAAATATTATACCTCACTTTCTAGTGGCGCTGCCCTGGTGGTGGAAAAAGTCGTGGATGCCCTCATAAGGCCCGCCACATATATACGGAATTCCGTTTCGGGATTCCGTTTCGGAATTCCGAATGGGTCGGCCACACACATACGGAATCCTATTTTGCCCGCAAAATTTCGTACGGAAAACTACCGTACGTGTGTGACGGGTCATAGATTTCATATGGACTTGCTGCGTTCGGAATTTCGAATCGGAATATCGAAACGGAATCCCGAAACTTATATGAAGTAAATGCCTCCTCTGTGTACAACCCTACCCTGCTATATATTATTACCCAACCTTAGTGCTTGCTTGCATGTAAATTATTTTTTCATATTCACAATGCCATGAGGTTTATAGTGTTACCAGTGGGAGCTGATATAGGTTGGGATATCAGTAAAAATCTTATTTTCCTCCAGAAGGTTAAAATTCGTATGATTCAGTCCGCCAATTCCTGACATCTATTGTATATATAGTATGTATACTATATGTAGTATACATACAAACATAGAGGAGGCGTCAACTTCATATAATTTTGATCGAAAGACACTTACACGTAAGTTACTTAGATCAATTAATTATAATCCTGTCCTGCGCAGATAGCTAGTCACGGTTAAGACTGGCCGCATTGACCGAAACTCTCTAGTATTATTATTTTCAACGAATTTATAATTACTACTGTTCCCAGCCGCCGGTATCACACAGAATCAGGTACTAAGCCACGTGTCGCTGCAAGTGATCACCAACGCAGTATGCCAGCGGACGTTCGGCACCTCGACCGTGATCGCGTCTACTCTGTGCACCAGCGGCTCTGGGGGCACCAGCACCTGCAGCGGAGACTCCGGCGGGCCCCTCACCATCAACAATGGCGGACAGCGAGTGCTCGTGAGTTCTTCCATTTCATTTTTATTTTTATGTTATGAATAACCAACAGCTTACGAGTCTTAAGTTTTTTTTTTAAATTATATGGGTGACAAGCAAGCACACAGTCCATTTGGTGGTAAGTGAATGCTGTGGCCTATAGACATCCATATCTATCCTCTACTAAGAATCAAAATACAGATGCGTTAACACCCCTGAGGACTAAAATTGCCACGTTTCCAGTTAAAAAGGTCTATCTATTAGAAGATTATTTAGTTTTTTGGCATATACGGGACGTAATGGGGAGGATTTGCTCTCACTCGGCAACTGGTAAGTTCAGTTCGCCCTGCATTGTCTTACACGCTACACAAGCACACTGTATTATGTGTTTTCTACTTCAACATATACATTATTTAATAATCAATCAATCAATGTAGTTTGATGGTTCCGCGGTGCAGTGACTTAGCACTGAGTTGTGGCGCTGAAGCCGATATTACACGGATCAACCAAATTTAAATAATGCCATTGAAAAACGTTTAACATTGCACATTGAACGGCTTTACCAATATACACGTAAATCAGTTAAATGACGTTCAATGTTCACAGCGCAATGAGATGTCGCGCCAACTCGTAACGTGCGGGAATATCGAGATATACTGCGACTATATAATAAATGAGTTGTATAATTTAAAAAAAAGAAAATCTTGGCGTTGGTGGCTGCGCCCGTGGATTTCGAGAAGGATAACTAAAAGAGCCTCAAGCACCTTATTAGTAGAATCGGCAGAAGAAGATCCAAATCCTTATTTGAACCATTTGCAAATTACAGAAAGTGAATATAATGAACTTCTTAAAACCCATTTTCATGTCACTAGAAAACCATTTTTGAAAATCCCTGTGCGCACCCGAAATAAGTATCGTGTGGTGCGCGGAACGAGTTATCGTTCAATCTTCATGTATACACGTTTCAACCGCATTGAACAATGACCAATATTGCTACCATTGCTTTGAAAGTGTTCGGTGAATTTTAGCTTTCAATGAGAGTGCGCAATCGCATTGAAATGTATTTAGATGTCTCAATGTCATTGAAGCAATGAAATGAAAGCAGTATTGAACTGAATTGATCCGTGTAATATCCGCTTGAGAACCGGTTTGAATGCCCCATGGAATATGTGTTTGTATGATCTACAAATAATAGTTCTGGATCTTAATGTTTGGCCTTGTGCAATTTATGTGTTTAAACTGCCTCCATGGTACAGGAGAGAATCCTAGTGTGGCGCTACTTCTTTTAAATATATTATTTTACCTCTTATTAGAGGTGAAAAAATACTAGCCTATAAAGCCTATAGGTAAGTTGCCAAAGATGCATTCTCTCACCTGACAAATAAAATGACTTACTTTAAAGGCTCTAATTATTTTTACTCCATTTTTGTTTTAACTTGTAATGAATTTATTGTTAAAAGTAAAAAGCTTCAGTCCTCTCTGGACGGCAAATAGCGACTGGAATATACACCAATATCCGGCTTCATGAAACATCTACTATCTGGAGTACGTTTATGTAAACGCTTGACGTGAGATGGCGTGACAAACGGCTGACGGGAATCACCCAACGCATTCATTCTGATGTATTTTTTTTAATTGATTTACTTTTCTACAGACTTCAAAAAGGAGACGGTACTCAATTCGCCTGTATGTTTTTTTATGTGTGTTACCTCATAACTTTTTACCGGGTGAACCGATTTCGATGATTTTTTTTTATTTGAAAGCTGCTGGTGCTTCACATGTGGTCCCATATAAATTTGATCAAGGTCTGACCAATAGTTTTTGAGTTATTCTTAATAATTTATTAATATAAATTATTAAGTCGGTTGTACAAAACTTTTAATTATACATTATGAACGTGAGAAATTTAAAATTTTGTTAATCATTTCGTCCGTCATATTTTCTTACTCTTGAACTATCTCTGCTAATTTTTGTAGGTTAAATAAATCTACAAAAATGTTTTCAAATTGATAAGGTTTATATTCAGTAGAAGGCTGTCGGCGATATGACAAAAACGAAGAAGCAAACAAGAATGAAGGCAGAGTATACATTTTATACGCGGAAGAGCCACGCCGCTGCTATATTAGTTGTGGCACGAATGGGTTGGCTCAACCGGGGAGGACTACGGAATACCAGCATTAAACAGCAAATAATGTTCTCTTTTTTACCGGAAACGAGGCATTCCATCTTAGTCCTCAGGGATAAGAACGCATCTGCAATTTGATTCTTAATGGATGACAGATGTAGATGTCTATAGCACACAGCATCCACGTACCACCAAGTGGACTGTGTGCTCATTTTTCACCCTTTTTCTATAAAAAAATATTCACTCATATTTTTAATTCCCAGATCGGTATAACGTCCTTCGGCTCCAGCCGCGGGTGCCAGGCGGGACTCCCCGCCGGCTTCGCCAGGGTGACCTCCTTTGCATCCTGGATCCAAGCCCGTCTTTAAGCCGTTATCATATTTTTTAAGTTCTTATTGAATTTAGGTTAAGAATCGAATTTAGAATTAAATCTTAAATTTAATTTGATATTGTTTTTATTCTCTTACTAGCTTCTTCACAAATCTTTCTCTCGTAGATCAAGTGTCGGGGCTATGGCTCTGTTAAGTGCAAATAGCTTTGATTGAAATACTATACAACTATCTTGTAATTTAATTTTTATATTAGATACCTAAGTGGATTGTTGTTCTCCGAAAGAATTTAAAAAATAGCGCCTACTTTTCTACATATCAGCGTAGTAAGTTGATATGTAGAAAAGTAGATGTTAATTTTAACCTATTTTGAAACCTGCATGTCTGAGAAATAAGAAAAATATTTTGAATACATGTGAAGCTCGCCAACACGCATTGGGGCAGCGCGGCGGACACTTCCTTGCCCTAAAACCCTCTCAGAAATGGGAAGAGGCCTGTGCCCAGCAATGGGACGTATATAGGCTGTAATTTTAACTTAACTTTAATAAATCTACCGGATATTTACTACGCTTCAATAAATTATATATTTGTTAGTCGCTCACTAGTCACATTTAAGACTTCCTTTATAACTATAATATTTCGTATACATAGAGATTTTCATCACCTGAAGAAGCTGTGGACGCCTACAAAACGGCCATTTTGGAGACCCCAACTTCCGAATGGAATGGTTGCTTCAATGATTGGTTCCATCTTATGGAAAAATGTGTCAAATTTCGCGGAGAATACTTTGAAAAGCAATAAATACATTTTTAAATAGTAATGTTGTGTCACTTCCTTGATTCCCGAAATTTTCAGTGCCGTATTTATTATTAAATGTCGAAAATTAGCACGTCAAAAATTAATTAACCTAGGGCTGAAACGCCAGACCCCAAATGAATAATGTTATTGAATATAACTTTTGCTAGGCGTGACTCTTTATTTAATCGCTTACAAACTATTTATGATCGCTCCCAACAAGTAGATACTGAGGTAGACAAGGTATTACTGAGACTGATTACAATTTGTATAACATGCAAGTCTACCCAGAAGCAGAGGTAGACTATCAGTCATGGGTCGCGTTCGAGGAGTTGTACTCTCATATAAAACATGTAATGTCTCGTCTTACAAGTCGAATAACAAATGAATGTCCGCAATCTATATCGAAATCGCGATCGTGGTTACTGCACATAGAACCTGCATCGTTCGATGGTGATATCCATTGGTGATCATTATTTTACGCAAATTTTTAATCATACAGTGTAATCATTACAGTGTTAAATTATGTCCGCGTTATTCCTCGATTGTCAAATTTTCAACATTACTAATTGACACATAAATTTTCCCAAAAAGTCTGCAATTAGCAGGCATTAACAGACACGGGTTTTGCGGACACGGGTTTTGAATTATCTATTTCCTTTCGTCAGTAATTCCTCCTCCAGAATTTCTAGAACAAGGCTAAGGTATTTCTTTTAATTTGACGATTTTCACTGGTAAAAAACTTTATTCTCTTTGTGGCAAATTTTATACATAAGCACAGAATACATAATAGTACAGGGCACAGAAAGTTCACTCCGTAAAATAATTTAAATAAATAGCGACTCTTGCTATGCATGAGAAAGCTTCCAAATAAAAAAAGAATTCTAAAAATCTGTTCACATAGAAAACTGTTCTGAGGTAACTTTTTGATGTTGGTTGATAAAAGAAATATCTGACATACTGCTCTCTAGATTACCACGGTAGTACAGGCTGTAGTAAATGATATATCTAATAATTATCTATCTGATAACCATCCAGTTTTTTTAAGGAGAAAAGTGGCCAAATGAGCATTCAGTTTACCTGATGGTAGGTTAGTAGTTAGTACGTACGTAGTTATCAAGTTTATAAATCACGTAAGAACATTTTGTACAATTTTATATTGTTTAACATTTAATATAATTTATGTGGCCACCCCAAGTACTCAATTTCAAATTAGGGTGGTAATTATATAAATAATAAAAATATAGAGATTATAAAAAAACTTTTTATAACACATCTAAATTTACAGATATTACACGAAAATAGTTTTAGTGGTGTGCATTTTCATATATGTTTGCAAATTATTTTTTCTATTACATCTAAATTCACAAATATTACACGAAAGAGTTACTTGTCACCAAAACGGTCACCGTTTAGGTGACAAGTAACATGTCACCAAATCAGTAACTTGTTACCGAGACTAAGTTTTGTTAGTTAGTGCGTGCTATTTAATAAGGAGGAAAAATATCACAGGAAAGAAAAATATTCAAGTACAATATAGATTTGCCCTGTCACCGAACATGTGACCCGTCACCAAAACAGCGACATGTCACCAAAATGGTTACTTGTCACCAAAACGGTGACATGTCACCAAAACCTTGACAAGTCACTAAATCAATGACTTATCACCTAAGCTGTGTTTGCTTGTTGCTTATGCTATTTAGTAAGAAATGAAGACAACACAAGATACAAAAACAAAATCAAATTACCAAAAAAAAATTTTGTCCGCAACTTCGTCCTATAGTCCGTGGAGTTCGGTTATATCGCACCCATATTTGAAAAAGAGTCTGCTGGTACAAGCCACAATTAAAACTTAATTAAAATCCTAGTAAACTACAAAACTTCTTTACACACCACATTTTTTGCTAATCTATTACTGTGTTCCAAAATTATCAGACTACTGGGCGAGTTTACGCGTGAGCAAGCCACAAAGAATTGCCTGTGTGAAAAACAATTTTCTCTCAAGTCTATACCCGCAAATTTTAATGTCTGCCCTTGTAATTTGTTTATGGTCATTGCACAGCAGACTTTGAGGGGAAACTGTATTAGTTTGAATTCATAGAGAAGATTATTCGGAAACAAGGAAATTCCCGTTGCGCACATCCAGTTATAATTGTGGCTTCCACTACATTGCGATTTAACGCTTTTAGTTTTGGTCTGGTTCTGTAGCAAAGTTGAGGAGGTTCTAAATTTCACTACAACATAACAGGAGTACCCACGCGCAGAATAAGCTTATGATGTGGAAGACCCGATGCTTTCAGTGAATTAAGAAATTCGATAGGGTAGTTAATTGTGTCATCTGTGTAGACCACAGAGTCTATTGACGTGTACACCATTTCTTCCCCCTCAAAAGACGTTAACAGTATATTGTAAATTGCCGCTGCTTGGTCGTTTTTCGGGGTTAGTATCTCAAATACAAATTACAAATTAACAAATAACAAATACAAAAAAAAATTAACAAATAACAAATACAACTCCCATCAAATCAAGTTAAATACAAATTACACAAACACAAATTACTATTTATTGGATTCAATAAAATCACAATACAAATTAAGATACACATCACAGTCGATCTACAAAAAATGCCTCGCACAGACAACCGACCTTCGACAATTAATCTACTATAATTATACGAAAACGATAGTTATCCGATTACGTGATTATAGCCACCTACCTACCCGACGTATATCTAGCTCTAGCAAACTCCCGCTTGCGCAACCTACGGGCGTGGCTTTCCAATCTACCCGCTAACAAACAAAAAATCAAGCAACAAAGGAAAAGAATTTTATTATTACGTATTACGGCCGGGCTTGATTATAGACACAAATTAAACCAATCCAACCAACGCTCCCTGCTACCAAAAATGTTACGGCCTACAGCTGCTACAGCAAAGGTCGAATCTTCGGGGGCCCATGAGCAGAAGATTTCACGAGCAGCCGCAGGTCGGGCCCAAAAGGCCACATGGAAGAATGTCCTATCATACTAAACTATATGGGAGAATGCTAGGAAGATATAGTACGTACCTGTTTCCGACTTAACGCGACGGCACAATTATAATGATTTCCTGACAATCAAATGGGAGACGCTCTCGAACAAGGAATGCGCGGTTCGAATCCTAGACCGTATATCTACGCGGCGCGCGCGTGCGCAATTCCACATCATCCAAGCAAGTTAGGTTAGGTTCCCCCCCGAACGGGTTCCCGCCTTGTCGTGGCGGGGGGGCTTAGTAGCCGTGGCTTGGTCACCCACGGTGAACAAAGAGGAATCCCTTGGCTAGCCCGAGGTGTAGGGCCAGCCCGAGGTGGCCACTCCGAGCGGGCTTGACGAGCCCGCTTCGGATGTGTGTTGGTGGGCTGCGGATAGAGGGGTGTCCGCTCCCTCTACCGCTGCAGCCGGGGTGGAGTCGCGGAAGAAGAGGAGTGCTGGTATGGCGATGCACCATTCGCCCTATCCTCCGCGACTCAGACGGGGCCGCACCGTTAAAGGATGCGGTGGTGGTGGGGCTGCGGGGGGAGAGGAGTGTCGGTATTGCGAGGCGCCGCTCTCCCTACCCTCCGCAGCCGAATCTTGGTTGGCGGCGGAGCCATAGACCAGATCCGCCGCTGGGGTCGGGAAGGCTGGTGCTTCTGAGTGCTAGTTTTTCCTGGCCCCATGGTCTTCGCGCATCGGACACGGGGGCGTCCGTTGCGCATATGAAGTTGGAGGCCGAGGAGGAGGGCGCGCCATGTGTTCTGGTGCGCCTTACCGGAGAAGGAGATCGGGGAGGAGTGGTCCTCTCCCGAGGAGGGGCCGCTATGGGGTGGCCAGCGCAGGTGGGGCCGCGGAAGTGTGCGAAAGCGTTCCCGTGGCCCTGCCAATATGCGACGAGGGTGGAACACCATGGGGTTTTAGTCGATGCGAGTCCGACATAACCCGTCCTTGCCCCCACGAGGCGGGTGTGCGTAGGTAGGCATTTCCCCATGTAAAAAAAAAAAGGTTAGGTTAGGTTTTTTTTTTATTATAAATAAGTTTACACTACAGACTCGAAGTCCGTACCTTTTTTTCGCTTTATATTTCTTTATTAACTTTTTTATTTTACATTGTACTCCTTACACTACTAGTTTTTTTTTCTTTAGTTTGTTTTTTTTTATATATATAGATTTTTTTTTATTTTTTTCTATACATCATGCCCTTTTTTCCCCTTATTTTATTGTTCTTTCCTTTTACTTTTTTTTTTTGTTGTTTCTTTTTTTTGTTTTGAGTTCTATTTCCTAACATGCTTTATTAACTTACCATACAAATTTTTATTATACCTTATTTTAATTATATATAAGTATTATTACAAATACTTTGGTTATTTTTTTTTGTCATTTTGTTTCTTTTAACTTATAATCTAGTTCCTAACTTTATAATATATACATTCTTTTTTTTTTTTTAATTATTATTATTCGGTCGTCGTGGAGACCGCTCCGTCTTCAGCTATATCAATTCGCCGTTGTCAGGGCCTCTACGACAGCTGCGTCTCTGCTTCTTAGTGCCATTTTTAGGCTGTATTCTTTAATTCTGTTTGTTTTCGCAGCCATCGCGCTTTCAATCAGCCTTCCAGTCGGATCGTCGCAATCGTCCGTGTAATATACACAGGAGACTGTGTGCCTGGACACTGCCACTACTGCGTGTTGGACGCTGTCATAAATTTTGTGCTTCTCTGTTGTTGTCCTCATTATGACCATTGTCCCGTATGTGAGGCCTTGGGCCTCATGTACGGTTAAAATTCGCGACCCAGGACCCGAACCATATCCCTGGCTCGTAAGGGACTCCTTTTCTGCTTGCGTGTATACAAGATATAATGTATTTGGCAGGGTACCTGGAATGACGACTCCTTTGTACCTTTTCCTTTCCAGTGAATGCACCTGAGATCTGGATGAATATATGCCATTGTAGATTTCACTCAGGGCATATGCCACATCCATCGGATTCCGGTGCGTGCACAGGAGTTCTTGGCTGATTGTGGTCACGAGGCTTGGGCGAGTATATTGCATCGCAAAGAGGTTTTCCCTGTCGATATACGGAAGTTGATTGATGTCACCGATGAGCAGTATTTTTTCCGCTCCACTCAGTCGCATTGCCATTACTATGGCCCCGAAATGGTTCATGAGAGCTTCGTCGACTAAAAGTCGAGTGCATCTTCTGTTTTGCCTTCTCATGCCATTTACTAGAATTGAGGCCATAGTGCGCACTTTTGTTTTTGCGTCGGTGCCAATGCGGTTGCTTAATTTTTCCCTGAGGTCTTTAGCTGCTTCTGTTGTTGTAGTGACAATCAAGTCATTCTCCGCATCGAATTGTTTTATAACCCAAGTCGTTTTTCCACACCCCGGGACCCCATTGACCCAATTTATTGTCGGCACCGTCCAGCTTTCCCAAGGATCTCCCGTTTCACAGGTTCTCGAGATGGCTTCCGCCATGTTCAGGATCCTGTCTTCTAGCATCACCCTGGTACAACGGGCGGTGACCACAATAGGGTCTTTGGGGGGGGTTTTGAATACTAATCTACCCTGTCGTTTCGTCTCCTCCTCTTCCAAGGATACAAAGCCCGCTGACCCGCTATAAGCCGCCATGTGATGACCCATTTTACCTCTTATGACTGTGGATGTTTTGTTGTCATAAATTGCGGCCTCTGCCTCCTCGAGCTGCACCTCAAGAAACTCTTGACTACCGAGGTGGAAACTTTGTAAGATGTTCCTACAAGTCGTTTGGTTCACCTCAAGAGTTGCTTTTGTGAGGGCTTTGAACTCTAGGAACGCGTTGATTATGTGGTCCTTAGGCCCAATCGACGGTAGAAGCTTTGGCGGGCTGACTCGTCCCGAACAGGGTCTAGTGTAGGTGGGTTGGGATTTCTTGAGAACTCTCGGAGGCTCTCTTATTAAGTTTTCGGCTTGCCTTATCTTTCTTAACTTTCGGATCGCTCTTCCTGGAATGCTTTGGGCCGCTGCACTAATGGTATTAATTAATGCACTTACCCCGCTTTGAGACTCAGAACTTTTGGTAATTTTTTCTCTGGCTGCGGCCTTTTCTTGGGCCGTTTTCAGTTGCAGGCGTTCTGAGCCACTAAGTGTTTCTGGATTTGCTGTTTGGTGTTGAGTTGCCATAGTCGAGTCGTGATGTTTGAGGAAGCTTAGGTTTTCGCCCCTATCCTCATACACGACTATTTCATGTTTATTTGAGGCTTTTATGCAACCAATGTGGTCCACGACTTCACCTTTCTCATACAAGACCACCATGGCGTCCACACTTATGATGCGACGTATGTCCACTGTCTCTACCTCACCGAGTCTCGTTAGCAGTGAGCATGCCTGGGCGAATGGAGTTTTCTGTTCGCTCCATGTGAACAGCAAGATCGTTTTGTTTTTCGACCTTACTATTCGACATCGTTGGTTGGCGACTTCTATCTCAATTAGCGCATCGTATGTTTTGCGCTTCATGCTCGTTTTGAAGGTACTGCCGTTTAGTAAACTTGCGAGAACTGGAGAGATTTTGACATAGTTTCGGCCCACTGTTGAGCAAAAGCTTAGCCCGAAGCGCTCTGTGTTGTTATCCATGAAGAGAGCTACTCCTCGAATTCTCAGGCCTGGATTGCCTCTTTCAGCGCATGCAATTAGCTGATATTCTACTTTATTGGCTGGGATGCTCTTCTCTTTTATGCAAACTTCTATAGACTCCGCAACAGTTTGCTGATGTCTGGGGGATGGATTGTTTGTGGCGTTGCGCCTCGCAGCGGCGCGGAAGATGGACTCCACGAATGCCAGGAATTTGTGCCTTTTGTCATCTTCTTCGATTATTTTATGTAGGTCAGATTTATTAAGATTGGCGTTTATCCGGAACTCAAGGTCCAGACGTGCCGCTTGATAGCGGGGACAGCCAGCGCACCCTGGAGTGTCTTTTAGTTTAAAGCGGTGCAAGTATTCCGCAATTCCACCATGTCCTGTTAACACTTGTACCTGTGTGGGTGTCAACTTGGTTTTCCTCACTATCCGGTATGCTTTTGCTATATCCGGAAGGAATGTTTTGGTGACATGCCCAGTGGTGGAGGTCTCGTATCTGTCCTGCCAGATCCGAACAGTTTCCTCTCTGATTTTCTTTTTAACATAGGACACGGGAATTTCGTCATAGTCTAGAGTGGCTGTTACCCGGAGTGCCGCCGC
Organism: Parnassius mnemosyne; assembly: GCA_963668995.1. Taxonomy (NCBI): domain Eukaryota; kingdom Metazoa; phylum Arthropoda; class Insecta; order Lepidoptera; family Papilionidae; genus Parnassius; species Parnassius mnemosyne. Next base: position 36,373,444 of record CAVLGL010000087.1, read on the forward strand.
CTTGGCAAGCTCGTCGGCTCTCTCATTTCCGGACGTGCCTACATGGGCCCTCAACCAGAATAGTATTATTTTTCTTCCCTCTTTTCCCATCTTCCCTATGCTTTCTTGTATGGCTTTCGATAGGGGATGGCTTGCTTTAGGGTTCGCTAGCAGATCGAGCGAAGATCTTGAGTCGCTCATTATGTTAATAACGGGTTCTGTCCTTGATTCTGCTAGCTTGGTTGCCCTGAGCAAGGCGTAGAGCTCGGACTGGAAAACTGTGCAGGATGGGTCCAGTCTAAAGGTGGAACTACTGGTCTCCCTGCCATCTTCCCAACATGTTAAGGCTGCTCCGACCCTTCCTTCTATCTTGCTTCCATCAGTGTATATGTGAGGGCCGGTTAGTTGGTGGAGATTTGTTTTTTCTACCGTTTCCAGTAACTCATAATCCAATTTGATGAGTTTAGAGGGATGAGGTTGGTCCAAGTGATTTACACGGTTTTCAAGCTCTCTTCCTGGTGGTAAGTAGTCTAGTGAGCCTTGTTTCTTGGTCTTGTACAGGCTAGACGCCTCTTGTATTCTCAGGTCTAGCGGAAGCAGACCCGAGATGGCGAGTGCGGAAGTGAGCGACACCGTGCGGTACGCTTTACAGTTCTTCTGCGCGAAGCCCCTTTGCAACGTGTTAAGTTGGTCTTTAATCATCTGTAGTTCTGTTGCTGAAGACCACGCGCTCGAAGCGTACATCACTATAGGTTTGACGACTGCAACGTATATTGTCCTTACAATCTCACCATTGAGACCCCAGGTCACCTTGGCCGCGCATGCAAGCTGCTTGTATATATCAGCCGCTTTTTTGCATGCGGCTGCTACATGCGGTTTAAAGGTGAGTCCACGGTCGATGATGAGACCAAGTACTTTATTTCCTCTACGAGGTTCACTCTGTTGTCAGACATATGCAGGTTAGGGGAGTCGAATTTAAGTTTCTTCGTTATGATAATTGCATTTGTTTTGTGCGCTGCAAACTTTAACTTGTTCTTGGTTCCCCATTCCGTTACCCTCTTTAAAGTGTCGTTGGCTTGTTGCTCCAGAGCACTCGTAGAGTGTCCCGAGAACACCAAGACAACGTCATCCGCAAATGCCTGACAGTATACTCCTTCGTACGTAAGTTGGTGCAGCAGTGAGTCTAGGATAACATTCCAAAAGGTTGGTCCACCAATAGATCCTTGAACACAGCCCTTTGTAGTTTCCTTCTCACTAGTTGCTCTGGCGTAGTTGATTGTGATTTTTCGGTCTTGAAGGTAAGAGCCAACCATATCGCAGAGGTTTTTGGGACATTTCTTCTTGGCTAGTTGCAGTTTCAATGCTGGCCACCAAGCGTTGTCGAAGGCTCCCTCTATATCTAGTGAAATAACGAGGACGATCTTTTTATTCCTCACTTCGTTTTTAATATGTTCCAATAGATGATAGAGGGCATCCTCAGTACCACGTTGAGGCATGAAGCCATACTGGTTTTTATTTAGAGTTGGAAGGACGTGCCACTGGATTCGGCCCACCATCAATTTCTCGACTATTTTTCCGAGTACTGACAGGAGACCTATGGGTCGGTATGACTTTGGATGAGTGTAGTCATCCTTCCCTGGCTTACGAATGATGACCACGTGTGCAGTTTTCCACTGCTTGGGAAAGTATGCCATTTTCAAGCACATGTTGGCTATCGCTAGGAATACCTTCCTGTTGCAGTGAATTGCGGCGGAGCAGATGTCAGATGTTAGCCCATCTGGTCCAGGGGCTTTTTTTGGGTTAAGTGTTTGTAACACTGAATCAAGCTCCGCTTCTGTAAAAGGTGGATCATCTTCTGACAAACCTAGGTCTTTGTTGAAGTCCGTCAGCTCTCGTACTTTGGTGTGGTACGGCTGATCGGTTACCACACGGTCATCAGTGTAAAATGTTTGGGCCAAGAGTTCTGCTGACTTTTTAGATTTCAGGGTTTCACCCTGGTTGTTTCTTAGGAGCATGTCCTCATATCTTCTTGAGGATTTTTGGATAACTCTGTAAATTTTATCCCACACGCTCTCCTTGTCCTGTGTCGTGCAGAATTCTTTCCAGCTTTCGGTTTGCGCCTCCTCAACTTTTATGGTGTACTGTTTTTTACAGTTTATGTAGTCATCTATAACGTGTTGTATTCGACTTGGTGCAGCATTTCTTATGCGTCTTTTTTTCCTTTGGACTTCTCTTTTGAGTTGGTTGAGGGTTTTCGACCACCATGGAGGCGTTGCATTTACCCCCCTCATGCCTACTTTCGGAATAGTCTCGTCGCAAGATTCCTGGATTACTTTTGTGTAGGCTATTGTGATGGATTCTAGTTCCGCATGGGTTTCCACCCCCTCGATTAATGTGGGAGTTATGGCTCTTTCTTCTAGTAGTGATCTGAAGTGTGATGAGAAGTCTGACCATTTTGCCTTCCTGGTGTTGTATTTGCGCGTTGTGCAGGGCCGTAATGGTTTTAGGGCCGTTTTAGTGCGCAATGTAAATGTTATGGCATTATGGTCTGATGTAATTAGACTTCTCTCCACTCTCCAGTCTTTCACATTGCCGAGAAGTGACGGACTGCAAGCAGTTACGTCTACTATGCTCGAGCAAATTCTCCCCCTTCTGTAAGTTTCGAAGGTAGGTATGTCACCGGTGTTGAGGATATGGAGATCCATTTCATTGAGGAAGGTGTTATATGCCACGCCTCTTTCGTCTTCTGTGTTGCTTCCCCACCATTGACTCCAAGCATTTACGTCTGCAGCCACTATGACGTTGTTTGTGTGAAGTTGAAGAAGCTGCTTGGATTCGTCTAAGGTAGGGATTGATATCTTGATCCCCCTCGAGGTAGACTGACATGACTCCTAATTTTAGGTTTCCTGCGACCAGAACCACCGCCGCTTCTGTTTCAGTAACCAGCTGTGGATCATGAATGATCTCCAGCAGATTCCCGAAGACAAGGACTGCGGCCTTCACTGGTTTTTGTCTATTCAGGCTGCATTGAATAACTCGCGTGCCAGGATGTTCTTTAATAACGCCATTTTTTCCCACATAGGGTTCCTGTACAATGGCGATCGACACTCCTTTATCCGCTGCAACCTGAAGTAGTGCCGCCGTTGCTACCCTGGAGCGTTGCAAGTTCACCTGAATGATTTTAATGTGTGTATCTGACCTACTAATGTTTGAGATGGTGTTGTTTTGGCTGCCCTTAGCAATATGTTATGCGAGATCGTGCTATGGCATCCCACTTCTGCTTTTCCCGGCAATCAAAGCTAAAAGCATTGTGTGCCAGGTCCGTGTCGCCACCGTGCGCTTTTAGGCAATTTTTACATCTTGGGGGTCTCCCCTCCAGTCTGGTTGGGCATTTGTCCCATGAGTGAGTCTCTCCGCAATGACTGCAGAGTTCCTCCTTTTCATGGCACACTGCCTTTGTATGGCCAAAACCAAGACATTTAGTGCATTGCACTAGGGGAGAGTGGTCCATTATTGGTCTCCTTTGGAGGCCAATGTAAATTTTGCACGCATCAATGAAGCGCCTGTGAACTTGTAGAGAGAGCTCGAGTACAGGATGGCACTCATGTGGATTCCTCGCCTTTTTCCTGTATCGAACTCTGATTGTTCGCTCTTTTTCATCGACGTCATGCAGGTGTTTATTCTGCGCCAGTATATTTTCGACGATTTCGACGTCGCTGTGATACGATAGCACGTCTCTGATCATCGCCAAGGGATTGTTTGTCCTTGCAACCTCTACTTTTAAATTTTTGTTTGTCTTAACCCTGTTTTGGACAAGGTTAAGACCCTCCTTGGTGTTACGACTGAGGACGACTTTTTGGTTTTTCGCCTTCCTTACCCTATCCACTTTAGCTCCAGTCTTTTTAGTATCTAGGGCCTCCCTGATTCTCTCAATGATGTTGTCAGCTGTATTCTTCGAATCAGTTGATGTGATTATAAGAGTGTGATTGGGTTTAGGAAGGGGCAGGCTTGCAGCCACTCTGGCGTAAGTCCTTTTCGGTTTTGCTGCTGCTTCACCAGCTTGTGCAAGCTCCGTTGCTAGACTCGGGGCTGTAGGTGATGAAGCCCGTTTCTGTTCCCTAATCGTCCTCAGCTCAGATGACATAACACCTAAATATTCTTCAATGGGCTGAAGCTGTTCTCTGATGCTGGTTTGGAATGTTTTGCCAGAGTCCGCCGAAGATAAGACTGAGAGTCCAGATCTGATGTTTTCATCTAGCTCCTTCAGCGACCTCTTCATTCCGTCCAGCTCCTGCTCCAACTTTTTGTTTCTTTCCTGTAAGGGGCAGGATGGCGGTGATTTAAGGCGTAATAAGGTTTTCTGGCCAGTCTCGAGAACCTCCTTGGTATTATTATCGGATTTTTCGATAATTCGGCGCATGTCATCCAATTGCATACTGAGTGTTTCCACGCTGGATTTTACTCCAGTGAGTTCCACTCTTAGGTGAGGTAAGATGTTCTCTGCACCTCCCTGCTTCTGCTGAGTCAGGTTATTTTGGATTACCTCTACGCGCCTATCTAAATCCGTTACAGGCCTAAGTATTTCCGATGTTCTACGAAATGGCTCTTGGGTTTCAAAGTCCAGCCAGCCCCTTATCGCCTTAGATTCTTGGAGAGTATTCGTTATATCAGTCCTGGCTTGGCCTATCTCGGATGCCATTCCTTTCATAAGTTGTGTCATAAGCTTATTATGTGCCCGCTCCACTCGCATTAGCTCATGAGCGTTGCGTGAGCGTTCCTTTTCTAAATTGTGCTTATGTCTAGAGAGTTCTTCGTCTGAAAGGATTGGAAGTGGGGGAATTTCTTCTTGCTTCCAGTTAGCTACTTTATCAAAAGCCACCTCCGCCGGGACACAAATGGAGGACCGGATCGAGCTGTCACTTTTTACGGAATTTTGCGAAATTTTTGTTCGTAGGGTGGCGGTGTGCGAAGAAGCCTTTTTTCTAGTGGTGTGCGTGTCTGTCGGGGCTGAGTCCACATAAGGTTTTTCTGCTGCAGGCTGAGATGATGGCCGCGGCAACTTTTCGCTGTTAGTTGTTTTTGCTAAGTTTGTTTTTGTTAATACTTTTTCCCGCAGCGATCGTGGAGCTCTGGGCAGCGCAACAGGGTGGCTTTGAGAAGCCTTGTTAGAGGCAGCGGTCTCCACACCCGACAAGACAACTTTGTTTTCGGACATTTTTTTTTATTCTATTTTAAATATACAAGAATGTTATACAAATTTGTGCTTAATATCTAGATAAAGGTTGTGTAAACGCCCCTAGCTGCCCCAACCAAGCCTGACGGGATTAGGGCCCATAAGTAATCCCATCGACGAGCAGCAGAGGGACGGGGCCAGAATGTGGCCACGTGGAAATTCCTAATTACACTAAACAATATGGGAGGACGCTAGAAAGACATAGTACTTACCATTATCCGAAGCCAACTTCGCACTAAGGCTTGAGCAGGCCGTGAGTGTGTGTAATAGTGGATGGAGAGTAGTGTACAGTGAGGGGTGAATGTGTGGGGCCTTGTCAAGCATAGGCGACCAGCCACTGCCGAGTTCCAGGCTGCTCCAAAACGCTGCACCGCTTCAGACTGCTTCGGCGCCGGACCACAATCACTTTCCTCGTTCTTCACGATGACAGTCAATTAACTCTATCGTACGATTTACTAACTTACAGAAGCCACTAACTATCGCGGGTTATAAGGTTAACACACAAAACGCACACGGAGTTTACAGTTTATTACAGGTCACTACCGTTTCGCGTCGCAACAGTTAGTTCTAGAATATCAGAGGCCGCACTAGCTAATATTGCCTAATGCACTTATGCAGATTCTGAGTCAAACACAATGAGTCCCTGGGAAGCTCTCCAGCAGGAATGCGCGTCATAATGATAGACCGTATATTTACTGGCCGCGCCGAATTATTCCGAGTTCCCTAACAGAATGACAGAGTGCCAATCGTTAGGTTAGGTTCCCCCCCGAACGGGTTCCCGCCTTGTCGTGGCGGGGGGGCTTAGTAGCCGTGGCTTGGATAAAAGTCAAACAATCGAACTATAATTTATACATACAAGTATATTTTTTAATTTGTTTCATTTTATTCTATGAATAATGTTTGTAAGGTTTGAAAAATCTGACCTTATTGTTATATAAATATTATTATAAATTAATTTACAATATTGCCACAAATTAAATTTCCGATTAGAGAAGCCTTTCTAGACAATTTGACGACAGAATTTTGTTTCCTTGCAATGAGGTCAATATCAGGATTAAATAGCGGAAATACATGTTTTGATTACGAACGAGTATGACCATCATAGGAGTACGCCATAGTCTATATTCCGAATTTTGTCATAAAATTTTAAGGGTATAAGGCGACAAAATAAAATATTATTCAGTCACCTTGATAATTCACTGTTTTGGTGATAATTTGTACACGTCAGTGAACTAGTTTTGTGCTTATCGCTTGGACTAAAATATGTGGAACGAATGAAAATTGTAGCTTAACAGTACGCCATATACAATTCCTTGAACAAAATAATATAAAAATGGGTTATTCTAAATATTAAATAATCATCATCATTATCATTACAACCCTTCACAACTCCACTGCTGAACATAGGTCTCCCCAAGCACGATCCCAAGCCACCTGCATCCATTGACTTCCTGCATGTCTTACCACTCGAAAACCATTCATCTCCATCGGTTGTCGGTTCTTCGAGCTATATGGCCGGCCCATTGCCACTTCAACTTAATAATCCTTTGGGCTATGTCGGCTACTCAGGTTCTACTACGGATATCTTCGTTTTTAAGTCTATCACGCCTATCTAAAACGACGAGCATATCCCTCTCCATAGCTCGCTGAGCGACTTTAGGTTTCCTCATACGGCCATCAGTGAAGCACCACGTCTCAGATCCATAGGTCATCACTGGCAACATGCACTGGTCGTACGATTGTACGATTGTGTAGTATTGAGGTATGCGGTATGCCTGACAAAAAGATGTGTCATAATCTCCCGAACACTGCCCAGCCGAGTGGAATCCGTCGATTGACCTCTCGATCGAAGTTGGACTTACCTAGTCAGACTATTTGTCCCAGCTAAACATACTCGTCAACAACTTCGAGCTTAGTGCTTCCAACAACTACCGGCATAGGTGTGATATGGACATTAAACATGATTTTTGTTTTGTCCATGTTCATCTTAAGACCCATCCGTTCGTAGTCACTTTTGAGGTCATTGAGGAAAGTGCTTGGGTCCTCCAGCGACTCTGCCATAAGGACTATATCGTCGGCAAATCGAAGTTAAGTGATGTAGTCGCCATTGACATTAATACCGTATCCTTTCCAGTTCAGTAGCTTGAAAACGTCTTCCAATGCAGCGGTGAAGAGTTTCGTGGATATTAGGTCACCCGGTTTTATACCTCCCTGCAGTTGGATAGGTTTCGTACTCTGGTTCTGTACTCGGATAGCTATCGTAGCCCTACTGTACAAACATTTCAGCGCTTCGATATACCGACCACCCACTTGGCACTGCTGTAGGGACTGCAGCACCGCCCAAATTTCGACGGAATCAAAGGCATTTTCATAGTCCACATATGCAAGACAATGTGGCAGATTATACTCATCGGTCTTCATACTATAGTCGCTTCTTACGACATCCACGGGACGTAATGGTGAGGATTTGCTCTCACTCGGCAACTGGTAAGTTCAGTTCGCCCTGCATTGTCTTACACGCTACACAAGAACACTGTATTATGTGTTTTCTACTTCAACATATACATTATTTTATTAGCATTAAACAGCAAATAATGTTCTCTTTTTACCGGAAACGAGGCATTCCATGTTAGTCCTCAGGGATAACAACGCATCTGCAATTTGATTCTTAATGGAGGATAGATGTAGATGTCTATGGCACACAGCATCCATGTACCATCAAGTGGGCTGTGTGCTCGTTTTTCCCCCTTTTTCTATAAAAAAAGATTCACTCATATTTTTAATTCCCAGATCGGTATAACGTCCTTCGGCTCCAGCCGCGGGTGTCAGGCGGGACTCCCCGCCGGCTTCGCCAGGGTGACCTCCTTTGCATCCTGGATCCAAGCCCGACTTTAAGCCGTTATCATATTTTTTAAGTTCTTATTGAATTTAGGTTAAGAATCGAATTTAGAATTAAATCTTAAAATTAATTTTATATTGTTTTTATTCTCTTACTAGCTTCTTCACATATCTTTCTCTCGTAGATCAAGTGTCGGGGCTAGGCTCTGTTAAGTGCAAATAGCTTTGACTGAAACACTATACAACTATCATGTAATTTAATTTTTATATTAGATACCTAAGTGGATTCTTGTTCTCCGAAAGAATTTAAAAAATAGCGCCTACTTTTCTACATATCAACGTAGTAAGCTGATATGTAGAAAAGTAGATGCTAATTTTAACCTATTTTGAAACTCTAAATGAAAAAAAAAATGTCTGAGAAATAAGAAAAAAAATATTTCGAATACATGTGAATTTCGCCAACACGCATTGGGGCAGCGCGGCGGACACTTCCTTGCCCTAAAACCCTCTCAAAAATGGGAAGAGGCCTGTGCCCAGCAGTGGGACGTATATAGGCTGTAATTTTAACTTAACTTTAATAAATCTACCGGATATTTACTACGCTTCAATAAATTATGTATTTGTTAGTCGCTCACTAGTTCCTTTATAAGACTTCCTTTATATCTATAATATTTCATATACTTAGAGATATTCATCACCTGAAGAAGCTGTGGACGCCTACAAAACGGCCATTTTGGAGACCCCAACTTCCGAATGGAATGGTTGCTTCAATAATTGGTTCCATCTTATGGAAAAATGTGTCAAATTTCGCGGAGAAAACTTTGAAAAGCAATAAATACATTTTTAAATAGTAATGTTGTGTCACTTCCTTGATTCCCGAAATTTTCAGTGCCGTATTTATTATTAAAATGTCGAAAATTAGCACGTCAAAAACCTAGGGCTGAAACGCCAGACCCCAAATTAATAATGTTATTGAATATAACTTTTGCTAGGCGTGACTCTTTATTTAATCGCTTACAAACTATTTATAATCGCTCCCAACAAGTAGATACTGAGGTAGACAAGGTATTACTGAGACTGATTACAATTTGTATAACATGCAAGTCTACCCACAAGCAGAGGTAGAATATCAGTCATGGGTCGCGTTCGAAGAGTTCTACTCTCATATAATTTTCCGCTACACTATAAAACATATAGATATAACTTGAGTCAACACTATCCGCTATTTAGGAGTAATTTTTGACTCCAAATTACTGTTTAATAAACATATTGACAATATTATAAACAAAGCCTCTAAAGCGCTTGGCTTCATTTTAAGAATGTCTTCTGATTTCAATTCTATTAAAACCTTCAAAATTCTTTACTGTGCTTTCGTACGAAGTCATCCAGAGTATGCCTCTCAAGTATGGAATCCTACTTATAATATTAATTCTACGCGTATTGAACGGATTCAGAAAAAAAATTCTTCGCTATCTTCAATTTAGAGTTAAGATCTTTCTACCGGATTACACAACACGTTGCCGAAAGTTTCATATTTTGCCGCTATATGAAAGAAGGCGCATAGCGGATCTATCTTTTTTAATTAATATAGCAAATAGCACGATCGACTGTCCCGAACTGTTGGAGCAAATACGTTTACAAGTTCCATACGCATCTTCACGCAAGCCATGCAAACTATACGTGCCGGGAGTAAATACAAACTACAGGCAAAATCCTTATTTAATAAGAGTGAGCAAGTGTTTCAATGACGTGGCGAAAATACAAAATGTAGACTTACTTAAAACCTCTAGCAGGAAGCTTAAGCATCTACTGAGTAATAAGTTTTTCGTTTACTGATGTGTATTACGTATACCATGCATTGTTATTTATTTCATTTTACTTCTTAAATCATCTTTTATTGTGTAGTTAAATCTACATCTACGTTACTTGTGCAATTTTTCTCTGTACTTTATTTATAAGTGGGAACATTTAATTGGCCTTCAGTACATTTTTTTTATTGTTCATACATTTATAATTAGCTGTAAGTTCTCCTAAAATAGTAATAATAAATAAATAAATATAAAACATGTAATGTCTCGTCTTACAACTCGAATAACAAATGAATTTCCGCAATCTATATCGAAATCGCGATCGCCGTTACTGCCCATAGAACCTGCATCGTTCGATGGTGATATCCATTGGTGATCATTATTTTACGCAAATTTTTAATCATACAGTGTAATCATTACAGTGTTAAATTATGTCCGCTTTATTCCTCGGTTGTTAAATTTTCAACATTATTAATTGACACATAAATTTTCCCAAAAAGTCTGCAATTAGCAGGCATTAACGGACACGGGTTTTGCGGACACGGGTTTTGAATTATCTATTTCCTTTCGTCAGTAATTCAGGCTAAGGTATTTCTTTTAATTTGAGAATTTTCACTGGTAAAAAACTTTATTCTCTTTGTGGCAAATTTTATACATAATAGTACAGGGCACAGAAAGTTCACGCCGTAAAATAATTTAAATAAATAGCGACTCTTGCTATGCATGAGAAAGCTTCCAAATAAAAAAAGAATTCTAAATATCTGTTCACATAGAAAACTGTTCTGAGGTAACTTTTTGATGTTGGTTGAAAAAGAAATATCTGACATACTGCTCTCTAGTTTACCACGGCAGTACAGGCTGTAGTAAATGATATATCTAATAATTATCTATCTGATAACCATCCAGTTTTTTTAAGGAGAAAAGTGGCCAAATGAGCATTCAGTTTACCTGATGGTAGGTTAGTAGTTAGTACGTACGTAGTTATCAAGTTTATAAATCACGTAAGAACATTTTGTACAATTTTATATTGTTTAACATTTAATATAATTTATGTGGCCACCCCAAGTACTCAATTTCAAATTAGGGTGGTAATTATATAAATAATAAAAATATAGAGATTATAAAAAAACTTTTTATAACACATCTAAATTTACAGATATTACACGAAAATAGTTTTAGTGGTGTGCATTTTCATACATGTTTGCAAATTATTTTTTCTATTACATCTAAATTCACAAATATTACACGAAAGAGTTACTTGTCACCAAAACGGTCACCGTTTAGGTGACAAGTAACATGTCACCAAATCAGTAACTTGTTACCGAGACTGAGTTTTGTTAGTTAGTGCGTGCTATTTAATAAGGAGGAAAAATATCACAGGAAAGAAAAATATTCAAGTACAATATAGATTTGCCCTGTCACCGAACATGTGACCCGTCACCAAAACAGCGACATGTCACTAAAATGGTTACTTGTCACCAAAACGGTGACATGTCACTAAAACCGTGACAAGTCACTAAATCAATGACTTATCACCTAAGCTGTGTTTGCTTGTTGCTTATGCTATTTAGTAAGAAAGGAAGACAACACAAGATACAAAAACAAAATCAAATTACCAAAAAAAATTTTGTCCGCGACTTCGTCCTATAGTCCGTGGAGTTCGGTTATATCGCACCCATGTTTGAAAAAGAGTCTGCTGGTACAAGCCACAATTAAAACTTAATTAAAATCCTAGTAAACTACAAAACTTCTTTACACACCACATTTTTTGCTAATCTATTACTGTGTTCCAAAATTATCAGACTACTGGGCGAGTTTACGCGTGAGCAAGCCACAAAGAATTGCCTGTGTGAAAAACAATTTTCTCTCAAGTCTATACCCGCAAATTTGAATGTCTGCCCTTGTAATTTGTTTATGGTCATTGCACAGCAGAATTTGAGGGGAAACTGTATTAGTTTGAATTCATAGAGAAGATTATTCGGAAACAAGGAAATTCCCGTTGCGCACATCCAGTTATAATTGTGGCTTCCACTACATTGCGATTTAACGCTTTTACTTTTAGTCTGGTTCTGTTGCAAAGTTGAGGAGGTTCTAAATTTCACTACAACATAACAGGAGTACCCACGCGCAGAATAAGCTTATGATGTGGAAGACCCGATGCTTTCAGTGAATTAAGAAATTCGATAGGGTAGTTAATTCTGTCATCTGTGTAGACCACAGAGTCTATTGACGTGTACACCATTTCTTCCCCCTCAAAAGACGTTAACAGTATATTGTAAATTGCCGCTGCTTGGTCGTTTTTCGGGGTTAGTATCTCAAATACAAATTACAAATTAACAAATAACAAATACAAAAAAAAATTAACAAATAACAAATACAACTCCCATCAAATCAAGTTAAATACAAATTACACAAATACAAATTACTATTTATTGGATTCAATAAAATCACAATACAAATAAAGATACACATCACAGTCGATCTACAAAAAATGCCTCGCACAGACAACCGACCTTCGACAATTAATCTACTATAATTATACGAAAACGATAATTATCCGATTACGTCATTATAACCACCTACCTACCCGACGTATATCTAGCTCTAGCAAACTCCCGCTTGCGCAACCTACGGACGTGGCTTTCCAATCAACCTGCTAACAAACAAAAAATCAAGCAACAAAGGAAAATAATTTTATTATTACGTATTACGGCCGGGCGTGATTGTAGACACAAATTAAACCAATCCAACCAACGCTCCCTGCTACCAAAAATGTTACGGCCTACAGCTGCTACAGCAAAGGTCGAATCTTCGGGGGCCCATGAGCAGAAGATTTCACGAGCAGCCGCAGGTCGGGCCCAAAAGGCCACATGGAAGAATGTCCTATCATACTAAACTATATGGGAGAATGCTAGGAAGATATAGCACGTATCTGTTTCCGACTTAACGCGACGGCACAATTATAATGATTTCCTGACAATCAACCGGGAGACGCTCTCGAACAAGGAATGCGCGGTTCGAATCCTAGACCGTATATCTAATCGGCGCGCGCGTGCGCAATTCCACATCATCCAAGCAAGTTAGGTTAGGTTCCCCCCCGAACGGGTTCCCGCCTTGTCGTGGCGGGGGGGCTTAGTAGCCGTGGCTTGGTCACCCACGGTGAACAAAGAGGAACCCCTTGGCTGGCCCGAGGTGTAGGGCCGGCCCGAGGTGGCCACTCCGAGCGGGCTTGACGAGCCCGCTTCGGATGTGTGTTGGTGGGCTGCGGATAGAGGGGTGTCCGCTCCCTCTACCGCTGCAGCCGGGGTGGAGTCGCGGAGGAAGAGGAGTGCTGGTATGGCGATGCGCCATTCGCCCTATCCTCCGCGACTCAGACGTTAAAGAATGCGGTGGTGGTGGGGCTGCGGGGGGAGAGGAGTATCGGTATTGCGAGGCGCCGCTCTCCCTACCCTCCGCAGCCGAATCTTGGTTGGCGGCGGAGCCATAGACCAGATCCGCCGCTGGGGTCGGGAAGGCTGGTGCTTCTGAGTGCTAGTTTTTCCTGGCCCCATGGTCTTCACGCATCGGACACGGGGGCGTCGTTGCGCATATGAAGTTGGAGGCCGAGGAGGAGGGCGCGCCATGTGTTCTGGTGCGCCTTACCGGAGAAGAAGATCGGGGAGGAGTGGTCCTCTCCCGAGGAGGGGCCGCCATGGGGTGGCCAGCGCAGGTGGGGTCGCGGAAGTGTGCGAAAGCGTTCCCGTGGCCCTGCCAATATGCGACGAGGGTGGAACACCATGGGGTTTTAGTCGGTGCGAATCCGACATAACCCGTCCTTGCCCCCACGAGGCGGGTGTGCGTAGGTAGGCATTTCCCCATGTAAAAAAAAAAGGTTAGGTTAGGTTTTTTTTTTATTATAAATAAGTTTACACTACAGACTCGAGGTCCGTACCTTTTTTTCGCTTTATATTTCTTTATTAACTTTTTTTATTTTACATTGTACTCCTTACGCTACTAGTTTTTTTTCTTTTGTTTGTTTTTTTTTTATATATAGATTTTTTTTATACATCATGCCTTTTTTTCCCTTATTTCTTGTTCTTTCCTTTTACTTTTTTTTTGTTGTTTCTTTTTTTTTTTGAGTTCTATTTCCTAACATGCTTTATTAACTTACCATACAAATTTTTATTATACCTTATTTTAATTATATATAAGTATTATTACAAATACTTTGGTTATTTTTTTTGTCATTTTGTTTCTTTTAACTTATAATCTAGTTCCTAACTTTATAATATATACATTCTTTTTTTTTTTAATTATTATTATTCGGTCGTCGTGGAGACCGCTCCGTCTTCAGCTATATTAATTCGCCGTTGTCAGGGCCTCTACGACAGCTGCGTCTCTGCTTCTTAGTGCCATTTTTAGGTTGTATTCTTTAATTCTGTTTGTTGTCGCAGCCATCGCGCTTTCAATCAGCCTTCCAGTCGCATCGTCGCAATCGTCCGTGTAATATACACAGGAGACTGTGTGCCTGGACACTGCCACTACTGCGTGTTGGACGCTGTCATAAATTTTGTGCTTCTCTGTTGTTGTCCTCATTATGACCACTGTCCCGTATGTGAGGCCTTGGGCCTCATGTACGGTTAAAATTCGCGACCCAGGACCCGAACCATATCCCTGGCTTGTAAGGGACTCCTTTTCTGCTTGCGTGTATGCAAGATATAATGTATTTGGCAGGGTACCTGGAATGACGACTCCCGTGTACCTTTTCCTTTCCAGTGAATGCACCTGAGATCTGGATGAATATATGCCATTGTAGATTTCACTCAGGGCATATGCCACATCCATCGGATTCCGGTGCGTACACAGGAGTTCTTGGCTGATTGTGGTCACGAGGCTTGGGCGAGTATATTGCATCGCAAAGAGGTTTTCCCTGTCGATATACGGAAGTTGATTGATGTCACCGATGAGCAGTATTTTTTCCGCTCCACTCAGTCGCATTGCCATTACTATGGCCCCGAAATGGTTCATGAGAGCTTCGTCGACTAAAAGTCGAGTGCATCTTCTGTTTTGCCTTCTCATGCCATTTACTAGAATTGAGGCCATAGTGCGCACTTTTGTTTTTGCGTCGGTGCCAATGCGGTTGCTTAATTTTCCCCTGAGGTCTTTAGCTGCTTCTGTTATTGTAGTGACAATCAAGTCATTCTCCACATCGAATTGTTTTATAACCCAAGTCGTTTTTCCACACCCCGGGACCCCATTGACCCAATTTATTGTCGGCACCGTCCAGCTTTCCAAAGGATCTCCCGTTTCACAGGTTCTCGAGATGGCTTCCGCCATGTTCAGAATCCTGTCTTCTAGCATCACCCTGGTACAAAGGGCGGTGACCACAATAGGGTCGTTGGGGGGGGGGGGTTTGAATACTAATCTACCCTGTCGTTTCGTCTCCTCCTCTTCCAAGGATACAAAGCCCGCTGACCCGCTATAAGCCGCCATGTGATGACCCATTTTACCTCTTATGACTATGGATGTTTTGTTGTCATAAATTGCGGCCTCTGCCTCCTCGAGCTGCACCTTTTTTTTTATAGTTTTGACTGGCCTGTTGGTCTAGTGGTTAGTGACCCTGACTGCTACGCCGGAGGTCGTGGGTTCGATTCCCACCCAGGACAAATGTTTGTGTGATGAGCACGATCATTTGTTCTGTGTCTGGGTGTAATTTATCTATAATATTTATGTATTTAGAAATATATAAGTATGTTTATCAGTTGTCTAGTACCCATAACACAAGCTCTGCTTAGCTTGGGACTAGATGGCGTTGTTTGATAGTTGTGGAATATTATTATTATTATAGTATAAGGGTGACAAACGAGCATCCAGTCCACCTGATGGTAAGTGGTTGCTGCGGCCCATAGACATCTACGTCTATTCTCTGTTACAAATCAAAATGTAGATGCGTTGTCGCCCGTGAGGACTAAGACCGGCCGCCTGCACTCACCAACCGAAACGCAGAGGTAAACCTCTACTTCACGCTGGTATTCTGTGAGGTCGTGGTACTACTCCGGTTCGAGCCAGCCCATCCGTGCGACAGCAAAAGCTGCCGCGTGGCTCTACCACTGTTAAAAGAAACTCCTAAACCTAAACCTAAACCTCAAGAAACTCTTGACTACCGAGGTGAAAACTTTGTAAGATGTTCCTACAAGTCATTTGGTTCACCTCAAGAGTTGCTTTTGTGAGGGCTTTGAACTCTAGGAACGCGTTGATTATGTGGTCCTTAGGCCCAATCGCCGGTAGAAGCTTTGGCGGGCTGACTCGTCACGAACAGGGTCTAGTGTAGGTGGGTTGGGATTTCTTGAGAACTCTCGGAGGCTCTCTTATTAAGTTTTCGGCTTGCCTTATCTTTCTTAACTTTTGGATTGCTCTTACTGGAATGCTTTGGGCCGCTGCACTAATGGTATTCATTAATGCACCTACCCCGCTTTGAGACTCAGAACTTTTGGTAATTTTTTCACTGGCTGCGGCCTTCTCTTGGGCCGTTTTCAGTTGCAGTCGTTCTGAGCCACTAAGTGTTTCTGGATTTGCTGTTTGGTGTTGAGTTGCCATACTCGAGTCGTGATGTTTGAGGAAGCTCAGGTTTTCGCCCTTATCCTCATACACGACTATTTCATGTTTATTTGAGGCTTTTATGCAACCAATGTGGTCCACGACTTCACCTTTCTCATACAAGACCACCATGGCATCCACACTTATGATGCGAGGTATGTCCACTGTCTCTACCTCACCGAGACTCGTTAGCAGTGAGCATGCCTGGGCGAATGGAGTTTTCTGTTCGCTCCATGTGAACAGCAAGATCGTTTTGTTTTTCGACCTTACTATTCGACATCGTTGGTTGGCGACTTCTATCTCAATTAGCGCATCGTATGTTTTGCGCTTCATGCTCGTTTTGAAGGTACTGCCGTTTAGTAAGCTTGCGAGACCAGGAGAGGTTTTGACATAGTTTCGGCCCACTGTTGAGCAAAAGTTTAGCCCGAAACGCTCTGTGTTGTTATCCATGAAGAGAGCTACTCCTCGAATTCTCAGGCCTGGATTGCCTCTTTCAGCGCATGCAATTAGCTGATATTCTACTTTATTGGCTGGGATGCTCTTCTCTTTTATGCAAACTTCTATAGACTCCGCAACAGTTTGCTGATGTCTAGGGGATGGATTGTTTGTGGCGTTGCGCTTCGCAGCGGCGCGGAAGATGGACTCCACGAATGCCAGGAATTTGTGCCTTTTGTCATCTTCTTCGATTATTTTATGTAGGTCAGATTTATTAAGATTGGCGTTTATCCGGAACTCAAGGTTCAGACGTGCCGCTTGATAGCGGGGACACTCAAGAATCACATGCCACACTGACTCACTAACATTCGGATCGCACTCGCACCTTGGAGTGTCTTTTAGTTTAAAGCGGTGCAAGTATTCCGCAATTCCACCATGTCCTGTTAACACTTGTACCTGTGTGGGTGTCAACTTGGTTTTCCTCACTATCCGGTATGCTTATGCTATATCCGGAAGGAATGTTTTGGTGACATGCACAGTGATGGAGGTCTCGTATCTGTCCTGCCAGATCCGAACAGTTTCCTCTCTGATTTTCTTTTTAACATAGGACACGGGAATTTTGTCATAGTCTAGAGTGGCTGTTACCCTGAGTGCCGCCGCCTTGGCAAGCTCGTCGGCTCTCTCATTTCCGGACGTGCCTACATGGGCCCTCAACCAGAATAGTCTTATTTTTCTTCCCTCTTTTCCCATCGTCCCTATGCTTTCTTGTATGGCTTTCGATAGGGGATGGCTTGCTTTAGGGTTCGCTAGCAGATCGAGCGAAGATCTTGAGTCGCTCATTATGTTAATAACGGGTTCTGTCCTTGATTCTACTAGCTTGGTTGCCCTGAGCAAGGCGTAGAGCTCGGACTGGAAAACTGTGCAGGATGGGTCCAGTCTAAAGGTGGAACTACTGGTCTCCCTGCCATCTTCCCAACATGTTAAGGCTGCTCCGACCCTCCCTTCTATCTTGCTTCCATCAGTGTATATGTGAGGGCCGGTTAGTTGGTGGAGATTTGTTTTTTCTACCGTTTCCAGTAACTCATAATCCAATTTGATGAGTTTAGAGGGATGAGGTTGGTCCAAGTGATTTACACGGTTTTCAAGCTCTCTTCCTGGTGGTAAGTAGTCTAGTGAGCCTTGTTTCTTGGTCTTGTACAGGCTAGATGCCTCTTGTATTCTCAGGTCTAGCGGAAGCAGACCCGAGATGGCGAGTGCGGAAGTGAGCGACACCGTGCGGTACGCTTTACAGATCTTCTGCGCGAAGCCCCTTTGCAACGTGTTAAGTTGGTCTTTAATCATCTGTAGTTCTGTTGCTGAAGACCACGCGCTCGAAGCGTACATCACTATAGGTTCGACGACTGCAACGTATATTGTCCTTACAATCTCACCATTGAGACCCCAGGTCACCTTGGCCGCGCATGCAAGCTGCTTGTATATGTCAGCCGCTTTTTTGCATGCGGCTGCTACATGCGGTTTAAAGGTGAGTCCACGGTCGATGATGAGACCAAGTACTTTATTTCCTCTACGAGGTTCACTCTGTTGTCAGACATATGCAGGTTAGGGGAGTCGAATTTAAGTTTCTTCGTTATGATAATTGCATTTGTTTTGTGCGCTGCAAACTTTAACTTGTTCTTGGTTCCCCATTTCGTTACCCTCTTTAAAGTGTCGTTGGCTTGTTGCTCCAGGGCACTCGTTGAGTGTCCCGAGAACACCAAGACAACGTCATCCGCAAATGCCTGACAGTATACTCCTTCGTACGTAAGTTGGTGCAGCAGTGAGTCTAGAATAACATTCCAAAAGGTTGGTCCACCAATAGATCCTTGAACACAGCCCTTTGTAGTTTCCTTCTCACTGGTTGCTCTGGCGTAGTTGATTGTGATTTTTCGGTCTTGAAGGTAAGAGCCAACCATATCGTAGAGGTTTTTGGGACATTTCTTCTTGGCTAGTTGCAGTTTCAATGCTGGCCACCAAGCGTTGTTGAAGGCTCCCTCTATATCTAGTGAAATAACGAGGACGATCTTTTTATTCCTCACTTCGTTTTTAATATGTTCCAATAGATGGTAGAGGGCATCCTCAGTACCACGTTGAGGCATGAAGCCATACTGGTTTTTATTTAGAGTTGGAAGGACGTGCCACTGGATTCGGCCCAACATCAATTTCTCGACTATTTTTCCGAGTACTGACAGGAGACCTATGGGTCGGTATGACTTTGTATGAGTGTAGTTATCCTTCCCTGGCTTACGAATGATGACCACGTGAGCAGTTTTCCACTGCTTGGGAAAGTATGCCATTTTCAAGCACATGTTGGCTATCGCTAGGAATACCTTCCTGTTGCAATGAATTGCGGCGGAGCAGATGTCAGATGTTAGCCCATCTGGTCCAGGGGCTTTTTTTGGGTTAAGTGTTTATAACACTGAATCAAGCTCCGCTTCTGTAAAAGGTGGATCATCTTCTGACAAACCTAGGTCTTTGTTGAAGTCCGTCAGCTCTCGTACTTTGGTGTGGTACGGCTGATCGGTTACCACACGGTCGTCAGTGTAAAATATTTGGGCCAAGAGTTCTGCTGACTTTTTAGATTTCAGGGTTTCACCCTGGTTGTTTCTTAGGAGCATGTCCTCATATCTTCTTGAGGATTTTCGGATAACTCTGTAAATTTTATCCCACACGCTCTCCTTGTCCTGTGTCGTGCAGAATTCTTTACAGCTTTCGGTTTGCGCCTCCTCAACTTTTATGGTGTACTGTTTTTTTACAGTTTATGTAGTCATCTATAACGTGTTGTATTCGACTTGGTGCAGCATTTTTTATGCGTCTTTTTTTCCTTTGGACTTCTCTTTTGAGTTGGTTGAGGGTTTTCGACCACCATGGAGGCGTTGCATTTACCCCCCTCATGCCTACTTTCGGAATAGTCTCGTCGCAAGATTCCTGGATTACTTTTGTGTAGGCTATTGTGATGGATTCTAGTTCCTCATGGGTTTCCACCCCCTCGATTAATGTGGGAGTTATGGCTCTTTCTTCTAGTAGTGATCTGAAGTGTGATGAGAAGTCTGACCATTTTGCCTTCCTGGTGTTGTATTTGCGCGTTGTGCAGGGCCGTAATGGTTTTAAGGCCGTTTTAGTGCGCAATGTAAATGTTATGGCATTATGGTCTGATGTAATTAGACTTCTCTCCACTCTCCAGTCTTCCACATTGCCGAGAAGTGACGGACTGCAAGCAGTTACGTCTACCATGCTCGAGCAAATTCTCCCCCTTCTGAAAGTTTCGAAGGTAGGTATGTCACCGGTGTTGAGGATATGGAGATCCATTTCATTGAGGAAGGTGTTATATGCCACGCCTCTTTCGTCTTCTGTGTTGCTTCCCCACCATTGACTCCAAGCATTTACGTCTGCAGCCACTATGACGTTGTTTGTGTGAAGTTGAAGAAGCTGCTTGGATTCGTCTAAGGTAGGGATTGATATCTTGATCCCCCTCGAGGTAGACTGACATGACTCCTAATTTTAGGTTTCCTGCGACCAGAACCACCGCCGCTTCTGTTTCAGTAACCAGCTGTGGATCATGAATGATCTCCAGCAGATTCCCGAAGACAACGACTGCGGCCTTCACTGGTTTTTGTCTATTCAGGCTGCATTGAATAACTCGCGTGCCAGGATGTTCTTTAATAACGCCATTTTTTCCCACATAGGGTTCCTGTACAATGGCGATCGACACTCCTTTATCCGCTGCAACCTGAAGTAGTGCCGCCGTTGCTACCCTGGAGCGTTGCAAGTTCACCTGAATGATTTTAATGTGTGTATCTGACCTACTAATGTTTGAGATGGTGTTGTTTTGGCTGCCCTTAGCAATATGTTATGCGAGATCGTGCTATGGCATCCCACTTCTGCTTTTCCCGGCAATCAAAGCTAAAAGCATTGTGTGCCAGGTCCGTGTCGCCACCGTGCGCTTTTAGGCAATTTTTACATCTTGGGGGTCTCCCCTCCAGTCTGGTTGGGCATTTGTCCCATGAGTGAGTCTCTCCGCAATGACTGCAGAGTTCCTCCTTTTCATGGCACACTGCCTTTGTGTGGCCAAAACCAAGACATTTAGTGCATTGCACTAGGGGAGAGTGGTCCATTATTGGTCTCCTTTGGAGGCCAATGTAAATTTTGCCCGCATCAATGAAGCGCTTGTGAACTTGTGGAGAGAGCTCGAGTACAGGATGGCACTCATGTGGATTCCTCGCCTTTTTCCTGTATCGAACTCTGATTGTTCGCTCTTTTTCATCGACGTCATGCAGAAGGTGTTTATTCTGCGCCAGTATATTTTCGACGATTTCGACGTCACTGTGATACGATAGCACGTCTCTGATCATCGCCAAGGGATTGTTTGTCCTTGCAACCTCTACTTTTAAATTTTTGTTTGTCTTAACCCTGTTTTGGACAAGGTTAAGACCCTCCTTGGTGTTACAACTGAGGACGACTTTTTGGTTTTTCGCCTTCCTTACCCTATCCACTTTGGCTCCAGTCTTTTTAGTATCTAGGGCCTCCCTGATTCTCTCAATGATGTTGTCAGCTGAATTCTTCGAATCAGTTGATGTGATTATAAGAGTGTGATTGGGTTTAGGAAGGGGCAGGCTTGCAGCCACTCTGGCGTAAGTCCTTTTCGGTTTTGCTGCTGCTTCACCAGCTTGTGCAAGCTCCGTTGCTAGACTCGGGGCTGTAGGTGATGAAGCCCGTTTCTGTTCCCTGATCGTCCTCAGCTCAGATGACATAACACCTAAATATTCTTCAATGGGTTGAAACTGTTCTCTGATGCTGGTTTGGAATGTTTTGCCAGAGTCCGCCGAAGATAAGACTGAGAGTCCAGATCTGATGTTTTCATCTAGCTCCTTCAGCGACCTCTTCATTCCGTCCAGCTCCTGCTCCAACTTTTTGTTTATTTCCTGTGAGGGGCAGGATGGCGGTGATTTAAGGCGTAATAAGGTTTTCTGGCCAGTCTCGAGAACCTCCTTGGTATTATTATCGGATTTTTCGATAATTCGGCGCATGTCATCCAATTGCATACTGAGTGTTTCCACGCTGGATTTTACTCCAGTGAGTTCCACTCTTAGGTGAGGTAAGATGTTCTCTGCACCTCCCTGCTTCTGCTGAGTCAGGTTATTTTGGATTACCTCTATGCGCCTATCTAAATCCGTTACAGCCCTAAGTATTTCCGATGTTCTACGAAACGGCTCTTGGGTTTCAAAGTCCAGCCAGCCCCTTATCGCCTTAGATTCTTGGAGAGTATTTTTTATATCAGTCCTGGCTTGGCCTATTTCGGATGCCATTCCTTTCATAATTTGTGTCATAAGCTTATTATGTGCCCGCTCCACTCGCATTAGCTCATGAGCGTTGCGTGAGCGTTCCTTTTCTAAGTTGTGCTTATGTCTAGATCGCGAATCGGACAATGCCAGGACCATCTCGTAGAGGGACTGCAGACTTTCTAAAGCTGTTTGTTTGCATTCCCTTTTCATGTTCCCTGCCATTTCTAATGCCTCCTTCCCTCTCAGAAGCATTTCGTTCGCTTCTTTTGTCGCCATATCCATTTCCACCCCCAGTCGCCTGTTGGAGTTAATGAGCAGGCTGGGTCTACTTTTTTCCGGTGCTTCCGATAATGGTGATTCCGGCACAGATGTGATGGAGAGTTCTTCGTCCGAAAGGATTGGAAGTGGGGGAATTTCTTCTTGCTTCCAGTTTGCTTATTTATCAAAAGCCACCTCCGCCGGGTCACAAATGGAGGACCGGATCGAGCTGTCACTTTTTACGGAATTTTGAGAAATTTTTGTTCGTAGGGTGGCGGTGTGCGAAGAAGCCTTTTTTCTAGTGGTGTGTGTGTCTGTCGGGGCTGAGTCCACAGAACGTTTTTCTGCTGCAGGCTGAGATGATGGCCGCGGCAACTTTTCGCTGTTAGTTGTTTTTGTAAATACTTTTTCCCGCAGCGAGGTGGAGTCGCGGAGGAAGAGGAGTGTTGGTATGGCGATGCGCCACTCGCCCTATCCTCCGCGACTCAGACGGGGCCGCACCGTTGAATGATGCGGTGGTGGTGGGGCTGCGGGGGGAGAGGAGTGTCGGTATTGCGAGGCGCCGCTCTCCCTACCCTCCGCAGCCGAATCTTGGTTGGCGGCGGAGCCATAGACCAGATCCGCCGCTGGGGTCGGGAAGGCTGGTGCTTCTGAGTGCTAGTTTTTCTTGGCCCCATGGCCTCCGCGTATCGGACTCGGGGGCTCCGATACGCAGGTGGAATTGGAGGCTGTGGAGGGGGGTAGCTGAACACCTCGCTACCCCGTGCAGGAGACGAGGCCCAGACAGATCGGGCCAGCACTAGTGTGGGGCTGCGGAAGAATTTGGATTCCCGCGGCCCCGCACGCACGTGCGAGGAGGAACCGTGGGGTTTTAGCCGGTAGGAGTCCGGCATAACCTTCCGGTTGCCCCCGCGGCCGGAGGTATCCATGAGGATTTCCCCACGTAAAAAAAAAAAAAAAAAAAAAAAAGGTTAGGTTAGGTTAGGTTCCCCCCCGAACGGGTTCCCGCCTTGTCGTGGCGGGGGGGCTTAGTAGCCGTGGCTTGGTCAACCACGGTGAACAAAGAGGAACCCCTTGGCTGGCCCGTGGTGTAGGGCCGGCCCGAGGTGGCCACTCCGAGTGGGCTTGGGAAGCCCACTTCGGATGTGTGTCGGTGGGATGCTGCGAGAGGGGTGTCCGCTCCCTCTATCGCTGCAGCCGAGGTGGAGTCGCGGAGGAAGAGGAGTGTTGGTATGGCGATGCGCCACTCGCCCTATCCTCCGCGACTCTGACGGGGCCGCACCGTTAATGATGCGGTGGTGGTTGGGCTGCGGGGGGAGAGGAGTGTCGGTATTGCGAGTCGCCGCTCTCCCTACCCTCCGCAGCCGAATTTCGGTTGGCGGCGGAGCCATAGACCAGATCCGCCGCTGGGGCCAGGAAGGCCGGTGCTTCCGAGTGCTAGTTTTTCCTGGCCCCATGGCCTTCGCGCATCGGACACGGGGGCGTCCGTTGCGCATTGGAAATTGGAGGCCGAGGAGGAGGGCGCGCCATGTGTTCTGGTGCGCCTTATCTGAGAAGGAGATGGGGGAGGAGTGGTCCTCTCCTGAGGAGGGGCCGCCATGGGGCGGCCAGCGCAGGTGGGGCCGCGGAAGTGTGCGAAAGCGTTCCCGTGGCCCTGCCAATATGCGACGAGGGTGGAACACCATGGGGTTTTAGTCGGTGCGAGTCCGACATAACCCGTCCTTGCCCCCGCGAGGCGGGTATGCGTAGGCATTTCCCCATGTAAAAAAAAAAAAAAAAAAAGGTTAGGTTAGGTTAGGTAAGGTTAGGTTAGGTTCCCCCCCGAACGGGTTCCCGCCTTGTCGTGGCTTAGTAGCCGTGGCTTGGTCAACCACGGTGAACGAAGAGGAACCCCTTGGCTGGCCCGAGGTGTAGGGCCGGCCCGAGGTGGCCACTCCGAGTGGGCTTGGGAAGCCCACTTCGGATGTGTATCGGGGGGCTGTGGTGAGAGGGGAGTCCGCAACCCTCTACCGCTGCAGCCGTGGTGGAGTCGCGGAGGAAGAGGAGTGTTGGTATGGCGACGCGCCACTCGCCCTATCCTCCGCGACTCAGACGGGGCCGCACCGTTGAATGATGCGGTGATGGTGGGGCTGCGGGGGGAGAGGAGTGTCGGTATTGCGAGGCGCCGCTCTCCCTACCCTCCGCAGCCGAATCTTGGTTGGCGGCGGAGCCATAGACCAGATCCGCCGCTGGGGTCGGGAAGGCTGGTGCTCCTTAGTGCTAGTTTCTGTTGCGCATATGAAATTGGAGGCCGAGGAGGAGGGCGCGCCATGTGTTCTGGTGCGCCTTACCGGAGAAGGAGATGGGGGAGGAGTGGTCCTCTCCCGAGGAGGGGCCGCCATGGGGTGGCCGGCGCAGGTGGGGCCGCGGAAGTGTGCGAAAGCGTTCCCGTGGCCCTGCCAATATGCGACGAGGGTGGAACACCATGGGGTTTTAGTCGGTGCGAGTCCGACATAACCCGTCCTTGCCCCTGCGAGGCGGGTATGCGTAGGCATTTCCCCATGTAAAAAAAAAAAAAAAAGGTTAGGTTAGGTTAGGTTAGGTTAGGTTAGGTTCCCCCCCGAACGGGTTCCCGCCTTGTCGTGGCGGGGGGGCTTAGTAGCCGTGGCTTGGTCAACCGCGGTGAACGAAGAGGAACCCCTTGGCTGGCCCGAGGTGTAGGGCCGGCCCGAGGTGGCCACTCCGAGTGGGCTGGGGAAGCCCACTTCGGATGTGTGTCGGAGGGCTGCGGTGAGAGGGGAGTCCGCACCCTCTACCGCTGCAGCCGAGGTGGAGTCGCGGAGGAAGAGGAGTGTTGGTATGGCGATGCGCCACTCGCCCTATCCTCCGCGACTCAAACGGGGCCGCACCGTTGATGCGGTGGTGGTGGGGCCGCGGGGGGAGAGGAGTGTCGGTATTGCGAGGCGCCGCTCTCCCTACCCTCCGCGGCCGAAACTTGGTTGGCGGCGGAGCCCGAGACCGGATCCGCCGCTGGGGTCGGGAGGGCCGGTGCTTCTGAGTGCTGGTTTTTTTTTTTTTCCTGGCCCCATGGCCTTCGCGCATCGGACGCGGGGGCGTCCGTTGCGCATTGGAAGTTGGAGGCCGGGGAGGAGGGCGCACCGTGTGTTCTGGTGCGCCTTGCCTGAGAAGGAGATGGGGGAGGAGTGTTCCTCTCCCGAGGAGGGGCCGCCATGGGGCGGCCGGCGCAGGTGGGGCCGCGGAAGTGTGCGAAAGCGTTCCCGTGGCCCTGCCAATATGCGACGAGTGTGGAACACCATGGGGTTTTGGTCGGTGCGAGTCCGACATAACCCGTCCTTGC
The DNA here is from genome assembly GCA_963668995.1 of Parnassius mnemosyne. Lineage (NCBI taxonomy): Eukaryota > Metazoa > Arthropoda > Insecta > Lepidoptera > Papilionidae > Parnassius > Parnassius mnemosyne. The sequence continues at coordinate 36,399,226 of CAVLGL010000087.1, forward strand.
CCCCGCGAGGCGGGTATGCGTAGGCATTTCCCCATGTAAAAAAAAAAAAAAAAAAAGGTTAGGTTAGGTTAGGTTAGGTTAGGTTAGGTTAGGTTTTTTTTTTTTTTTTTTTTTTTTTTCTAGTTCCCCTGATATGTGGATGTCAGGGACTTTTTTCATCTTTTAGGTGTGTCTTTTTTCACCTCTGTTATTTTCTTTCTTTCTTTTATTTATTTTTTTGAGATTTTTATGCTTACATTCTTAATTACTATTTTACTTATGTTCTTATTTCTATTCCTTTTGGAGCTGTTTACATCATATACTTACATTATATTTTGTTACAGCGTCCATTTTCTTAGTTACTATTTATTTCTATTTACTGCACTTCTTGTTATATGCTTACAGTATTTTATGAACCTATTTCTAATATACTTATTACTAATTATTCTATTTACATTTTCTTCACTAATTTTTATTCCTAATTCTATTTCTATTTCATTTCTCTCTTTTCCATATATTGGACATTCTGTAAGTATGTGTATTATATTTTCATTTTTTACAGGGTCGCAGGCACATGCCGGGCTCTCCTTACATTTGAATTTAAACAAGTATTCAGAGAACCCGCCATGTCCTGTCATGACCTGAACTAATATCGGATCCATTTCTATTTTCTTAATTATTGGATATGCAGCAATGGCATCTGGGAAGAATGTTTTAGTGGTTGAGGCTGTTTCTCCAATTTTATAACGCCGGTTCCATTCATCAAGCGATTCCATTCGGATGTTTCGCTTGATGAATGATATCGGACATTTCCCATATACAGGTTTAGTTTTTATTTTTAGGGCAGCTTCTTTGGCTAGATGGTCTGCTCTCTCATTTCCCTCCAACCCTGCGTGGGCTTTGATCCAATATAAATTTAATATTTTGCCTTGTTTATTTAATTTGTAGATGTTATTTCTTATCTCCACTGCTAGGGGATGGAGGGAAACGTCTTGGACTATTGTTTGGAGAGCAGACCTCGAGTCGCTGTATATACTGCAGTTTTGTGATGGAGCAGTGAGTGCATATTTAGTTGCCTCCAGAATGGCTAGCAACTCTGCCTGGTAGACGGTGCAAAAATTTTCCAGTTTCAGTTTTCGGGTATTTGTCTCCGCAGCGTTATTCCATATGGATAACGCCGCGCCGACTTTCCCCTCTATCCTACTCCCGTCTGTATATATTTTAAGTCCGTTGTTATCATTTTGGTCCATTTGTACACCGTCTTCCAGGCATGTAAATTTCAAGCCGAGCTGTTCCGCGGGATGTGTGGTCTTTGAATATTCAATTTTGGCTTCTACATCCCGATCACCCACAACTCGCCGGGAGGAGCCTTTCTTTATTTCATAAAGGAGGGCTGCTTCCTGGACCCTTAAGTCCAAAGGAAGCAACCCGGCGAGTAGTAGGGCCGAGTGTAGAGAGACTGTCCTGTAAGATTTAATAACTTTCTGCACAAACCCGCGCTGTACCATATCCAGTTGTTTTTTAACTTTATGTTTATTGGCTGCTGATGCCCATGCACTGGCCGCATACATAACTATTGGCTCAACAACTGCAATATAGATGGTCCTAATGATCTCCGGGTTCAGGCCCCAATGTACCTTTGCAGCTCTCGACAGTTGACGATATATGTTTTGAACTTTACAACAAGTTCTCTGGATGTGTATATTAAAGGTAAGCTTATCATCAACTGTGAGGCCGAGTATTTTAATTTCTTTGGAGAGCTCAATGTCCTCCCCGCCCATCTCCAGACGTGGTGAGTCATACTTCAGCTTATTTGTTACGACCATTGCTTTTGTTTTGTGTGGCGCAAAATTAAGCTTATTACCGACTCCCCACCTCCGGACACGTTCGAGAATTTCATTGGCCTGCTCCTGCACCTGTCGTGCCGTATCCCCGGAGAACATCAGGACCACGTCATCCGCGAAAGCCTGGCAATGGGACCCTCTTTCACTTAACTCCCTCAGGAGTGGATCCAGTAGTAAATTCCAGAAAATTGGACCCCCGATCGAGCCTTGCACACACCCTTTTGTGGTCTTTCTTACGCATTCGGCCCCGGCATATCTGAGGCACACCGTTCTATCTTTAAGATAGCTATCTACTACCCGCCTCAGATTTACCGGACACCCAATCTCCGCGAGCCTACACCGTATCGCCGGCCACCACGCATTGTCGAAGGCTCCCTCTATGTCCAATGATATGATCAGAATCAACTTTCTGTCTTTCAGTTTGATCTTAATAAACTGCATCATGTCATAGAGGGAGTCCTCCGTGCTGCGTTGCGGCATAAATCCATATTGGTTTTGGCTTATCTTTGGCACGATGTGCCACTTTATTCTGCGAACTAACATTTTTTCGTAAATTTTTCCTAGTACAGGCAAAAGCCCAATCGGCCTGTAGGACTTAGGGTGTGTGTAGTTCCCCTTACCAGGCTTTCTCAATACAACGACTGCGGCCCTCTTCCATTTGATGGGAAAATATGCAAGACTGAGGCACTTGTTTATTAGTGCCAGGAACAATGCTAAGTCCAAGGTGACGACTACTTCACAGACGTCCGATGTTAAACCATCGTCACCGGGTGCCTTTTTAGAACTAAAACTAGACACGGCCCACATTAGTTCTTCTTTTGTAAATGGTGGGTCACATGGACTATCATGTGACCCTTCGTTTACAGTTTCCGCTGTAGCTCTTGTTTGCATGTGTACCGTGTCATCGTCCTCAGTGCTATCCTCCGGATAAAATGTTTCTGCAAGTATACTGGCCGATGCCTCACCGTCTAGCGTCTCCCCGTCCTGCATAAGTGGAACATCCTCATGTCGATTCAATGTGCGGCTTATAACCCTATATATACCATCCCACATTGTTTCTCGGTCTTGCTTACAACAGAAGTCCTTCCAGCTGGTGGTCTGAGCTCTTTTTACTTCATATTGGTATTCATCTTTTGCTTTTTTATACTGTTCGACGACCCACCCGCGACGGACTGGTGCTGCGTATGAAATACGGCGCTTCAACCTGGAGACCTCCTTTTTACGTACTGTCAGCTCGTGGGTCCACCAGGGCAGTCCCATTTGTTTTTTGGTTTTTATTTTAGGAATACTACTTTCGCATGCTTCTATTACTGAATTTGTGTAATGTTCTGTTTTTATTTCTAATTCGTCCGTTGTTGCTATTTTATTTATTTCTTCTTTATTTATTCTTTTTGCCTTCCAAATTTGGACGAGTTTCTCACGAAACTCGCCCCAATTCGCCTTCTTGGTGTTGTATTTCCTTGTTATTCTTTTTATATTGGTTCCTGTTGATTTTCCTAAATTAATGTCAAATAGGATTGCCCTGTGGTCCGAACTGGTTATTTCGTCGGATAGTCTCCAGTTGTCCATCCTCCCGAGTAGGCCAGTCGAGCAGGTAGTTATATCCACGCAGCTGGAGAACCTCTTTCCGCCTCTATATGTGTCAAAAGTAGGCTCAGTCCCCCTGTTGAGAATATGGAGTTCTAGTTGGTCAAGCTTTGCGGCGACCTCGATTCCTCTGCTGTCTGTTTTCCGGCTTCCCCACCAGGTGTTCCAAGCATTTACGTCCCCACCGAGTATCACGTGTCTTGTCCGTAGTCCCACCACGGCCGCATCGATCTTTTCTAAATAAGGGTCGATTGGTGTGTCGCCCTCTAGGTAGACGGACACCACCCCCAAGTCCCATGCCCCGGTGCTCAGCTTAGCGACTGCGATATTCTCTGTTGTTAGGCCGGGGCATAGGGTCATGTCGATGGCGTCATTGAATAGCACAATAGCTGCCTTGATCACTTTTTCAGTGTTCTGGCTTCTGTCGCTTTGTGCTATCCTCGTCCCCGAGTAACTCTTCATTCGACCAATTCGACCGATATAGGGCTCTTGAACTAGAGCGAGAGATATCCCTCGCTTGGTCGCCTCTGTTATTAATTCGGCCGTGGCTAGCTCGCACCTTTGAAGATTCGTCTGGACCGCGTGATATCGGTGGGTACAGATGTTAGGTTCCGTGGTCGAGTTTGACTCAACTTTAGCAGTATGCTACGGTAGACCTGGCGAGTACTTCCCATTTCCTTCTTACTGGACAGTCTGGACTAAATGCGTTATGGTCTTTTCTATCATGGTTAGCTTTGTTGCAATTTCTGCATTCTGGTGTTTCTCCAGACAGCCAGTCAGCACATTCTGTTTTGAGGTGTGGGCCTCCGCAATGGCTGCAAACGTCGGTTGTTTCCGTGCATGTGCGCTTGCTATGTCCATATCCTAGGCAACGCGAGCATTGAACTAAGGGGGACTGATCCGTTACCCTTACCCTCTGTTAGTCAATATGAATAACCTCAGCCTCAATAAGACGGTTCCAAATCTGAGGCGAAACTCTCATCACAATGTGGGACGTATGCGGGTTTCTTGTTCTTTTCCTGTATTTGATCTCCATTCTATCCTCTTTTTCTTGTATATCATTGAGAAGCTGTTTGTTTTGCTTTCTTATTGCTTTTATTACCTCTTCATCCGTATTATATTGCATGACATCTCTCATGATTACAAGTGGATCCTTGTTTTTTATGTCGTTCACATTTAGATCTTTCCCTGCCTGCTTTAGTCTCTCCTTGACTCTATTTATCTCCTTTTCCGTTCGGCATCCCAATATTACTTTTCTGTCCCTTGCCTTCCTGATTTTATCTATTTTCAACCCTTCTTCCTTGGCATTTATTGCGTTTCTTATCTTATCCATGACCTGATCGCCGGTTTCTTTTTCATCATTCGATGTGATAATTACTGAATGCATGGCCATGTTTTCTGAAGGCAAGGGTGTAGGTGATGGTAAACCCCTTGGTGGCCCAGCCACTATATTTGCGTATGTTCCTCTATCTTCTCTTGTTTCCTGTTTTCTCATTTCTTCTCTTAATTTTTCCATCTCAATTTTACTTTCCTCTAACAGTTTGCCGTGTAGTTCCAATTTCTTCATTAATTGTTCTTCTTCTTTTCTTTTCCTATTTTCATCTTCTAATCCTTTTTTCACCTGGTCTTTAGGCTTTTCTTCTTTCTCGGTGTTTTTGCCTGTTTCCGCCTCTTTCACTAGTTGATAGAGTCTCTCTATTGCCTGAGTGACTTCCGTTTTTATATCGGTCCTCAGGTTTCGAGAGTTACTCAAATGTAGCTTAGCTTTATGGAGACAGGCTCTGGCCTCTGATATCCGATCCGTAAATTTTGTAGCAATTTTTGGAGAGCTTTCTATGTTCTCAGCCGCTGGTTTCCGCGCTGTTACTCTAGCCTCCTGTGATGGAACAATCTTCTGCTTTGGACGAGCCACCGGGGCTACCTTTTTTGGCGAGATTTGTGTTGCAGTTTCTACATCTATTTTTCCCATCTCCCACTCACCAATACTTTTCCTCACGCTAGGGACTTGCAACTCACTATCGTTTTTAGGAGAAGGCCCAGCCTTCTCTCTCCTACTTGGAGATCCCGGAGGACTCGTGTCCCTGGCACTATCCTCAGTCTTTTTAACGGGCGTACGAATGCCGAACATTTTCAGTGGAACGCGTCTTGGGTCTCAACAACCAATAAAACAATTTGTAAAAATAAAATAAAAAGTAATAAAAAGTAAAATAATATAAAATAAAATAAAATAATAAACGGAAAACGAGCAACAATACACAACAACAATTAATAATAGTCAAGTTTTAATAAATTTTAAGGTTTGTAGAAGTTATAAAATCTTTTCAAAATTTTGAAAATTTTTTTTTTTTGAAATTTTGAAGTTTGTTGAAGTTGCAGTACTTAAATTTTTCAATCGGCAAAACCCCACAAATGCCGCGTCACAATAATATTGTTGTAAAAAATTAAAAAATTTTTTGCTCTATGTAGAGTCTCCACTCTATCTTCGTTAATGTGTCATATACATAGAGTACAATATAAATGTTACAATAAGAAACGTTTCAAAAATTTAATTTTTATAGTCTATAATGACTCTACCTAGAGTCTGTCTATGTCTCTATTAATATTTATAAATTGTTTTATTTATTAATCAACTAACTAACTTCTTTAAAAAATTTTTTATGAAAAACTTTTTCTTGCTCTACCTAGAGTTTACACTATTTTCTAGTCTTAATCATATAAACTACACATTAAATTGTATTATACGTTTATCTCACTTAATTTCTAATTATATTTTGGTCTGGCACAAAAATAGAAAATTTTTTCAAGGCTCTATGTAGAGTCAGTCTAAGTCTAAATTACTAGATCTATTTTTATAAAGTTATTTACAAAAAACCCCGTCAAAATCGGATCACTGGTTACTTTATAATTACAATTTTAAATTTTTCATCCCCCAGAGACTAAGTCCAGAAGTCAAGTTAGGGGTAGGGGGATGAAACTTTGTCAAAATGATCCGGGAGGGTCCGAAGACTATCCCTTTAGTGGAAAGTGTGGGGGGGGGTTAGGGGGGGGGCCCCGAAAAAAATGTCAAAATTGAGCTAGGAGGCTCCGTTCTCCTGAAAACTGAAAAACAAGTTTTCGTGCGGTTTGCAGGACCTCCCAGCTCACACAAATAAATTTATAACTTAAAAACTACTTATCCGAAAATTCTGAAAAAATTATGGTAGATAATGTATTAGTTGCTGTATTATTTTTTATAATTAATAAATTTTGATTCCTGAAAAAATTTTGAGTTTTAGAATTTTGAAAATTTTGTTACGAAAACCAACAACCGCAAAAAGACTCTAAATCGTGTAATTATGTCGGGACAATTTTGATTTGGTTAGGTTAGGTTAGGTTAGGTTAGGTTCCCCCCCGAACGGGTTCCCGCCTTGTCGTGGCGGGGGGGCTTAGTAGCCGTGGCTTGGTCAACCGCGGTGAACAAAGAGGAACCCCTTGGCTGGCCCGAGGTGTAGGGCCGGCCCGAGGTGGCCACTCCGAGTGGGCTTGGGAAGCCCACTTCGGATGTGTGTCGGTGGGCTGCGGTGAGAAGGGAGTCCGCACCCTCTACCGCTGCAGCCGAGGTGGAGTCGCGGAGGAAGAGGAGTGTTGGTATGGCGATGCGCCACTCGCCCTATCCTCCGCGACTCAGACGGGGCCGCACCGTTAGTTGATGCGGTGGTGGTGGGGCCGCGGGGGGAGAGGAGTGTCGGTATTGCGAGGCGCCGCTCTCCCTACCCTCCGCGGCCGAAACTTGGTTGGCGGCGGAGCCCGAGACCAGATCCGCCGCTGGGGCCAGGAAGGCCGGTGCTTCTGTGTGCTAGCTTTTCCTGGCCCCATGGCCTTCGCGCATCGGACACGGGGGCGTCCGTTGCGCATTGGAAATTGGAGGCCGAGGAGGAGGGCGCACCATGTGTTCTGGTGCGCCTTACCTGAGACGGAGGTGGGGGAGGAGTGTTCCTCTCCCGAGGAGGGGCCGCCATGTGGCGGCCAGCGCAGGTGGGGCCGCGGAAGTGTGCGAAAGCGTTCCCGTGGCCCTGCCAATATGCGACGAGTGTGGAACACCATGGGGTTTTAGTCGGTGCGAGTCCGACATAACCCGTCCTTGCCCCCGCGAGGCGGGTATGCGTAGGCATTTCCCCATGTAAAAAAAAAAAAAAAAAAAAAAAGGTTAGGTTAGGTTAGGTTAGGTTAGGTTAGGTTCCCCCCCGAACGGGTTCCCGCCTTGTCGTGGCGGGGGGGCTTAGTAGCCGTGGCTTGGTCAACCACGGTGAACGAAGAGGAACCCCTTGGCTGGCCCGAGGTGTAGGGCCAGCCCGAGGTGGCCACTCCGAGTGGGCTTGGGAAGCCCACTTCGGATGTGTGTCGGGGGGCTGTGGTGAGAGGGGAGTCCGCAACCCTCTACCGCTGCAGCCGAGGTGGAGTCGCGGAGGAAGAGGAGTGTTGGTATGGCGATGCGCCACTCGCCCTATCCTCCGCGACTCAGACGGGGCCGCACCGTTGAATGATGCGGTGGTGGTGGGGCTGCGGGGGGAGAGGAGTGTCGGTATTGCGAGGCGCCGCTCTCCCTACCCTCCGCAGCCGAATCTTGGTTGGCGGCGGAGCCATGGACCAGATCCGCCGCTGGGGTCGGGAAGGCTGGTGCTTCTTAGTGCTAGTTTTTCCTGGCCCCATGGCCTTCGCGCATCGGACACGGGGGCGTCTGTTGCGCATATGAAATTGGAGGCCGAGGAGGAGGGCGCGCCATGTGTTCTGGTGCGCCTTACCGGAGAAGGAGATGGGGGAGGAGTGGTCCTCTCCCGAGGAGGGGCCGCCATGGGGCGGCCAGCGCAGGTGGGGCCGCGGAAGTGTGCGAAAGCGTTCCCGTGGCCCTGCCAATATGCGACAAGGGCGGAACACCATGGGGTTTTAGTCGGTGCGAGTCCGACATAACCCGTCCTTGCCCCCGCGAGGCGGGTATGCGTAGGCATTTCCCCATGTAAAAAAAAAAAAAAAAAAAAGGTTAGGTTAGGTTAGGTTAGGTTAGGTTAGGTTCCCCCCCGAACGGGTTCCCGCCTTGTCGTGGCGGGGGGGCTTAGTAGCCGTGGCTTGGTCACCCACGGTGAACAAAGAGGAACCCCTTGGCTGGCCCGTGGTGTAGGGCCGGCCCGAGGTGGCCACTCCGAGTGGGCTTGGGAAGCCCACTTCGGATGTGTGTCGGGGGGCTGCGGTGAGAGGGGAGTCCGCACCCTCTACCGCTGCAGCCGAGGTGGGGTCGCGGAGGAAGAGGAGTGTTGGTATGGCGATGCGCCACTCGCCCTATCCTCCGCGACTCAAACGGGGCCGCACCGTTGATGCGGTGGTGGTGGGGCCGCGGGGGGAGAGGAGTGTCGGTATTGCGAGGCGCCGCTCTCCCTACCCTCCGCGGCCGAAACTTGGTTGGCGGCGGAGCCCGAGACCAGATCCGCCGCTGGGGCCAGGAAGGCCGGTGCTTCTGAGTACTGGTTTTTCCTGGCCCCATGGCCTTCGCGCATCGGACACGGGGGCGTCCGTTGCGCATTGGAAATTGGAGGCCGAGGGGGAGGGCGCACCATGTGTTCTGGTGCGCCTTACCTGAGACGGATGTGGGGGAAGAGTGTTCCTCTCCCGAGGAGGGGCCGCCATGGGGCGGCCAGCGCAGGTGGGGCCGCGGAAGTGTGCGAAAGCGTTCCCGTGGCCCTGCCAATATGCGACGAGTGTGGAACACCATGGGGTTTTAGTCGGTGCGAGTCCGACATAACCCGTCCTTGCCCCCGCGAGGCGGGTATGCGTAGGCATTTCCCCATGTAAAAAAAAAAAAAAAAAAAGGTTAGGTTAGGTTAGGTTAGGTTAGGTTAGGTTTTTTTTTTTTTTTTTTTTTTTTTATATGTATGCTTTGCTGTTTCCCTCTGACATGGGGGTCAGAGACATTGTCAGCTCGACACGGACTTTGAATTCATTTTCTTTATTTATTTAGTCCTTGATATTATAAAGGGTGTAGAGGACTCCGGGTTTTCGTTCGGGAGTCCTACTACTCTTAGTCTAGTGCATGCAACAACAATTTCCAATATTTAATGCTAGGGGTAGTGACAACTTATATAATACTTATTTGACTTATACTATTTGTTAGTTATTGCTTATATTCTATTTAATTATTGCTAATACATATTTCAATTTATTTTGTAATGCTGATCTATAATATAATACAATATATTATGACAGCATCCTTACTTAAACAGTTTTATTCCTATTTATTACTCTTTTTGCAATTTTCAAACAATAACTCATAAATTTTTCTCTGTATTTACTCATCATTATGATACTTATATTCTCCTTAATTAATTTTAATTCAATTTCGTTTTCTATTTTCAGGCGCTCTGCGGCGTATGCGGGACACTCCAGCAAAATGTGTGGCACAGTTTCTTCAGCATCGGGGTCGCAAATGCACGATGGATTCTCTTTACACTTAAAGCGGTGTAAGTATTCCGAAAATCCACCATGCCCCGTCATGACTTGGGTAGTCTCGCTGCTTGCTCCAAATTTTCTTATTAATCGGTAGGCCAATTTCGCGTCTGGGAAAAACAGCTTCGTGATTTTTGCTGTTTCACCGGTCTGGTATCTTTGATTCCATTCGTCTAGCGTTGCCATACGGATGCTTCGCTTGACGAATGAAACCGGGCAAAGATCGTAATCCGGTCTCACTTTGGAATTTTTTGCGGCCTCTTTTGCTAGTCTGTCTGCTCGTTCATTCCCCTCTAAGCCCGCGTGGGCTTTAATCCAAAACAAAGTTACTACTTTGTTTTGGAGAGATATTGCTCTTAAATTATCTCTACATTCCACGGCTAACGGGTGAAGGCAGTTTGAGTTAATGATCGTTTGAAGGGCCGCCATTGAGTCACTATAAATTCCAAAGGAGGACGCTCTGTGCTTGAGGATTTGCCCAGTCGCCCTGCAAATGGCCAGGAGCTCGGCCTGGTAAACTGTGCAGTATGTTGGTAGAGCAAGTTTGAGGGCTTTATTTTCGGTCTTGTTTTTCCATTCGGAAAGGGCGGCGCCAACCTTGCCCTCAATCTTGCTCCCGTCAGTAAATATGTGGACGTTTATTTCGCTGTGTTTGTTCAGCTGCTCCTCGTTTACCAAGCTAATAATTTCTAATTCCAGGCGCTCAGCAGGGTGTGGGCCCTCAACGGCTGAAGCCATTCTCTCGACTTCTCTTCCCGCCAACACTGGCTGAGGTACCCCCTTCTTGGCTTCATATAATGAAGCCGCCTCACGAACTCGGAGGTCTAGGGGGAGTATTCCAGCCAGTACTAGCGCCGAATTCAAAGAAACCGTCCGGTAGGCTTTGCATAATTTTTGCGCTATACCGCGCTGGACTACGGCAAGTTGTTTTATAACCCCCAGCTTTTTTGCAGCCTGTGCCCAGACGCTAGCAGCGTAAAGTATAATAGGCTCTACAGTCGCGAGATATATTACTCTTATCACTTCCGGATGAAGTCCCCAACTAACCTTTGCAGCTTTGCATAGCTGTTTGTAGATACCGATTGCCTTCCTACACACGTTCGATACATGGGTGTTAAAAGTAAGTTTATTGTCAATAGTTACACCCAGTAGCTTTATTTCTTTTGACATGCCAATGTCAATACCTCCCATGCTCAGGCGTGGTGTATCGTGTTTAAGTTTTCTGGTAATAATCATCGCATTTGTCTTATGCGGAGCAAATTTCAGCTTGTTTTCAACCCCCCACGTCCAGACATGTTCGAGAGTGGCATTGGCATGTCTCTCCACCTCGTGTGCTGTGTCACCGTCGAAGACTAAAACGACGTCGTCCGCAAACGCCTGACAATATTCTCCCCTGCATTCCAAGCTCGTCAAAAGAGGGTCTAGTAAAAGATTCCACAAGATTGGGCCTCCTATGGATCCTTGGACACAGCCTTTGTTAGTATCTTTTGTATATTCTTCTCCACCGTATCTGACTACGACTTTCCTGTTCCTGAGATAACTATCCATGACCCTCCTCAAATCCAGCGGACACTTTTCCTCAGCCAGACGGACACGTATGGCTGGCCACCAGGCGCTATCAAAGGCTCCCTCTATGTCCAATGATATTAGAGCTATGATTTTCTTTTGATCTAACTTCATGTGAATGTACTGCATTAGTACATAGAGGGAGTCCTCGGTGCTCCTCTGTGGCATGAACCCGTACTGGCGAGTACTCATCCTTGGCAAAAGGTGGAATTTGAGGCGGGCCACTAGCAGCTTCTCAAAGATCTTTCCTAGTATAGGTAGCAGTCCAATGGGCCTATACGCTTTTGGTATGGTATAGTCTATTTTTCCTGGTTTTCTAAGCACTATAACTGTAGCGATTTTCCAGGTTTCTGGAAAGTGTCGTAGCATTAGGCATTTATTGAGGAAGGCCAAAAACAGCTCAGGGTTGCTTTCAATAGCGTGTAGGCATATATCGGCTGTGAAACCGTCCGCTCCTGGGGCTTTTTTAGGGTTGAAGGATTGGTACGCCTGTTTCAATTCTGTCATTGTGAACAGAGGATCACACAGGTCATCTTGCTCAGCAGAGTTCACTTTGTCAGCTTTTGTTCTTATTAGGCGATGGTAAGTGGTTTCGTTGTCTGTTAGGTCTTCCGGGAAGAACGTTTCCGCCAATAACTTCACGGAACCTTTTGCGTCCAACACTACCTTATTTATTTCCAGTGGCACATCCTCCTCCCTACGTGTTGTTCTCCCAATTACCCTATAGATACCTTCCCAGACCCCTTCCCTATCCTGTTTATAGCAAAAGGCTTTCCAGCTCTCGATCTGGGCTTTAACCGCTTCTGACTCATATCTCTCTTTTTGTTCCAGGTACTCTTCTACGACCTTCTGTCTCCGGACTAGGGCAGCGCATTTGATCCTGCGTTTCTTGGTAGTGACTTCTTTTTTCATCTCGGCGAGCTTCTCGGACCACCACGGCAAGGTAAGTTCTTCTGTTGCTTTTTTAGTTGGCATTGTTTGCTTGCAAGTTTCCGTTATTGATTTCGTTAATTTATCTGTTGCTATATCTATTTGTTCTATGGTATCAATTTTTTCTATTTCTGATTTACTGAATTTATTTTCTAACAGCAATTGGTTAAGTTTCTCATGAAACTTAGGCCAATTTGCCTTCTTCGTATTATATAGTCTCGTAGTTCTGTTTACTCGTAGACCTTTTGATTTTTGTAGCCGAATATTAAAAATAATGCCATTGTGGTCCGAGCTCGTGAGACCCTCGTCCACTGTCCAGTCATCTACCAAGTCCAGGATGTCCGTCGAGCATGCTGTTACGTCGACATAGCTGGAATATCGTTTTCCTCCCCGGATGGTATCGAAGGTCGGAATATCTCCTCTATTCATTATGTTCAGACCCAGTTCCTCGAGAGCTCCTGTCATTTCTTCTCCTCTGTGGTCGACGATCGGGCTTCCCCACCATGTACTTTTTGAATTGGCGTCACCTCCAGCAATCCACTTTGTACTTCCAATTTCTTGCTTTATCTTTTTAAGGTGATCAATATACGGCTCTATGGGCTGATCTGGCTCGAAGTAATAGGAGACGAGTGTTATTTCCCAAGCTCTAGTTTGAATTCCCACCACAATGATGTTATTTGTGGTGAGTTTTGGGTACTGTTTTACGTTAAAACCAATGTTGAAAACGGCTACCGCTGCCTTAACAGTCCCTTCTCCTGGACTAGAGTTTTGGAAAACCCTCACGCCTCTTTGTCCTTTCATCGTGTTAGCACCACCTACGTACGGTTCTTGAAGTAGTGCTATATCAGCTCCACGTTTCTCAGCTTCAATAAAAAGTTCATGCGTTGCTAATTTTTTGCGCTGGAGATTTGCCTGAATGATTTTGTAGTGGGCTTGTTCAACTTGTACACCTTTAGCAATATGCTATAGTGGAACGGGCCAATTCATCCCACTTCCGGCGCGTTGGGCAGTTTGCGCTAAAGGCATTGTGTTCCGTCTGGGGCAATTTTGCCTTTGAGCAGTTTCGGCATTTGGGTGGTTCACTAGCAAGCCAGTCACTACACTCGGACTTTAGGTGGGGGCCACCACAGTGGCTACACAGGTCTGATAGTTCTTTACAGAACCTCTTACCGTGACCATATCCTAAACAGCGTGTGCATTGCACCAGTGGGGATTGATCTTCTGCTCTAACACGTTGTAGATCAATATGAACACTCCCAATTTCAATAACTCTTTGCCAGATGATAGGCGAAACACTAACAACAATGTGGCTGGTGTGGGGGTTTCTTGTTTTTCTTTTATATTTTACTTCAATTCTGATTTCACCTTCGTCGAGACCGTGGAAAACTCCGCGATTTTGATTCCTCAGAGCCTTGATTACATCTTCGTCTGTGTTAATGAGAAGGACATTTCTGAGGATCAAAAGTGGGTCCTTGTTTTTGACTTCTTCGACGGTGAGATTTACTCCTTCCTTTTCAAGACGGTTTTTCATTTTGTTCCTTTCCTCTTTTGTTTCGAAACCCATAATGATTTTTCTATCCTTTGCTTTCCTTACCCTTCCAACCTTTATCCACCCTTCTTTTGCATCAGCTGCCTTTCTGACCCGGCTCATCACCTCTTCCCCCGTTTCAGTTTCATCTTTTGATGTAACTACTACGGAATGTAGGGTACTACGCTGTGGGGGAGTTTTAATAATTTTGTCTGCAGTTACATTTGCGTATGTTGGCATTGTCGCTCGCTCTAGAGTTTCTCTTTGCTTTTCCATTGATTCTTTCAACTCTTCCATCTTTTTATTTGTTTCTAGCAACAATGTTGCATGCTCCTCAATCCTTGTTTTAAGGTCTGAGTCCATGATTGAGAAGGTAGAGTCAGTGGCAGCAGTTTCCAACTCTAACTTTTCACTCTTTTCCTTTTCTCCTTTTGACTTTTTTGCCTTTAGCTCCATTTCAGCTCCTTTAACAAGCTGATATAACCTATCCAGTGCTTCTACAATGCTATTTTTAATCTCTGTTTTTGTATTCCGAGAGGCATTCAAATGGAGCTTGGCTTTTGTTAAACATGCCTTTGCTTCCATTGTTCGGTTTTCATACTGCTGCTTTGGCGGAGTGTGTATTTCAACAGACACTTTTTGTGTCACTTTACTGTTTTGTATCACTGATACCGTTGGTTTTGCTTTAGCAGTACCTGCCTGCATTGTCGTGGAAGCTATGGATGGGGTTGAATCAATGTTAGATTCCCAGTCATCTATGCTGCGTCTTACTTTTGAAATTTCACTTCCTGTTTTAGAGGGTGACTTTTCAGATTGTGTCAATTTTGTTGGTGTTCTAATTCCAAACATTTTGGGAGTGTATGTTCGTGTAGCGTCAATAGAATAATGTGTATAAAGGATGTATAAATATATCAATCAAATTGTAAAACAGAGAAAAACAATTAAAAATAAAACAAAAACAAAATATATAAAAATGTATAAGAGCGTATAAAAGATACCTCTATCTAGAGTCACAGACTCCGTCAAAAAATTTTTTATTTACACAGTATGTTAACTTCCGAGTAAAAAGAAATAAAAAGAAATAAAAATTTCCTTTTTAAATTTAATAAAACTGTTTAAGAACTAAAAATTTGCAGCGATGTTATAATATAAGTGAGATTAAAGTTAAGATACAATATTTACTATGAAAATGTAAAGTGAAATGTGATATTTTTCTTATATGATATACGTATAAAGGGAGTACAATTATCACTCTATATAGAGCCTTAGTCAACAAGGAACAAAAGTATGTGCAGGCAAGATTTTTTCATACAAAAATAGCAATACAATTTGCAATTTCAAAGTCGATCAAAATTTTTACTATGTAGAGTCACTAAACTAAAACCCCCTATACTAAGTCTTGCTCAGGTTATTATTTATATAATCACAAAAGATAAGTGAAAAAGACAGTTTTTACCCAAGTTATTCACTAATTTGTTTTTGGCTCTACGTAGAGTTTATATTACATAACCATCCGAAAGCCCTCCTCAAGCCCTTTCCAACGAACCCAAACCCGATAGACCTAGCCCAACGGGTTCCGAAGTTACCGCACTTTCAAATTCTGGTTCCAAAACAAGATGGCGGTCAAAAATGTGGTTAAAGCGCTGTAACTCAAGAACGGATAGGCCCACAGTGCACAGCTTGGGCTCGTTTTGTTGGGCTCGACAAGAGCTATCATATGGTATAGTTTTCAGGAGGCAAAATTTTTATAGTCTGAAATTTCCTGAAACTTTGTTTCCTACTACAACAGGCCTTGTTGACGTCTACGGTCAAAACCCCAGTCCTCTACGACTTCTAGTTTAGCAGATATGTGTCTTTAAAGTTTTTCAAAATGGCTGCTGAAATGTCAAAGTCAAACTTTAACTGCCGATAACTTTGCTTCTAGTAATCACAGAAGTCCCGGGCTTCGACTATATTACTAAGCTTTGTCTAAACTCTCAGATAAAATCACTTTCAGGACACTAAAAAGTATGGACCTAAAAACGCCTGAAACTTTGGAGGCTGATAAAACTCAGTCCCCAAATGCAGATACTGAAAACCGCAAATTTCTGCGACGCTTAGAAACGAATCTGCAGCAGTTTAAAAGATTCCAAAATGGCCGCCGAGCTGTCAAATCATATGTTTGGAAGCCTGTAACTTTAAAACTATACGTCGTACGACAACCGCGTTTGGAATTCACAGCTTGGCTAGACCTAAATTGTATCCTGAATGTGGTTTCAGGAGAGAAAAATTTCAGGCGGCCAAAACGCCTGAAAAGTTAATATTACCGTAAACTATGTGCTCCCCAAGCCAGCGTTCGAAATCCGAGATTTCTACGACCAGGATCTTCGAAGATATAAGCAAACAAAAAATGAAACCAGAAAACCAAATTGGCTGAATTTTTCCAAAATCGTCAAATTTAAGTATATTCGCGTGTAGTTTGGGCTTAAATAAAAAGATTCCAGCACAGAAATACTATATTTATAGTCAAAATTTATTAATTTCTATTATTTTACTAGTATTTAAGAAAAAATGTTAAAAATTCTATATCTTCTAAACCCTAATTCGTAAAAATCTGAAAAAAATTTGATAATTATGACAAAATCAAGCTTAATTTATATCTATAAAAGAATTTAAAAATAAGTTACTTTTTTATATAAAAAAAACATAAAATATGGTTTTTTAACGAAATTAATTGTATTTTGTAATTTTCCAAACGGATTTGAAATTTCAAAATTTTTACAGGTAAATAAAGGAAGCGCGCAAATTCTAGCAGTTTCAGAATTTTCGCGAACGCTACTATAACAAAGAAAATTGTGTTTGAAATTTCAATATTGAAGATTTAATTATTCTTAAAATATACAACTAAAAAATCTGCAAACAGGTGAAAAGCTTTTTCCCTGTCTATGTCTTGCTTATTGTAAATTTTCAGTTTGCTATCTATTCTCCTTCTTGGTTTTCAGCAACACGTGGTTTTGGGTTTTTTGCAAATA
Source organism: Parnassius mnemosyne (assembly GCA_963668995.1). Lineage (NCBI taxonomy): Eukaryota > Metazoa > Arthropoda > Insecta > Lepidoptera > Papilionidae > Parnassius > Parnassius mnemosyne. Next base: position 36,416,145 of record CAVLGL010000087.1, read on the forward strand.
AGTCCAAAATGCGTAGTCCAAAACTTTGTTTAATACATGCAAAAGTTGCAGATCCTTAAGGCCCTACTTGGGGCAGTCAAATATTTAGGGGGCACTGATCAAAATCACTCGACGCATGCGTTTAAAGATTTATTTTCAAAAACTAACCTCCAAAAATGGTGGTTTTTCAGGTCCTGTTCTTCAGCCGGCAATGTCCGGGTTGTTTTCTAAATTGGGATGTATAGGTCCCAAGTTTCCCAACCTGCTGACACTTCACTTGTCCAAATTGGACCACAAAAACCCACTTTTTTCGATTTTTAAGTGCGGAGCACGTGCTAAAATAATGCTTATTCAAGCGCGGATCGATTGCAACTGGTTAGGTTAGGTTAGGTTAGGTTAGGTTAGGTTAGGTTAGGTTAGGTTAGGTTAGGTTAGGTTAGGTTAGGTTAGGTTAGGTTAGGTTAGGTTAGGTTAGGTTAGGTTAGGTTAGGTTAGGTTAGGTTAGGTTAGGTTAGGTTAGGTTAGGTTAGGTTAGGTTAGGTTAGGTTAGGTTAGGTTAGGTTAGGTTAGGTTAGGTTAGGTTAGGTTAGGTTAGGTTAGGTTAGGTTAGGTTAGGTTAGGTTAGGTTTTTTTTTTTTTTTTTTTTTTTTTTTAAGTAAATCTAGTTCCCCCTAACATGGAGATCAGGGACTTTTTCCTTCTTTTTATATTTTTTATTTCGTTTCTTTTTCTTTTCTTTATTATTTTTTATTTTGTCTTTGTTGCTTTTTTCTTTTTTACTTTTTCTTTTTTAGGTTCATTCATACAATAGTGTTCTTATCTATTTACACATATCTTACTTGCTAATACATTTTACTTATCCATAAATCTAGATCTACTTATTTTAATTGATTTACAATTTGACAGGACTGTTCACATTATATGTCTACATATAACTTACAGTTCCCTTTATTATACTTTCATTTATTCTTATTTATTACTTTACTAGCTATAGACTTACAGTATTTTAAGAACCTATCTCTTATATATTTATTTCTCATTATGTTACATATATTATCTTTACTTATTTTTATTTCCAATTCAACCTCTATGTCGTTTCTGTCTTTGCCATAAACTGGACATTCCGTAATGACATGAATCACAGTTTCTTCTTTTATCGGATCGCAGGCACATGCCGGGCTCTCCTTACACTTGAATCGGTGCAAGTATTCTGAGAACCCGCCATGTCCCGTCATCACCTGTACCGTGAGCGAGTCTATTTTAATTTTCCTTATAATAGGATAGGCGTTTAAAGCATCTGGGAAGAACACCTTTGTTACGGAGGCGGTTTCGCCTTCCACGTAACGTCGGTTCCACTCATCAAGCGAATTAAGACGGATCTTTCGCTTGACGAATGAAACCGGGCACCTCCCGTAGTCCGGTTTTCGCTTAATTTTTAAGGCGGCTTCCTTAGCTAACTCATCTGCTCTCTCGTTTCCCTCCAGCCCTGCGTGTGCTTTTATCCAAAACAAATTTAAAAATTTTCCTTTTTTGTTTATTTCCGAAATATTTTTTCTAATTTTTGCCGCTAGGGGATGGAGGGAAGCGCTCTGGACGACTGTCTGGAGAGCAGATCTTGAGTCGCTGTAGATATTGCAGCTTGGAGCCAGACTTTTTAGGGCATGATTTGTTGCCTCATATATGGCCAGCAACTCCGCCTGGTAGACAGTGCAGAAGTCTTCCAATTTAAATTTTCGGCTACTAATCTCCGCTGCGTCATTCCAAATGGATAACGCAGCGCCGACTTTCCCCTCAATTTTACTACCATCGGTGTAGATTTTAAGACCTTTGTTGTTATGTTGGTCGACTTGTGCACTGTCCTCCAGGCATACAAACTGCAGCCCAACCTGTTTCGCGGGGTGAGGTATCTTCGCGTATTCAAGCTTCCGTTCCACATCCCGATCTCCTACTATCCGCTGCGAGTAACCTTTCTTTACTTCATAAAGTAAGGCTGCTTCCCTGACCCTGAGGTCTAAAGGAAGCAACCCAGCGAGTAGTAGGGCCGAGTGGAGGGATACGGTTTTGTACGATTTTATAATCTTTTGAACGAACCCGCGTTGTGCCGTGTCGAGCTGCTTTTTAACACTGTGTTTGTATGTGGCCGATGCCCATACACTGGCCGCGTACAGTATGATCGGCTCCGTTACCGCTACGTAGATGGTCCTAATGATCTCCGGGTTCAGGCCCCAACTAATCTTGGCGGCTCTTGTTAACTGACCGTATAGACGCTGTACCTTGCAACACACATTTTTTACATGTGTGTTGAAGGTCAACTTAGCGTCTATAGTAAGCCCCAAAATTTTCATTTCAGTGCACAACGCAATGCTCTCCCCGCCCATTTTCAGAAGTGGTGAGTCATACTTAATCTTTTTTGTTATTACCATTGCCTTGGTCTTGTTTGGTGCAAATTTGAGTTTATTTCTGACTCCCCACTTCTGAACATGCGCGAGAGCCGCGTTGGCCCGATCCTGCACTTCAAATGCCTTGTCCCCGGAGAAAATCAGAACCACGTCGTCCGCGAAAGCCTGGCAATATTCTCCTTTCCCACTCAGTTCCTGTAATAGGGGGTCGATCAACAAATTCCAAAATATAGGACCCCCTATCGAGCCCTGCACGCATCCCTTTGCAGTGGTTTTAATGTATTCTGCTCCCGCGTACCTAATGCTAACGGTTCTATCCTCGAAATAGCTGTCCACGAGACGACGTAGGTTGATCGGGCAGCCAGTTTCTGCCAATCGGCATCTGATTGCCGGCCACCATGCGTTATCGAAGGCTCCCTCTATGTCCAAAGATATTAATAACACTAGTTTTTTATCATTGAGTTTAGTTTTTAGTAACTGCATCATGTCATAGAGGGAGTCCTCGGTACTACGCTGCGGCATAAACCCGTACTGTCTCTGGCTGATTGTGGGTACTATGTGCCATTTTATTCGTTGGACTAGCATTTTTTCGAAGATTTTCCCGAGCACAGGCAGCAGTCCTATAGGTCTGTAGGATTTGGGATGCGTGTAGTTCTCTTTCCCAGGCTTTCGCAGCACCACTACGACCGCCTCTTTCCATATTTTAGGAAAGTGTGCCAGATTGAGACATTTATTGACTATTGCCAAAAACATTGCCGGGTACAGAGAAATAGCCCTTGAACAAATATCGGCCGTGAGGCCGTCCCTCCCTGGTGCCTTTTTGGGGTTAAAACTAGACACAGACCACATCAACTCCTCTATCGTAAAAGGTGGGTCACATGAATCATCATGTGACCCTTCATTTACCGCTTTCGCCGCTTCTCTCATTTGTCTGTGTCCAATGTTGTCACCCCTGGTGTCATCTTCTGGGTAAAAAGTATCTGCCAGCACCTTAGCTGATTCCTGATTCCCCATGGTTATGCCATTTATGATTAAGGGAATGTCCTCATGCCTCTTGGTTGTACGGCCTATGACTCTATAAACCCCGTCCCACATTGACTCTCGCTCTTGCTTGCTGCAGAACTCCTTCCAACTGGAAGTTTGGGCCCTCTTGACTTCCAGCTGGTACTCCTCTTTAGCGCTGAGGTACTGCTCCACAACCCATTCACGACGAACTGGTGCTGCACATGATATTCGACGTTTTAGCCTGGAGACTTTCTTCTTAAACTGTGTTAACTCGTCGGTCCACCAGGGCAATCCTATTCGCTTCCTGTTCTTCAATTTGGACATATGTTTGTCTGCTACATCAGTGATTGTTTTTGTTACCTCTTCTATTTTTATTTCTAATTCTTCTCTTAATTCTATTTTGTCTATTTCTTTTTTGTTTAGTGTTTTACTGTTCCAAAGCTGGAGGAGTTTCTCACGAAACTCACTCCAGTTTGCCCTTTTTGTATTGTACTTCCTTGTTGTTCTACATACATCTGTTCCAATTGATTTTTCAAGATTTATATCGAACAGGATTGCTCTGTGGTCCGAAACAGTTATTTCTTCAGAAAGCCTCCAGTTTTCTACCCTCCCTAATAGGCTCGTCGAGCAGGTAGTTATGTCCACGCAACTAGAGAATCTTCTCCCACCTCTGACAATATCAAAGGTGGGATCCGATCCTCTATTGAGTATATGAAGCTCCAATTCGTCGAGTCTGGCGGCCAAGTCTGTTCCCCTTGTGTCCGTCTCCCGGCTACCCCACCAGGTGTTCCATGCGTTCACGTCTCCACCGAGTATCACGCTTCCAGTCCCTGAGGCTTCCACTGCCTTTTTGATCACGTCCAGGTATGGGTCGATTGGCTTATCACCCTCCAGATAGACAGACACCACTGCCATCTCCCAGGTCCCTGTCCTCAACTTGGCGACTGCGATATTTTCAGTTGTTAGGTCGGGACACTGGGTTACGTCAATGGTGTCGTCGAACAATACAATGGCAGCCTTGATAACCCTTCCAGTGTTGGGTTCTCTGTGACATTGTATTATTCGTGTCCCTGGGTAGTGCTTCATTTCTCCAATGCGACCGATGTAAGGTTCCTGGACCAACGCGAAAGATGTTTTTCTCCAGGTCGCCTCGGTGATCAATTCGGCAGTGGCTAACTCACATCTCTGCAAGTTGGCCTGGATAGCGTGATACCGGTGGCTGCCCGAATCGAAGTCTCCGGCAGACCTTGGGACCACCTTAGCAATAGGCTACGGTGGATCTTGCCAAGGTCTCCCATCTCCTTCTCACCGGGCAGTCTGAGCTGAACGCATTGTGGTCGTTCCTGTCCATTTTAGCCTTTATGCAGTTTTTGCACGATGGTGCTTCTCCCGATAGCCAGTCGGCACACTCAGTTCTTAGGTGCGGGCCTCCGCAGTGGCTACAGACCTCTTGCGTCTCGTTGCATACTCGCTTGGTGTGTCCGTATCCCAAGCACTTTGAGCACTGGACGAGTGGGGATTGGTCTTCTACCCTCACTCGTTGGAGATCTATGTGGATCGCTCCAGTCTCTGTGAGGCGGTTCCACAGCAGCGGCGAGACCCTCATCACAATGTGGGACGTGTGCGGGTTTCTAGTTCTCTTCTTATATTTTATTTCCATCCTATCTTCGTTATCTTTTATGTCTCTAAAGAGTTGCTTGTTCTGGGCTCTTATTGCTTTGACAATTTCTTCATCTTTATTGTACTGCAATACGTCTCTCAATATTATCAGTGGGTCCTTATTTTTTATTTCTTCCACATTAAGGTGTTCGTTCGCATTCCTTAATTTTTCTTTTACCCGATTTATTTCTTCTTGGGTGCAGCATCCCACTATTACTTTCCTATCTCTCGCCTTTCTTATTTTATCTATCCTAAGGCCCTCCTCTTTCGCATTTATCACTTTCCTAATCTTTTCCATTACCTGATCTCCTGTCTCCATTTCATTGGTCGATGTAATGGCCACCGAGTGCATAGCCACAGTTTCAGTGGGTAGTCTGCTCGGTTTCCCCGCCAGTACATTCGCGTACGTCCCTCTTTCTGTCTTATTTTCCTGTTTTTTCATTTCGTCTCTCAATTTTTCGATCTCTTTATTGTTTTCTTCCAGCAATCTCCCGTGTTCCTCTAACTTCTTTATTAGTTTGTTCTGTTCTTCTAGTTGTGTTATTTTATATTCATCTTCTTGTCTTTCTTCCCTTTTCTCTTGCTCTTTTGACTTATTCTCTATTCCTGTACATTTTCTTGTCTCTGCTTCTTTGACTAATTGATAGAGCCTTTCAATGGCCTGCGTCACTTCATTTTTTATGTCTGTTCGCAGGTTTCGGGAATTGCTAAGGTGCAGCTTGGCTTTCGTGAGACAGGCCCGGGCCTCCGTCAGACGATCTGCGTATTTAGCAGTTTCTGTCTTTGGTGAGCCTTCTGTTGCCTGCTCTGATGTTTTACGGGTTGCTCCCTTACTTTCCTGTGATGTTGTAATTTTTAATTTAGGACGCGCGACTGGTGCTGTCTTTTTAGGGGATTTGTGTGCTGTGGTTGCTGTGTCTGCTTTTCCCCCCGTCTCCCATTCTCCTATACTTCTCCTGACGCTGGTAGCCAGCGTGCTCTGGTTAATTTTTGGAGAAGGTCCTGCCTTCTCTGTCCTAGCTGGCGAGTCTTGAGGACTCATGTCTCTAGCACTGGTTTCTGCCTTTTTGACGGGGGTACGGATGCCGAACATGTCTAAGGGGAACGCGTCTCAAATCGAAATAATAAAATTAAAATTGTAAAAGTTGTATAAAATTATTTTAAAATGTAAATTTGTATAAGTTGTAAAAATATATATAAAATGAAGTAAAATTAAAATTAAATAAAACTAACTATATGTTTTTGCAGTTCGACACGACTGTCACGAGTTCAGGTTAGGCCTCAGTCCAATCTCCAACCATATAGTAAGCAACCAATAAAACCGAAACTAAAATAATGTAACAAAAAATTTCCTGTAGAGTCTCGACTCTACCTCGTTGTATATGCCACTATACAGAGTGGCTAGACGTCTATATTTCAGAAAAATGTTTATTTGTACAATTTAATACAAATCTGTCTGACTCTATGTAGAGTCTGTTTTTGAGTTCTACAATTAAAAAATAAAGAAATAAAGAAATAAAGAATAAGAATATTATACAATAAAATAAACAATAAACAAAAAAAAAAAAAATTTAAATTGTTACTGGAAAACAACTTGGCTCTACCAAGAGTCTCTTTTCTCTAAGTCTCTCGTTACTACTAACTAATCTTATTCTATTACTATTGAATTGAAGAGAACGTCCCTAGGTCTAACTTATTAATTTAGTATTAGTATACCTAAACTCTATGTAGAGTCTATTTATACGAACTGCTGTCAATAGAGGTAAGTATAAAGTTATAAGAATACACTAAAAATGTAGAGAAAGTCTTAAGGTCTAACTTATAATTTTTTATAATTACTGTACATAAACTCTATGTAGAGTCTCTTTATGAGTACTGCTGTCAGTAGTAGTAATAATCTAATATAATAAACTAAAATAAAATAAAAAATAAAATAAAAAATTTCTCTCAAAAAAGAAAAATCTTGGCTCTACCAAGAGTCTCTTTTGTTTAAATTAGTCTATAACACTTATTTATCTTATTCTAATAATATTTAGTTGTAAAGAAAGTCTCAATGTCTAATTTATAAAACTAAAATAATATACATAGACTCTATGTAGAGTCCGTCTATGTGTGATCTAAAAGTTCGGCAATTATGGTTAATTTTAGAAAAAACCCCGTCCGGATCGGTGCGGTAGTTATTGCACTATAACAGTTTTAAGTTTTTCATCCCCCAGAGACTAAGTCAATATGTCAACTTTGGGGTAGGGGGATGAAACTTTGTCCAAATGATCCGGGAGGGTCCGAAGACTATCCCTTTAGTGGATAGTGTGGGGGGGGGTTAGGGGGGGGGGGCCCCCGAAAAAATTGTCAGAATTGAGCTAGGAGGCTCCGTTCTCCTGAAAACTGAAAAACAAGTTTTCGTGCGGTTTGCAGGACCTCCCAGCTCACACAAATAAATTTATAACTTAGAAACTACTTATCCGAAAATTCTGAAAAATTTATGGTAGATAATGTATTAGTTGGTGTATTATAATTTACAATTACTAAATTTTGATTCCTGAAAAAATTTTGAGTTTTAGAATTTTGAAAATTGTGTAACGAAAACCAACAACCGCAAAAAGGCTCTAAATCTTGTAAATATGTCGGGACAATTTTGAAAAAATTTTGGAATATAGTCTGTATGATAACAAAATTTCTGACAATATTTTCAGGAATGTCCCGAGGGTCCTTCAGCCACCACGTGTTTGGACCTAAATTTTATAAAATTTCTTAATATTACTAAATTCACTCCAAATTTAAAAATTTTTATACAGTAAGTTAAAACTAAAGTTCCTCTTTTAATTAGAGTCTATAAATATATATGCCGTCACTGAAAAACCAGAGTTATTCACCTTTGAAAGTCCCTCCTGAAAATCGGTATCTTCAAGGCGTGATATCTCCGGTGTTTCTGGTCTGATTTTGATGATCGAGGTGTCAGACGCTTCGTCTCGAAGTCCTCTTCAATATTCCGTCGTCAGAATCAGCCGCACGGCCTTCAGTGAAAAAACACGTGGCCACGTGGTTTTTGTTTTTCCCCAATATTTCGGTGCGCTGGTGTCGGAAAATTTTTCTGATTTGCCTAGTCTATTAAGCTTGTCAAGGCGCTTCTTTTGACACTATAAAAACAGTATGTTCTCGATCTAAATCGAGCTACGTTTCGTTTTGAAACTATTGCAGGTTATAAAAACCAGTTTTTCGGTGATAACTTTTTTCACAGATCACTTTTGTCACTTTTTTATTACACCACTGTCTTCGTCTCGACGAGACGCGTCTAAAGATATATAGATCTTTTAATTTGGAGCACTTTGACCCGACACTTTGATTTTTAGAGCGCGGAGCGATATAAAAATGCTGCGTACGGGACGGCGTTTGGAGTGCAACTGGTTAGGTTAGGTTAGGTTAGGTTAGGTTAGGTTAGGTTAGGTTAGGTTAGGTTAGGTTAGGTTAGGTTAGGTTAGGTTAGGTTAGGTTAGGTTAGGTTAGGTTAGGTTAGGTTAGGTTAGGTTTTTTTTTTTTTTTTTTTTTTTTTTTTTTTTTTTTTTTTTCTAGTTCCCCTGATATGTGGAGGTCAGGGACTTTTTTCATCTTTCAGGTGTGTCTTTTTTCACCTTGTATTCTTTTCTTTCTTTCTTTTATTTATTTTTAGGTTTTATGCTTACATTCATTATTTCTAGTCTTAATTGAGTTCTTATTTCTACTAATTTTTATGGAGCTGTTTACATCATATACTTATACATTATATTTTGTTACAGCGTCCGCTTTCTTAGTTACTATTTATTTCTATTTACTACACTTCTTGTTATATGCTTACAATATCCTATGAACTTATCTCTATTATACTTATTACTAATTATTTTATTTACATTTTCTTCACTTATTCTTATTCCTAATTCCATTTCTAATTCATTTCTCTCTCTACCATATATTGGGCATTCTGTTAATAAGTGCATTATGTTTTCATTATTTACAGGGTCGCAGGCACATGCCGGGCTCTCCTTACATTTAAATCGAAACAAATATTCAGAGAACCCGCCATGCCCTGTCATGATTTGAACTATTGTCGGATCCATTTCCATTTTTCTAACAACTTTGTATGCATCAATTACATCTGGGAAAAATATTTTTGTTGTTGAAGCAGTTTCTCCATTTTTATAACGCCGGTTCCATTCATCAAGCGATTCCATTCGGATATATCGCTTGATGAATGATATCGGACATTTTTCGTATACCGGTTTTGTTTTAATCTTAAGGGCAGCTTCTTTGGCTAGATGGTCTGCTCTCTCGTTTCCCTCCAATCCTGCGTGGGCTTTAATCCAGTATATATTCAGTACTTTACCATGTTTATTTAGCTCAGAGATGTTGTTTCTTATCTCCACTGCCAGGGGATGGAGGGAAACGTCTTGGACAATTGTTTGCAGAGCAGACCTTGAGTCACTATATATGCTGCAATTTTGTGCCGGTGCCATTAGTGCATATCTAGTTGCTTCCAGGATTGCAAGCATCTCTGCCTGGTAGACGGTGCAAAAATTTTCCAATTTCAGTTTTCGGGTATTTGTCTCCGCAGCGTTATTCCATATGGATAACGCCGCGCCGACTTTCCCCTCTATCCTGCTCCCGTCTGTAAATATCTTAAGACCCTTGTTGTCATATTGGTCCATTTGTGCACCGTCTTCCAGGCATGTGAATTTCAATCCGGGCTGTTTCGCGGGATGTGTGGTCTTGGAGAATTCAATTTTGGTTTCCACATTACGGTCACCCACTATCCGCCGGGAGAAGCCCTTCTTTATTTCATAAAGGAGGGCTGCTTCCTGGACCCTTAAGTCCAAAGGAAGTAACCCGGCGAGTAGTAGGGCCGAGTGTAGAGAAACTGTCCTATAGGATTTTATAACTTTTTGCACAAACCCGCGCTGCACCATATCTAGTTGTTTTCTTACCTTGTGTTTATAGGTTGCTGATGCCCATGCACTGGCCGCATACATGACTATCGGCTCAACTACTGCAATATAGATGGTCCTAATGATCTCCGGGTTCAGGCCCCAATGTATCTTTGCAGCTCTCGACAGTTGACGATATATGTTCTGGACTTTACAGCATGTTCTATTAATGTGCATATTAAAGGTAAGCTTATCGTCAACTGTGAGGCCGAGTATTTTGATTTCTTTGGAGACCTCAATGTCCTTCCCGCCCATCTCCAGAAGTGGTGAGTCATACTTGAGCTTATTTGTTATAACCATGGCTTTGGTTTTGTGTGGCGCAAAATTAAGCTTATTTCCGACCCCCCACTTCCGGACATGTTCGAGAATTTCATTGGCCTGCTCCTGAACCTGTTGTGCCGTATCCCCGGAGAACATCAGGACCACATCATCCGCGAAAGCCTGGCAATGGGACCCCTTTGCACTCAACTCCCTCAGGAGTGGATCCAGAAGAATGTTCCAAAAAATTGGACCCCCGATCGAGCCTTGCACACACCCTTTATTGGTCTTCCTTAAATATTCGGCCCCGGCATATCTGAGGCATACCGTTCTATCTGTAAGATAGCTATCTACTACCCGCCTCAGATTTACCGGACACCCAATCTCCGCGAGCCTACACCGTATCGCCGGCCACCACGCATTATCGAAGGCTCCCTCTATGTCCAATGATATAAGCAGAATCAATTTTCTGTCTTTCAGTTTGCTCTTAATAAACTGCATCATGTCATAGAGGGAGTCCTCCGTGCTGCGCTGCGGCATAAATCCGTACTGGTTCCGGCTTATCTTCGGAACGATGTGCCACTTTATTCTGCGGATTAACATTTTTTCATAAATTTTCCCCAGTACAGGCAATAGCCCAATCGGCCTGTAAGATTTAGGGTGTGCGTAATTTTCTTTGCCAGGCTTTCTCAGTACTACAACTGCTGCCCTCTTCCACTTGACGGGGAAGTATGCAAGACTGAGGCATCTGTTCACTAGTGCCAGGAACAATGCTAAATCCAGGGTGACGGCCACTTCACAAATGTCTGCTGTTAGACCATCGTCACCGGGTGCCTTTTTTGCACTGAAGCTAGACACGGCCCACATAAGCTCTTCTGTTGTAAATGGTGGGTCACATGGACTATCATGTGACCCTTCGTTTACAGTTTCCGCTGTAGCTCTTGTTTGCGTGTGTTCCGTGTCGTCGTCTTCAGTGCTATCGTGTGGATAAAAGGTTTCCGCCAGTATCCTAGCCGATTCCTCACCGTCTAGCGTCCTCCCGTCCTGAACAAGTGGAACATCTTCTTGCCGTGTCAGTGTGCGACTTATAACCCTATATATACCGTCCCACATTGTTTCTCGGTCTTGCTTACAACAGAAGTCCTTCCAGCTGGCGGTCTGAGCTCTTTTTACTTCTTGCTTGTATTCTTCTTTCGCTCTTATGTATTGCTCGACCACCCACCCGCGACGGACTGGCGCTGCATATGAAATACGCCGCTTTAACCTGGAGACCTCCTTTTTACGCTGTGTTAGCTCGGGAGTCCACCAGGGCAATCCCATTTGTTTTTTAGTTTTTAATTTTGGGATACTGTTTTTACATGCTTCTGAAACTGAATTTGTGTATTGTTCTATTTTGATTTCTAGTTCGTCGGTTGTTGCTATTTTATCTATTTCTTCTTTATTTATTCTTTCCTCGTTCCAAATTTGGGCGAGTTTCTCACGAAACTCGCCCCAATTTGCCTTTTTTGTGTTGTATTGCCTAGTACTTCTTTTTATGTTGGTGCCTATTGATTTGCCTAAATTGATGTCAAATAGGATTGCCCTGTGGTCCGAACTGGTTATTTCGTCGGATAGTCTCCAGTTGTCCATCCTGCCGAGTAGGCTAGTCGAGCAAGTAGTCAAATCCACACAGCTGGAGAACCTCTTTCCACCTCTATAGGTGTCAAAAGTGGGCTCAGTCCCCCTGTTCAGAATATGAAGTTCTAATTGATCAAGCTTTGCGGCGACCTCTATTCCTCTGTTGTTTGTTTTCCGGCTTCCCCACCAGGTGTTCCATGCATTTACGTCCCCACCGAGTATCACGTGTCTTGTCCGTAGACCCACCACGGCCGCATCGATCATTTCTAAGTAAGGGTCGATTGGTAAATCGCCCTCTAGGTAGACAGACACCACCCCCAAGTCCCATGCCCCGGTGCTCAGCTTAGCGACTGCGATATTCTCTGTTGTTAGGCCGGGGCATTGGGTCATGTCGATGGCGTCATTGAATAGCACAATAGCTGCCTTAACCACTTTTTCAGTGTTCCGGCTTTTGTCGCTTTGTGCTATTCTCGTCCCCGAGTAGCTCTTCATTTGACCAATTCGACCTATATAGGGCTCTTGAACCAAAGCGAAGGATATCCCTCGCTTGGTCGCCTCTGTTATTAATTCGGCCGTGGCTAGTTCACACCTCTGAAGATTAGTCTGGATCGCGTGATATCGGTGGGTACAGATGTTAGGTTCCATGGTCGAGTTTGAGTCAACTTTAGCAGTATGCTACGGTCGACCTGGCGAGTACTTCCCATTTTCTTCTAACCGGACAGTCTGAGCTAAAAGCGTTATGATCTTTTCTGTCATGGTTTGCTTTGTTGCAATTTCTGCATTCTGGTATTGCTCCAGACAGCCAATCAGCACATTCTGTTTTGAGGTGTGGGCCCCCGCAATGGCTGCAAACGTCAGTTGTTTCTGTGCATATTCGTTTACTATGTCCATACTCTAGACAACGCGAACATTGAACTAGGGGGGACTGGTCCATCACTCTTACTCGTTGCAAGTCAATGTGAATGACCTCAGCCTCGATGAGACGGTTCCAAATCTGAGGCGAAACTCTCATCACAATGTGGGACGTATGCGGGTTTCTTGTTCTTTTCCGGTACTTAATTTCCATTCGATCCTCTTTTTCTGTTATTTCCCTGAAGAGGTTTTTATTTTGCGTTCTTATTGCCTTTATTACCTCTTCATCCTTATTATACTGCATAACGTCTCTCAAGATTACAAGTGGATCCTTGTTTTTTATATCATTTACATTTAGATCTTTCCCTGCCTGTTTTAATCTTTCCTTGACTCTATTTATCTCCTCCTCCGTTCGGCATCCCAGTATTACTTTTCTATCCCTTGCCTTCCTGATTTTATCTATCTTCAACCCTTCTTCCTTGGCATTTATTGCGTTCCTTATCTTATCCATGACCTGTTCTCCTGTTTCTTTTTCATCATTCGACGTGATAATCACTGAATGCATGGCCATGTTTTGTGAAGGCAAGGGTAGAGGTGAGGATGGGCCCCTTTGTGGCCCTGCAACTATACTTGCGTATGTTCCTCTGTTTTCTTTCATTTCCTGCTTTTTCATTTCTTCTCTTAGTTGTTCCATTTCAATTTTGCTTTCTTCTAATAGTTTGCTATGTTCTTCCAATTTCTTCATTAAGGCATGTTCTTCTTCCTTTCTTTTCCTGTTTTCATCTTCTAATCCTTTTTTCTCCTGGTCTTTGGGCTTTTGTTCTTTCTCAATGTTCTTATCTGTTTCCGCCTCTTTCACTAATTGATAGAGCCTCTCTATTGCCTGAGTAACCTCCGTTTTTATATCGGTCCTCAGGTTTCGAGAGTTACTCAAATGTAACTTAGCCTTATGGAGACAAGCTCTAGCCTCCGATATCCGGTCCGTAAATTTTGTAGTTACGGTTTTTGGAGAGCTGTCTGTGTTCTCAGCTGCTGGTTTACGCGCTGTTGCTCTAGTCTCCTGAGATGGAACAATCTTCTGTTTTGGTCGAGCCACCGGGGCTACCTTTTTTGGTGAGATTTGTGCTGTAGTTTGGTCATCTATTTTTCCCATTTCCCACTCACCAATGCTTTTCCTCACGCTAGGGACTTGCAACGCACTATCGCTTTTAGGAGAAGGCCCAGCCTTCTCTCTCCTACTTGGAGATTCCGGAGGACTCGTGTCCCTGGCACTATCCTCAGTCTTTTTAACGGGCGTACGAATGCCAAACATTTTCAGGGGAACGCGTCTCGGGTCTCAATAACCAATAAAACAAGTTAAAATAAAATAAAAATAAAGCAAAATGAAATAAAATAAAGTAAAATAAAATAAAACAAGACAAGCACAATACACAACAGCAATAATAAGTCAAATTATAATAAATTTTTAGGTTTGTAAAAGTTATAAAATCCTTTTTCAAAAAATTTTTTGAAAAATTTTTTGGAAGTTTTGAAGGTTGTTAGGGTGCAGTATTTAATTTCATCAATCAGCAAAACCACACAAATTCCGCGTTACAGCAATATTATTATAAAAAATTTTTGCTCTATGTAGAGTCTCAACTCTATCTTCGTTAATATGTCACTAAGTATACACGTACAATACAATATAAATGTTGCAGTTAGAATTTCTAAAAAATTTTTTCTTTAATAATCTATAATACTCTACCTAGAGTCTGTCTGTGTCTCTATTAATATATATTTAAATTTCAATTATCAATTAAGTAACTTAAAAATTTTTTAAGAAAAAATTTTTCCTTGCTCTACCTAGAGTTATCACTATTTTCTAATCCTTATCTTATAACTACACATCAAATTATATATTACACTAGTCACACTTAATTTCTAAATATTTTTAGATCTGACACAAAATAAAAAATTTTTTACAAGGCTCTATGTAGAGTCCGTCTAAGACTAAGTTACTAGGTCTATTTTTATAGAGTTATTTACAAAAAACCCCGTCAAAATCGGATCACTGGTTAAGTTGTAATTACAATTTTAAATTTTTCATCCCCCAGAGACTAAGTCCAGAAGTCAAGTTAGGGGTAGGGGGATGAAACTTTGTCAAAATGATCCGGGAGGGTCCGAAGACTATCCCTTTAGTGGATAGTGTGGGGGGGGGTTAGGGGGGGGGGGCCCCCGAAAAAATTGTCAGAATTGAGCTAGGAGGCTCCGTTCTCCTGAAAACTGAAAAACAAGTTTTCGTGCGGTTTGCAGGACCTCCCAGCTCACACAAATAAATTTATAACTTAAAAACTACTTATCCGAAAATTATGAAAAAATTATGGTAGATAGTGTATTAGTTGTTGAATAATAATTTGTAATTAATAAATTTTGATTCCTGAAAAATTTTTGAGTTTTAAAATTTTGAAAATTGTGTCACGAAAACCAACAACCGCAAAAAGGCTCTAAATCTTGTAAATATGTCGGGACAATTTTGAAAAAATTTTGGAATATAGTATGTATGATAACAAAATTTCTGACAATATATTCAGGAATGTCCCGAGGGTCCTTCAGCCACCACGTGTTTTTTATTGGACCTCCCAGATCACACAAATAAATTCGTATCTCTGAAAGTACTTGCTCTAAAATTCTGAAAAAATATATTTTGGATAGCTTGTTAAGTAGGGAATATTATAGTAAATTTGGAAAAAATTTTTTCTTGGAAATTTTTGGAAATTTTTAATTTTGAAAAATGAGTTATAGAAACCAAGAACCGCAAAAAGAGCCTAATCCGAAAAATAACAATAGGAAAATTTTGAAAAAATTTGGGATAATAATATTAAGTATTTCCTACCTTTGTGAATTTTTTCAGATTTTTCAGGCGCACCTTCAGGACACCACGTGATTTATCTTAATAATAAAAAGTCTCTTACAGATAGTGGTTGCACTCCAAATTTCAGAATTTTGGTGTCTTCTTGTAGGTCTTGAAATGCTCTTTCATATGATGTCAAAAAACATATATGTCCTCACTGAAATTTTAAAGTTTTTTACTTTAAAATTTTTTGGCTGAAAATCGGTATCTTCACAGCGTCATAACTTCTTTATTTCTTGACCAAATTTTTTGGGCGAGGTGTCAAACGATTTGTCTTGCCGTCTTCTTTATAAAGCCGTCGTCAAATTTAGCCGCACACCTTCAGATCTTAAAACACGTGGCCACGTGGTTTTTTAATTTTGGTAATAATTCCGTGCGCGAGCGTCCAAAAATTTTTCTAATTACACAAAAAGTTAGAGCTAATTAGGGCGCTTCTAACGACACTAAAAAAGCACTATGTTATCGATTTAGTTTTGGCAGCGTATCACTTTTTAGTTTTTGGGGTTAGGAAAAAATGGTTTTTCCGTGTTAACTTTTTATTTTCCACACTTTTTCCACTTTTTCACATATCACTATGTTCGTCTCGTTGAGACGAATCTTTCGGTGTATCACACTTCGTTATTTGGTCAACTTGACCCACAACTTTGATTTTTAATACGCGGAGCGGTTTAAAAATGATGCGTTCGGGACGGCGTTTGGAGCGCAACTCGGTTAGGTTAGGTTAGGTTAGGTTAGGTTAGGTTAGGTTAGGTTAGGTTAGGTTAGGTTAGGTTAGGTTAGGTTAGGTTAGGTTAGGTTAGGTTAGGTTAGGTTAGGTTAGGTTAGGTTAGGTTAGGTTAGGTTAGGTTAGGTTAGGTTAGGTTAGG
>CAVLGL010000087.1:36435124-36445124 GCA_963668995.1 Parnassius mnemosyne
TATTTATTTCTATTTACGACACTTTTTGCTATGTGCTTACAATATTTTATGAACCTATTTCTAATAAACTTATTACTAATTATTTCATTTATATTTTCTTTACTTACTTTTAATCCTAATTCTATTTCTATTTCGTTTCTATCTTTGCTATATATTGGACATTCTGTTAATATATGCATTACATTTTCATTTTTTACGGGGTCGCAGGCACATGCCGGGCTCTCTTTACATTTGAATCTGTACAGGTATTCAGAGAACCCGCCATGTCCAGTCATTACTTGGACTATTATCGGGTCCATCTCAATTTTCCTGATTATTTGATATGCATCAATGGCGTCTGGGAAAAACATTTTAGTAGTTGAGGCTGTTTCCCCATTCTTATAGCGCTGGTTCCATTCATCAAGCGATTCCTTTCGGATGGATCGCTTGATGAATGAAATCGGACATTTTCCATAGTTTGGTTTTGTTTTAATTTTTAAAGCAGCTTCTTTGGCTAGCTGGTCTGCTCTTTCGTTCCCCTCCAATCCTGCGTGAGCTTTTACCCAAAAGAGACGTAAAATTTTGCCTTCCTTGTTTATTTTTAAAATATTGTTTTTTGCTTCCACCGCTAGGGGATGGAGGGGAGCGTCTTGAGCCACTGTTTCAAGAGCAGACCTTGAGTCACTGTATATGCAGCAACTCAGTGCTTGGTCTTTAAGTGCATATTTTGTTGCTTCCATTATAGCCAGTAACTCCGCCTGGTAAACGGTGCAAAAATTTTCCAGTTTCAGTTTTCGGGTATTCGTTTCCGCGGCGTTGTTCCAGATGGATAACGCCGCTCCAACTTTCCCCTCTATTTTGCTTCCGTCTGTAAAAATGTTTAAGCCCGTGTTGTGATTTTGGTCTATTTGTGCACCGTCTCCCAGGCATGTGAATTCCAGGCTAACCTGATTCGCGGGATGTGTGGTCTTGGAAAATTCAAGTTTTGTCTCCACGTCACGATCGCCCACTACACGTCGGGAGAAACCTTTCTTTATCTCATAAAGCAAGGCTGCTTCCTGGACTCTTAGATCCAGAGGAAGCAGCCCGGCGAGAAGTAGGGCCGAATGAAGAGAAACTGTTCTATACGATTTTATGACTTTTTGTACAAATCCGCGTTGTATTATGTCCAGTTGCTTTTTGACACTACATTTGTTAATTGCTGATACCCAAGCACTAGCCGCATACATTACAATGGGCTCAACTACTGCAGTGTATATGGTCCTGATAATTTCGGGGTTTAGGCCCCAATAGATCTTTGCGGCTCTCGACAGCTGACGATACAAGTTCTGTACCTTACAACATACATTCTTAATATGCGTGTTGAAGGTAAGCTTGTCGTCAGGTTAGGTTAGGTTAGGTTAGGTTAGGTTAGGTTAGGTTAGGTTAGGTTAGGTTAGGTTAGGTTAGGTTAGGTTAGGTTAGGTTAGGTTAGGTTAGGTTAGGTTAGGTTAGGTTAGGTTAGGTTAGGTTAGGTTAGGTTAGGTTAGGTTAGGTTAGGTTAGGTTAGGTTAGGTTAGGTTAGGTTAGGTTAGGTTAGGTTAGGTTAGGTTAGGTTAGGTTAGGTTAGGTTAGGTTAGGTTAGGTTAGGTTAGGTTAGGTTAGGTTAGGTTAGGTTAGGTTAGGTTAGGTTAGGTTAGGTTAGGTTAGGTTAGGTTAGGTTAGGTTAGGTTAGGTTAGGTTAGGTTAGGTTAGGTTAGGTTAGGTTAGGTTAGGTTAGGTTAGGTTAGGTTAGGTTAGGTTAGGTTAGGTTAGGTTAGGTTAGGTTAGGTTAGGTTAGGTTAGGTTAGGTTAGGTTAGGTTAGGTTAGGTTAGGTTAGGTTAGGTTAGGTTAGGTTAGGTTAGGTTAGGTTAGGTTAGGTTAGGTTAGGTTAGGTTAGGTTAGGTTAGGTTAGGTTAGGTTAGGTTAGGTTAGGTTAGGTTAGGTTAGGTTAGGTTAGGTTAGGTTAGGTTAGGTTAGGTTAGGTTAGGTTAGGTTAGGTTAGGTTAGGTTAGGTTAGGTTAGGTTAGGTTAGGTTAGGTTAGGTTAGGTTAGGTTAGGTTAGGTTAGGTTAGGTTAGGTTAGGTTAGGTTAGGTTAGGTTAGGTTAGGTTAGGTTAGGTTAGGTTAGGTTAGGTTAGGTTAGGTTAGGTTAGGTTAGGTTAGGTTAGGTTAGGTTAGGTTAGGTTAGGTTAGGTTAGGTTAGGTTAGGTTAGGTTAGGTTAGGTTAGGTTAGGTTAGGTTAGGTTAGGTTAGGTTAGGTTAGGTTAGGTTAGGTTAGGTTAGGTTAGGTTAGGTTAGGTTAGGTTAGGTTAGGTTAGGTTAGGTTAGGTTAGGTTAGGTTAGGTTAGGTTAGGTTAGGTTTTTTTTTTTTTTTTTTTTTTTTTTTTGTTTTATTCTAGTTCCCCTGATATGTGGAGGTCAGGGACTTTTTTCATCTTTCAGGTGTGGCTTTTTTCACCTTTGTTATTTTCTTTCTTTCTTTTATTTATTTTTATATTTTTATGCTTACATTCATTATTTCTATTCTTAATTATGTTCTTATTTCTATTGATTTTTGGAGCTGCTTACATCATATACTTATATTATATTTTGTTACAGCATCCGTTTTCTTAGTAACTATTTATTTCTATTTACGACACTTTTTGCTATGTGCTTACAATATTTTATGAACCTATTTCTAATAAACTTATTACTAATTATTTCATTTATATTTTCTTTACTTACTTTTAATCCTAATTCTATTTCTATTTCGTTTCTATCTTTGCTATATATTGGACATTCTGTTAATATATGCATTACATTTTCATTTTTTACGGGGTCGCAGGCACATGCCGGGCTCTCTTTACATTTGAATCTGTACAGGTATTCAGAGAACCCGCCATGTCCAGTCATTACTTGGACTATTATCGGGTCCATCTCAATTTTCCTGATTATTTGATATGCATCAATGGCGTCTGGGAAAAACATTTTAGTAGTTGAGGCTGTTTCCCCATTCTTATAGCGCTGGTTCCATTCATCAAGCGATTCCTTTCGGATGGATCGCTTGATGAATGAAATCGGACATTTTTCATAGTTTGGTTTTGTTTTAATTTTTAAAGCAGCTTCTTTGGCTAGCTGGTCTGCTCTTTCGTTCCCCTCCAATCCTGCGTGAGCTTTTACCCAAAAGAGACGTAAAATTTTGCCTTCCTTGTTTATTTTTAAAATATTGTTTTTTGCTTCCACCGCTAGGGGATGGAGGGGAGCGTCTTGAGCCACTGTTTCAAGAGCAGACCTTGAGTCACTGTATATGCAGCAACTCAGTGCTTGGTCTTTAAGTGCATATTTTGTTGCTTCCATTATAGCCAGTAACTCCGCCTGGTAAACGGTGCAAAAATTTTCCAGTTTCAGTTTTCGGGTATTCGTTTCCGCGGCGTTGTTCCAGATGGATAACGCCGCTCCAACTTTCCCCTCTATTTTGCTTCCGTCTGTAAAAATGTTTAAGCCCGTGTTGTGATTTTGGTCTATTTGTGCACCGTCTCCCAGGCATGTGAATTCCAGGCTAACCTGATTCGCGGGATGTGTGGTCTTGGAAAATTCAAGTTTTGTCTCCACGTCACGATCGCCCACTATACGTCGGGAGAAACCTTTCTTTATCTCATAAAGCAAGGCTGCTTCCTGGACTCTTAGATCCAAAGGAAGCAGCCCGGCGAGAAGTAGGGCCGAATGAAGAGAAACTGTTCTATACGATTTTATGACTTTTTGTACAAATCCGCGTTGTATTATGTCCAGTTGCTTTTTGACACTACATTTGTTAATTGCTGATACCCAAGCACTAGCCGCATACATTACAATGGGCTCAACTACTGCAGTGTATATGGTCCTGATAATTTCGGGGTTTAGGCCCCAATAGATCTTTGCGGCTCTCGACAGCTGACGATACAAGTTCTGTACCTTACAACATACATTCTTAATATGCGTGTTGAAGGTAAGCTTGTCGTCAATTGTGAGGCCGAGTATTTTTATTTCTTTGGAGAGGCCAATGCTCTTCCCACCCATCTCCAGAATTGGTGTGTCATATTTAAGCTTATTTGTAACGACCATTGCTGTTGTTTTAAGTGGCGCAAAGTTGAGCTTATTTCTGACACCCCAACTATGGACATGTGCGAGATTCGCATTAGCCTGTTCCTGCACCTGTTTTGTTGTATCCCCGGCAAAAATCAGGACCACATCGTCCGCGAAAGCCTGGCAGTGGGTCCCTTTTTTGCTCATCTCCCTTAAAAGTGGATCCAATAATAGATTCCAGAAAATTGGACCACCTATCGAACCTTGTACACACCCTTTTGTGGTATTTTTAGTCCATTGTGCCCCAGCAAACCTGACGCTTACTGACCTATCCTTAAGATAGCTGTCTATCAGGCGCCTCAGGTTTACCGGGCACCCAGTCTCCGCAAGTTCACATCGCATCGCTGGCCACCAAGCATTATCGAAGGCTCCCTCTATGTCTAATGATATGAGCAGGATAAGCTTTTTCTCTTTTAGTTTAGTTCTTATTATCTGCATCATATCATAGAGGGAGTCCTCCGTGCTGCGTTGTGGCATAAACCCATACTGCTTCCGGCTTATTTTCGGTACGATGTGCCACTTGATTCTGCGGACTACCATCTTTTCAAAGACTTTTCCAAGGACAGGCAGTAGCCCAATCGGCCTGTATGATTTAGGGTGTGTATAGTTCTCTTTACCAGGCTTCCGCAACGCCACTACAGTTGCTTTTTTCCATTTTATGGGGAAATGTGCGAGGCTTAAACATTTGTTAATTAGTGCCAAGAACAATGCCGCATCCAGGGCAATAGCCACACCGCAAATATCTGCCGTAAGACCGTCGTCTCCTGGCGCTTTTTTCGGGTTGAAGTTCGACACGGCCCACATCAGCTCATCCACTGTAAACGGTGGATCACATGAGTTATCATTTGTCCCTTCGTTTACAGTTTTTGCGATTTCCCTTATTTGCGTATGTACCGCGTCGTCATCTTCAATACGATCCTCCGGGTAAAAGGTATCCGCCAGGATCCTGGCAGATTCTTCACTTTCTAGTGTCCTGCCACATTGGACAAGCGGAGTGTCATCCCGTCTCACCGTTGTACGGCTTATTACCCTGTATATTCCATCCCACATTGTTTCTTGCTCCTGTTTGCCGCAGAACTCTTTCCAGCTGGTGGTCTGAGCTCTTTTCACTGCTTCTTGGTACTCCTCTTTTGCTGTCTTGTATTGTTCAACAACCCATCCACGGCGGATTGGCGCTGCATAGGAGATTCGTCGCCTTAGCCTGGAGACTTCCTTTTTACGCTGTGTCAGTTCAGGGGTCCACCAGGGCAATCCCATTTGCTTTTTGTTTGCTATTTTCTGTATGCTGTTTTCACAAGCTTCGGTTATTGATTTTGTATATTCCTCTATTTGTATATCTATTTCATCTTTGTTTGTTATTTTGTCTATCTCTGCTCTATTTATACCTTTATCATTCCAAATTTCGACGAGTTTCTCACGAAACTCGCCCCAATTTGCTTTTTTCGTGTTATATTTCCTGGTAGTAGTTTTTATATTAGTGCCTATTGATTTCCCTAAATTTATGTCAAATAGGATTGCCCTGTGGTCCGAACTGGTTATTTCGTCGGATAGTCTCCAGTTGTCTGTTCTCCCAAGAAGGTTAGTAGAGCAAGTGGATATATCCACGCAGCTGGAAAATCTCTTCCCGCCTCTATATATGTCAAAAGTGGGATCAGTCCCTCTATTTAGGATATGGAGCTCCAGTTCATCGAGCTTTGCAGCAAGTTCCATACCCCTGTGGTCCGTTTTCCGGCTTCCCCACCAGGTATTCCACGCATTCACGTCACCACCGAGTATCACGTTCCTTGTCTGTAAGCCCACCACGGCCGCTCCAATCTTTTCAAGATAAGGATCGATTGGTTTGTCACCCTCTAGGTAGACGGACACCACTCCCAACTCCCATGCCCCTGTCCTGAGTTTAGCGACTGCGATATTCTCTGTAGTTAGGCTGGGGCATTGGGCGATGTCAATGGCGTCATCGAATAGCACAATAGCAGCCTTATTCACTTTTTCAGTGCTTAGGCTTCTGTCTCTTTGTGCTATTCTCGTCCCCGAGTAGGTCTTCATTTGACCAATTCGACCAATATAGGGCTCCTGAACCATAGCGAAAGATATCTTTCGCTTGGTCGCCTCTGTAATTAGTTCGGCCGTGGCTAGCTCGCACCTTTGGAGATTTGCCTGGATCACGTGACATCGGTGGGGACGGGTGTTAGGTTCCGTGTTTACGTTTGAGTCAACCTTAGCAATACGCTACGGTAGACCTGGCGAGTACTTCCCATCTCTTTCTTACTGGACAGTCTTCGCTGAATGCGTTGTGATCTTTTCTATCGTGTTTTGCCTTCTTGCAGTTTATACATTCTGGTGTCTCTCCTGACAGCCAGTCGGCACATTCAGCTTTGAGATGTGGGCCTCCGCAATGACTACAGGCATCAGTCGCTTCAGTACATATGCGCTTGCTGTGCCCGTATCCCAGACAGCGCGAACACTGAACAAGAGGGGACTGATCCATTACTCTTACCCGCTGTAGATCAATGTGGATAACTCTAGCTTCGGTAAGATGATTCCAAATCTGGGGCGAGACTCTCAGTACAACGTGGGATGTATGTGGGTTCCTGGTCCTTTTCCTGTATTTAATTTCTATTCTATCTTCTTTCTCTAATATGTCTTTAAAAAGCTGCTTATTTTGCATCCTTATTGCCTTTAGTATCTCCTCATCAGTGTTATACTGCATAACATCTCTCAGAATTATGAGCGGATCCTTGTTTTTTATATCATCCACATTTAAATCCTTCCCTGCCTGTTTTAACCTCTCTTTGACTTTATTTATTTCCTTCTCCGTTCGGCATCCCAGTATTACTTTCCTATCCCTTGCCTTCCTGATTTTGTCTATTTTTAAACCTTCTTCCTTGGCGTTTATAGCGTTCCTTATCTTGTCGATGACCTGGTCTCCTGTTTCCTTTTCGTCATTTGATGTTATCATCACTGAATGCATAGCCATGTTCTGTGTGGGTAAAAGTGAACTTCTTGGTGGTCCAGCCGCTATGCTTGCGTATGTTCCTCTGTCCTCTTTAATTTCTTGCTTTTTCATTTCTTCTCTTAACTTTTCCATCTCTTTTCTACTTTCCTCTAAGAGTTTCCCGTGCTCTTCCAATTTCTTCATAAAGATTTGTTCTTCTTCTTTCTTTTTCCTGCTTTCATCGTCTAGTTTATCTCCTTTCTTCTCCTGGTCTTTAGGTTTTTCTTCTTTCTCAATGTTATTTCCTATTTCCGCCTCTTTCACCAATTGATAGAGTCTCTCTACTGCCTGAGTGACTTCCATTTTTATGTCGGTCCTTAGGTTTCGAGAGTTGTTGAGATGTAATTTTGCCTTTTGGAGACAGGCTCGAGCCTCTGTTAGACGATCCGCATATTTTATATTTGCGATTTTGGGAGAGCTTTCTGTATTCGGTTAGGTTAGGTTAGGTTAGGTTAGGTTAGGTTAGGTTAGGTTAGGTTAGGTTAGGTTAGGTTAGGTTAGGTTAGGTTAGGTTAGGTTAGGTTAGGTTAGGTTAGGTTAGGTTAGGTTAGGTTAGGTTAGGTTAGGTTAGGTTAGGTTAGGTTAGGTTAGGTTAGGTTAGGTTAGGTTAGGTTAGGTTAGGTTAGGTTAGGTTAGGTTAGGTTAGGTTAGGTTAGGTTAGGTTAGGTTAGGTTAGGTTAGGTTAGGTTAGGTTAGGTTAGGTTAGGTTAGGTTAGGTTAGGTTAGGTTAGGTTAGGTTAGGTTAGGTTAGGTTAGGTTAGGTTAGGTTAGGTTAGGTTAGGTTAGGTTAGGTTAGGTTAGGTTAGGTTAGGTTAGGTTAGGTTAGGTTAGGTTAGGTTAGGTTAGGTTAGGTTAGGTTAGGTTAGGTTAGGTTAGGTTAGGTTAGGTTAGGTTAGGTTAGGTTAGGTTAGGTTAGGTTAGGTTAGGTTAGGTTAGGTTAGGTTAGGTTAGGTTAGGTTAGGTTAGGTTAGGTTAGGTTAGGTTAGGTTAGGTTAGGTTAGGTTAGGTTAGGTTAGGTTAGGTTAGGTTAGGTTAGGTTAGGTTAGGTTAGGTTAGGTTAGGTTAGGTTAGGTTAGGTTAGGTTAGGTTAGGTTAGGTTAGGTTAGGTTAGGTTAGGTTAGGTTAGGTTAGGTTAGGTTAGGTTAGGTTAGGTTAGGTTAGGTTAGGTTAGGTTAGGTTAGGTTAGGTTAGGTTAGGTTAGGTTAGGTTAGGTTAGGTTAGGTTAGGTTAGGTTAGGTTAGGTTAGGTTAGGTTAGGTTAGGTTAGGTTAGGTTAGGTTAGGTTAGGTTAGGTTAGGTTAGGTTAGGTTAGGTTAGGTTAGGTTAGGTTAGGTTAGGTTAGGTTAGGTTAGGTTAGGTTAGGTTAGGTTAGGTTAGGTTAGGTTAGGTTAGGTTAGGTTAGGTTAGGTTAGGTTAGGTTAGGTTAGGTTAGGTTAGGTTAGGTTAGGTTAGGTTAGGTTAGGTTAGGTTAGGTTAGGTTAGGTTAGGTTAGGTTAGGTTAGGTTAGGTTAGGTTAGGTTAGGTTAGGTTAGGTTAGGTTAGGTTAGGTTAGGTTAGGTTAGGTTAGGTTAGGTTAGGTTAGGTTAGGTTAGGTTAGGTTAGGTTAGGTTAGGTTAGGTTAGGTTAGGTTAGGTTAGGTTAGGTTAGGTTAGGTTAGGTTAGGTTAGGTTAGGTTAGGTTAGGTTAGGTTAGGTTAGGTTAGGTTAGGTTAGGTTAGGTTAGGTTAGGTTAGGTTAGGTTAGGTTAGGTTAGGTTAGGTTAGGTTAGGTTAGGTTAGGTTAGGTTAGGTTAGGTTAGGTTAGGTTAGGTTAGGTTAGGTTAGGTTAGGTTAGGTTAGGTTAGGTTAGGTTAGGTTAGGTTAGGTTAGGTTAGGTTAGGTTAGGTTAGGTTAGGTTAGGTTAGGTTAGGTTAGGTTAGGTTAGGTTAGGTTAGGTTAGGTTAGGTTAGGTTAGGTTAGGTTAGGTTAGGTTAGGTTAGGTTAGGTTAGGTTAGGTTAGGTTAGGTTAGGTTAGGTTAGGTTAGGTTAGGTTAGGTTAGGTTAGGTTAGGTTAGGTTAGGTTAGGTTAGGTTAGGTTAGGTTAGGTTAGGTTAGGTTAGGTTAGGTTAGGTTAGGTTAGGTTAGGTTAGGTTAGGTTAGGTTAGGTTAGGTTAGGTTAGGTTAGGTTAGGTTAGGTTAGGTTAGGTTAGGTTAGGTTAGGTTAGGTTAGGTTAGGTTAGGTTAGGTTAGGTTAGGTTAGGTTAGGTTAGGTTAGGTTAGGTTAGGTTAGGTTAGGTTAGGTTAGGTTAGGTTAGGTTAGGTTAGGTTAGGTTAGGTTAGGTTAGGTTAGGTTAGGTTAGGTTAGGTTAGGTTAGGTTAGGTTAGGTTAGGTTAGGTTAGGTTAGGTTAGGTTAGGTTAGGTTAGGTTAGGTTAGGTTAGGTTAGGTTAGGTTAGGTTAGGTTAGGTTAGGTTAGGTTAGGTTAGGTTAGGTTAGGTTAGGTTAGGTTAGGTTAGGTTAGGTTAGGTTAGGTTAGGTTAGGTTAGGTTAGGTTAGGTTAGGTTAGGTTAGGTTAGGTTAGGTTAGGTTAGGTTAGGTTAGGTTAGGTTAGGTTAGGTTAGGTTAGGTTAGGTTAGGTTAGGTTAGGTTAGGTTAGGTTAGGTTAGGTTAGGTTAGGTTAGGTTAGGTTAGGTTAGGTTAGGTTAGGTTAGGTTAGGTTAGGTTAGGTTAGGTTAGGTTAGGTTAGGTTAGGTTAGGTTAGGTTAGGTTAGGTTAGGTTAGGTTAGGTTAGGTTAGGTTAGGTTAGGTTAGGTTAGGTTAGGTTAGGTTAGGTTAGGTTAGGTTAGGTTAGGTTAGGTTAGGTTAGGTTAGGTTAGGTTAGGTTAGGTTAGGTTAGGTTAGGTTAGGTTAGGTTAGGTTAGGTTAGGTT
>CAVLGL010000087.1:36450124-36485124 GCA_963668995.1 Parnassius mnemosyne
TACTTGCTTAACTACACCCTCACAAAATTTGATAAACTTATTTCGCGTCCTTTTTTCTGTCAACAATGTGTATAAATTTTCTTTTATTATCTGTATATCGGTTTCCGACTCGAATTCGTATCTGGCTTTATCAAATCGAGGACACTGCAAGAGGATGTGCAGCACTGTTTCCTCGATTTCAGGCTCACAGATGCATGATGGGCTATCCTTGCACCGAAACCGGTAAAGGTACTCGGAGAACCCACCATGTCCGGTCATTACCTGGATCATCGTCGGAGACAGCGCTGTCTCCCTGATCAGCTTGTGGGCTGACTCAATGTCCGGCAGAAAGGCTTTGGTTGCTCTAGCGGTCTCTCCCTCTTTATACCTCTGGTTCCATTCTTGTAGCGTCTCCGATCGAATGAGACGTTTAACGAAAGAGACCGGACACAGGTCATAGTCCGGGCTTCTTTTTGTTCGCAGCGCCG
This sequence comes from Parnassius mnemosyne, assembly GCA_963668995.1. Classification (NCBI taxonomy): domain Eukaryota; kingdom Metazoa; phylum Arthropoda; class Insecta; order Lepidoptera; family Papilionidae; genus Parnassius; species Parnassius mnemosyne. The sequence goes on from CAVLGL010000087.1 coordinate 36,450,592, forward strand.
CGTGTTTAGCCAGCTCATCAGCCCGTTCGTTTTCTGTTAGACCCGCATGGGCTTTAATCCAAAAAAGTTGTAGTGTTTTTTGTTGCCCTATGATGTTCTGAATGTTTTTGCGGGTCTTGACTGCTAAAGGGTGTTGGGAGTCTTGGTTCACAATGGTCTCTAGAGCAGACCTAGAGTCACTGTAAACCCCGAAAGTTGTCTCCGCGCTAGAGAGAATCCGCTCAGTTGCCTTATATATGGCCAGTAATTCTGCCTGGTAAACGGTGCAGTGGTCCGACAGTTTGAGTTTTAGAGTTCGGGTCTCGGCAGCATTATTCCAAAAAGATAATGCCGCTCCAACCTTTCCCTCTATTTTACTCCCGTCGGTAAATATTCGGAGACTCTGGTTGTTGTTGAGTCTCGTTTCGTCCTCGTTTACCAGGCATATGAATTGCAAATCCATATAGGATGCAGGGTGAGGCAATTCAGTAAAACTCACCTTTGTTTCCACCACTCGGTCTGCCAGCATTGCCTGGAGTTTTCCTCTCCTCGCTTCGAAAAGCGATGCTGCTTCTTGGACCCTTAAGTCCAGAGGAAGCAGACCAGACAATGCTAGCGCCGAGTGTAGGGATACAGTCCGGTACGATTTAATAATTTTTTGAGCGAATCCTCTCTGCACAGTATTTAGTTGCTTCCTGACTCCTACGATTTAATAATTTTTTGAGCGAATCCTCTCTGCACAGTATTTAGTTGCTTCCTGACTCCCAACTTTTTAGCGGCTGGCGCCCACGCGCTCGCTGCGTACAAAATCACCGGCTCAACGACCGCCGTGTACATCGTCCTAATAATTTCGGGTTGAAGGCCCCAGCTGATCTTTGCCGCTCTCGATAGCTGTGTGTAGAGAGATGTGGCCTTCTTGCACACATTCCTCACATGTGTTTTGAACGTTAATTTTCTGTCTACGGTGAGACCAAGCACCTTGATCTCCTCCGACATACGCACCACCATACCGCCCATGCTTAGACGTGGGGAATCGTATTTTAGTTTATTGGTTATTACCATTGCCTGGGTCTTATGTGGCGCAAATTTAAGTTTATTACGAATTCCCCACCCCATAACATGTTCCAAAGCAGCATCCGCACGTCTTTGGATATCAAGGGCCGTGTCCCCCGCAAACAGTAGGACGATGTCATCGGCGAACGCTTGACACCGATCGCTTCTCCCTTCCATTTCTCTAAGCAGAGGGTCTAGAAGGAGATTCCATAGGACCGGTCCTCCTATCGAACCCTGTACGCACCCCTTGGTGGTTTCCTGTGTTTGTTCCACACCTGCATACCTTATTCTCACTTTCCTATCCCGGAGATAACTATCTATCAATGTTCTTATGTTACTGGGGCACTTTTCCTCAGCCAATCGGCATCTTATAGCTGGCCACCAGGCGCTATCGAAGGCTCCCTCTATGTCAAGAGATATTATCACTATGATCTTTTTATTGTGCAATTGAAGTTGTATATATTTCATCATATCATAGAGGGAGTCTTCGGTGCTCCTTTGTGGGGTAAAACCGTATTGGCGAGTACTACAACCAGGTTGGATATGGTATCTAATCCGTTTGATGATCATTTTCTCCAGGATTTTCCCTAACACAGGTAGTAAGCCTATTGGTCTGTAGGCTTTGGGGTGCGTATAGTCATCCTTTCCAGGTTTCCGCAGAACAACCACTACTGCCTCCTTCCATTTGGTGGGGAAGTGTCCTAACTCCAAACATTTGTTAGCAAGGCTCAGATAAATCTCCGGGCTGTGAAAGATGACTTCTCGGCAGATGTCGGCCGTAAAACCGTCCATACCGGGTGCCTTTTTTGGGTTGAAGCTGATTGTAGCATGCCTTAGCTCCGCAAGAGTAAATGGTGGATCATAAGAGTCATCTTGCGTCCCCGCATTTATCTTTTCTGCTAGTCCTCTTATACGCCGATGGTCTGCGTTATCAGCTTCAACCTCATCCTTCGGGTAGAATGTCTCGGCCAAATATCTCGCCGATTCGGCATCCAGCTTTTTATCTGAGCCTTTTTTGCTTCACATTCATAATTTTCTTTTGCTTTTAGGTACTCTGCTATGACAGCTGCTCTTCGCACTGGGGCTGCACATCTAATGCGTCGTTTTTTGGTGGTGACGTCCTTTTTTAGCATGACAAGTTCGTCACTCCACCATGGAATGTTAAGTTTGGTAATGTTTTTCTTTTTTGGAATTATAGTTTCACAAGTTTCTTTAATTACTTCCAAATAATTTTCAATTAAATTTTCTAAATTGCATGTGTTATTTATTTTTCTAATTTCTATTGTATTGACATTTTTATCTGCTAATAATTGAGCCAGTTTCGTATGAAACTGGCTCCAATTAACTTTTTTGCTATTGTATATTCTTGTTGTTCTTTGTATTATTACTCCAGATGTCTTTATTGAATTTATTTTGAATATTATGGTGTTATGATCTGAACTTGTCATGCCAATGTCGACCTTCCAGTCTTCCACCATCTGCAGCAAATTTTCTGAACATGCTGTAATGTCGACATGACTCTTATATGTCTTTCCTCCTCTTACCGTATCAAATGTAGGAGTATCTCCTTCATTTAATACGTGGAGGTTGAGCTCATTCAGAGTACCCGCTAGGACTTCCCCTCGTCCATCTTCTCTTACACTACCCCACCATGGACTCCACGCATTTCCGTCCCCACCTATAAGTACGTCGATTTTTCCTATTTTGGTGAGTATTAGTTTTAAGTGGGCCATATAAGGTTCAATGGGTAAGTCCGGTTCGAGATACAGGGATATCACTCCCATCTCCCAGGCACCCATCCCGATTTTAATCACCGTGAAATTGTTTGTGGTGAGGGCAGGATATTGAGTGACGTTGATGTTATTGTTGAAGACGGCAATTGCCGTCTTCACCACTCCTGATACTCTTTGGGTGCATTGATATATACGAGCACCTCGGTAGTTTTTCATATTCCCCACTCCCCCTACATATGGTTCTTGAATTAGAGCGATACTCATACCACTCTTGCTAGCCTCAATCATCAGTTCGTTGGTTGCAAGCTCTTTTCTCTGAAGATTTGCTTGCACGAAGAAGATGGGTTTGTTCTCTGATCTAACTTGTCTTATTTGCTCCTTGCCCCTATTCTTAGACACAACTTTAGCAGTATGCCACACTTGACCTTGCTATAGCATCCCACTTTCTACGTACCGGACACTCACTGTCAAACGCGTTGTGGTCTGCCCGATCCAACTTTGCTCTAAGGCAGTTGGTGCAAGAAGGCGTTTTACCAGCAGTATACGCTGTACACTCCGTTTTAACGTGTGGGCCTCCACAGTGGGAACATTGGTCTTCTGCCTCCTTGCAATGCCTTTTGCCGTGCCCATATGCTAGACACCTAGAACATTGCACCAGTGGTGACTGATCTGCCACCACTACGCGCTGCAAGTCAACGTGTACACGCCCGACCTCTGTCAGACGTTGCCATAGTAATGGAGATACCTGTAGGATCACGTGGTTGGTATGCGGGTTTCTGGTCCTTTTCCGGTAACGTACTGCTAATCGCACCTCATCGCTTTTTAATGACTCCAATAGGTTCTTATTTTGGTTTTTAATAGCGGTTATTATATCCTCATCGGTATTAATCTGCAGCACGTCCCTTAAAATGACCAGTGGGTCTTTATTCTTGGCTTCTTCGACTGAAAGCCCTGTATGACCTGCTTTCAGACGGTTTGCTACTTTCTCTATTTCCTCTCTTGTTCCACATCCCACGATCACCTTCTGGTCTTTGGCCTTTCTCACTTTTCCAACTCTTAAACCACTCAGTTTTGCATCTACTGCAACTCTAATTTTATTAATTACTTCCCCACTTGTGTCTTTTTCATTGTCCGATGAAACTATAATTGAATGCATTGGAGCTGGAATGTTGTTTTTTAGGTTGGGCGGGACAAGTTCCAGATGTTGACTCCTGGTAACACATGCTGTCACACTAGCATAAGTGGTTATCTTTTCTCTGTGGCATTTAATCTCTTCACTTAATCTTTGGGTCTCTATTTTCCACTCCGTGAGCAGCTTACTGTGTTCTTCTATTTTCTTTACAAGGTCGTGTTCTATGTTTGTCTTTTTCTCTGCGGCGATACATTCATTTATTATAGTCATTTCTTTTCCTTCTCCCACTTCTTTCGTCAACCTGTATAATTTGTCAAGAGCTTCAATAATTTTGTCTTTTAATTCCGTCTTAAGGTTCCGTGAGCTATTTAACAAAAGTTTTATTTTAACCAGATACGCTTTCGCCTCTTGTGCCTTATTCTGATATGTAGTCGTTTCTGGGTCAACTTGGTTTTCTTTACTGCCAGATGCAGGGGAGGGTTTATTTTGAGATTTGTGTTTAGTGGGTTGAGTGTTTATCTTAGTCTTAGGAGCTGCACTAAGCCGTGACTCAAGCTCACCGACACTTTTTCTTACTTGGGATGTTCCTTCCTTCGCTCTCCCCGCTGACGACTCAGTTTCTTGAGTTGTTTTTATAGAGTTCTCCAATATTTCTGTAGTCTTATTTTGTGGAGGTGTTTTAAACATTTTGTCTTATTTGAAAAAGCTAGTAGTTTTTAAAAAGTTATAAATATTTTAAAATAATAAATAATATGTATGCGCCCAATAAGACAGTAAAATAAAATAAAATAAAATACAGCAATTCAATATGAACAATAGCAGTTTAAAAAAAGAATTTCCACTATTATATTTGTAATAATACAAATAATATTAACACACTTGTTTAAAATAAGATAAATAAAGTAGGTTTGTATAAGTTATAAAGTACAACGAATAATAAATAACATTAAAAACAGATAATATTTGTCAAATTTTTAAGTTTTAAAATTTGTATGTTATAAATTTATTTAAAACTTTGTTAAAGTTACAGTACTTTCAGATTTTATCTCTGTTTAAGGGACCATAAAGATCCCGAAACCTTTTCGGTCAAGATTTTTCTCTATGTAGAGTCGTAACTCTACCTTCGTTTAGGTACTATGCCACTCTTATTTACACACAATGTATATGTTAAAATAGTTTTTAATGTTTAATTTTTATTTAGTAGTTTTTATATGACTCTACCTAGAGTCAGTCTATAAATTGTATTCTTATAATAATAATAAATAAAAAGTAAAAATTTTAGGTATTTTAGCTCTACCAAGAGTCGTCTCTTTTGTCTTAGCTTACTCTATAAGATTAGGTCAGTCTTAATCCAATAATATAATAACTCTTCAATAAAGTTCGTTAATATATATGTTAATATACTGTACTCTATGCAGACGTCTATATTTGTCTTACTCTATAATATGTACATTATGATTAAATATCTAATAAAAACAAAATTTCTAGAAGATATATGTCTAGAAACTTTAAAAATTTCTAAAAAATATTCATAAAGAAGAGACTTACAGGCTAACAAATTTTTGGCTCTACGTAGAGTCTATTTCTAAACATCAGCTAAAGGCGCTCCTCGAGCCCTATTCAAGGAACCCAAACTCGGTATACCCAGCCCAAAAGGTTCCCAAGTTACAGCGCTTTCAATTTATGGTTTTAAAACAAGATGGCCGACAAAATTTTGGTTAATGCGCTGTAACTCCTGAACGGATAGGCCTACAGTTCCGAGACCGGGCTCGTTTTGATGGGCTCGACCAGGGCTATAATATGGTGTAGCTTTCAGGACTTTAATTTTTGGGTGCTGAAATTTCCTGAGAGCTGGATTTTATGTTCCGGCACTACTTGCCGACGTCTATGGTCCAAACCCCAGTCTTCTACGACTCCTAGTTTGGCAGCTATGGCCTATTTTTGATTTCCAAGATGGCTGCCGAAATGTCAAAATAAATGTTTGAATGCCAATAACTCTGCTTCCAGAAATCGCAGGAGACCAGCGCTTCGACTATACTACTACCCTTTACCCGGTCTTTCTGATAGGATCGATTTCAGGACCCTGAAAAACTAGAGCTCAGAAAAGCCTGAGTCTTTGTAGGTGGGTAGAAATCGATCGAGTAATAGTATAGTCCAAAACCGCAACTCACTACGACTTCTACAAACAGAGTTATTAAGTTTTTAAAGTTTCCAAAATGGCCGCCGGTCCAGACAATAAATAGCTATCTTGGCCGTCTCTTAACTAATTTGGCCCGTGTTTGGGCTCGTTTTAAAGGTCTCGGCGTCGAACTTGCGTCTTTATAGATCTTTTGGCTTTTAAAGCCCCCTATAATTAAATTTTTTACAAAATAATGTAATTTTTATGAAAAATTTGACTTTTACGGCTAAATTTAAATACTAAAATTCTACAAAAATTTCCTTATGCTATTATTAATACCCTTTACTTAAATATGTATTTTACAATTTGCCTACACCTAATTTAAGGGTATCACGTGTTAACTGAATATATTAAAAAATCTCTAACTCAAAAACTACTAACTAGAAAAGTCTAAAATTTTTTTACATACGTTCCTTAAATTATTCTTAATAATATTTTAAAATAATAACTGGGGGTCTTCACTTTAGTTTTTAATTTATTGTAATGACAATTTTTTCTAAATTTTAAAAAGTCGATATCTCTTTAACCACTTAACTTTTAATCGTTCTGAAAATTGCTCCCGGCTCCTCTCCGCACGTACTACCAGAATGCGACTCAAAATAGCCGCACGACTCTGCTTCAGAAAACACGTGCCCACGTAGCACTTGTTTTTTTGCGATTTTCCGCTATATTTTAGATACACATAAACAGAATGAATACTACTAGGTATACAATACTATTATTTGCTGTTTGCTCTTTTTTTTTTATCTACAACTAAGCTATATTGGTGACTACATTATTTATATTGCTTATATTTTTTTACATTTATGCCTTGCTAACAATTATTAAATATTTTATTTATTGTGATTTTGTTATATTAGAAATAATTATACACATAAACAGAATGAGCCTACATTGATCAATACTACTAGGTATACAATACTGTTATGTGCTGCTATTTTGCTTATATTCTAAAGAACTATACAAGTGAAAAATTATCAGTTATTGAATACTTTACTTATTATAATTTACAGTATTAGAATTAGTACTACTTGCCTTATTATAATTACTACTACCTACCGCTTCTATAGCTATGTTTATCGAATACTACTACTTTTTTTTTTTCTTAGACTAATATATTTTTGACCCATTTTCTTGGAGCACTTTTCTCAAACACCCTTCGGCGTATGCAAGAAAATGAGTGCGACTGTCATTGTCGTTAACCGCCCTACACAGAGTATCTTCTTTTAGCGCAAAGCCCATACGGTGTTCGCAACCAAGTCTCAAAGTCGCGTATCTGGGACAGTCTATTAATATATGTTCTATTGTCTGTGGTGTAAGGTGGTCGCATCCACAGTGTGGGCTCTGAGCTAACTTGAATTTGTGCAAATATGCTTTAAAGCCTCCGTGTCCCGTAAAAATTTGACATCTTAAGTTATTTATTGTAATCTTCTTTACTGTTGTGTACGCTTGGATCACGTTTGGGAAAAACTTTTTCGTGACTCTTCCAGTCTCTGATGAAGTATATATTTCTTGCCAGGTTTGCAAAGTGTTGTCCCTGGTGTGGCGCTTTGCAAAAGACAGAGGGAAGCAGTCGTAGACAGGCTTCTGTTTCGATGTTTCCGCTGCCGATTTAGCCAGTTCATCAGCCCTTTCGTTCCCCTGAATGCCACAGTGGGCCTTTATCCAAAACAATCCCACTTCTCCCTGCTTCCTTTCTATTTCTAAGAAACGGTCTAAAATTTCTGCTGCTATAGGGTGTAAAGTGTTTGTGTTGATGAGGCATTCTAGCGCTGATCGCGAGTCACTCAAGATATTTGCTTTTTTAAGTGATTGTCTACTTAGCATGATTTCTGTGGCTTTTAAGATGGCTGCAAGCTCCGCTTGGTAGACACTGCAATGGTTCCCTAGTTTTAGTTTGGTCTTGTGTATTTCTTTTCCGTCCTTCCAGCAGGTAATGGCAGCGCCTACTTTGCCTGAGATTTTGCTGCCATCAGTATATATGCATGGCCAGTTGTTTTCAATAGCACTTATATCCTTTTCTGATGTTATCATCCCGTACTTTCGCCTTATTCTGTCTGCTGGGTGTGATAGCGTGTAAGGGCTTATGGGTTTGGCTAGTTTCCTGCCAGGTAAATTCTCAATAGGCTTCCCTCTTTTGATCATATAGATCTCGGCGTTTTCCTTGGCTCTTAGGTCTAAGGGTAGGATTCTGGCGAGAATTGTGCAGGATATTAGGGATGCCGTACGGTGTGCCTTGCTTATCATTATCGCGAAAATCCTGGTGATTCTATCGAGCCTGACTTTTATTTGTTTTTTATTGGCCGTTGGGCCCCATGCCCCCGCCGCATATAACACCGTGGGTTCAACTACCGTGATGTATATTGTTCTCAGAATTTCTGGATTGAGACCCCAGTTAGCTCTTGCCGTTCTAGAAACCTTCTTGTAGAATTGGATTGCCTTTTCCATAGCTGTATCTACATGCTTTTTAAAATTAAGGTTGACGTCGATTGTTAGTCCGAGAATAGTTAAACTTTCAGAAAACCTTATTGCTGAATTATCAAGGAGTAATTTTGGAGTTTCATATTTTATTTTCCTAGTCAGCAGAATTGCCTGGGTCTTTTGAGCGGCCAGTTTCATCTTTCTCATTCTTGCCCATACAAGGATATGTTCGAGTGCTGTATTAATTTCACGTTTTAATTTCAAGTCTTCTACTACTTTCCCTTTTGCTATGATTAGTATGTCGTCTGCATACGCCTGTATGTGGGTACCTAGGTCTTCTATCTCCTTTAATAATGGGTCAAGTTGTAGGTTCCACAGTAGAGGCCCGCAGGTCGATCCTTGTATACACCCCTTGTTAGTTGCTTTAGTTATGTCAGTGCCTGCATATGTTAGTTTTATTTGCCTATCTGTGAGATAACTGCTGATAAGCCTACTTATAGACCAGTCAATCTTTTTATTTTCGAGCTCGTTTATCATTGCAGGCCACCAAGCATTATCAAAAGCTCCTTCGATATCGATAGAGACGATAACAATAATTTCTTTGTTTTTTAACCCTTGTCTGACAATTTCGAGGGCGTCGCACAAGGCGTCCTCAGTCCCTCTCTGTGGGACAAATCCGTATTGTCTACCACTCATTTTATTTTCAGAGCCGAGCTGCCATGACATTCGGTTGACAAATAATTTTTCAAACGCTTTGCCTAAAACAGGTAAGAGTCCTATTGGTCTGTACGATTTAGGAAGTGTATAATTCTCCTTATTCGGTTTCGGTATGATTTTGATAATGGCCTTTTTCCATATCCGTGGGAAATATCCCAATGTCAGACATCTATTAAAGATTGCTAAGAGTACCTGCGGTGCCGTTGTGTATGCCTTGAAACATATATCGGCGGTTAGTCCATCTTCGCCTGGTGATTTTTTTGGGCTCATTGTGCTGAATACATTGTCAATTTCGTTTATAGTAAAGGGTGTAATAGCTTCTTCACTTGTGGAATTAAATAAGTCTTTTCTGATTTCTTCAGATCTGTTCCTAATTTCCACATGTTCAGATTCATCAGATATGACATCGTCAGTGGGGTAGAATGTATCAGCAAGGAGATGTGCAGATTTGTCCGGGGGCAAAATACTGCTTTCCGCCGTCGCTCTTAAAAGTGAGTCCTCTGGAGTTTTACTTGTTTTGCGTATTACTCTATAGATGGACTGCCACAAATTTTCTTTATCTTGCCTGGAGCAGAACTCCTTCCAGCTTGCCGTCATCGTCTCGGTTAATAGATTTTTATAGTTAACTTTAGCTGTGATATATTCTTCTATTATCACTGGTCTTCTCCTTTGGTTTGCGAATTTTATCTTCCTTCTTTTTCGGATCACCTCTTTTTTCTTTTCACTAAGTTCTTTAGTCCACCAGGGTGTTTTCGTGGGTATTCTTTTGGCAATTTTTGGAATCGTCTTGTCACATGACCTTTGAATGCACTCAGTGTATTGTATTACAAGGTTTTCCATTGATTCTTTGGATTCTACGTTTGATATGACGGTCTCGGTGATGTTAAAGGAGCTCAGGTCTTCTTTTAAATAGTTAGAGAATTTTTTCCAGTCAGCTTTGGCTGTGTTATAAGTCCGCGTGGATCGCCTTTCTTTTGTTTCGCCTGTGATGTTTGTGAAATTCAGTTTATACGTTATCGCCCTGTGGTCTGAAAGTGTTACAAGTTCAGGATTCACGTTCCAATCAGATATTTTTCGAAGCAAACTGTTAGTGCACGCTGTCACATCGACGATGCTGGTGTAATGTCTTTGCTGTCTATATACAGAAAATGTTGGTGTTTTCCCCGTGTTTAAAACATGGAGTTCTAGTTGAGCTAATGCTTCTGCCACAGCTGCTCCCCTTCTGTCCTCCACATCGCAGCCCCACCAGGGACTTTTGGCGTTGATGTCTCCTCCAAGAAGGACATGTTCTCCCTCTAGGATGCTGATGTAATTTGCTATCTTACGCAAGTCTTCTTCAACGTCTTGGCCTTCTTCCAGATATACGTTTACGATAACTACGTCTAAACTTTTGATTCTAAATTTACATGCTACAATATTTTCAGTGATAGTTTCAGAATTTATAGTGAAATCTATAGTTGGATCGACGACAATGACAGCCGCTTTGACTGGTTTTTGGCTATCGTTTGTGTATTTTTGTATTATTCTGTGTTGACAAGTAACGTGAGCTTTTGTACCAACGTATGGCTCCTGTAATAGGAGAATGGACACACCCTTTGCAACTGCCATTTGCAAGGCTTCTTGTTGAGCTGCGTGTCCTCTCCCTAGGTTTATTTGGGCTACTTTAATAATTCCGTCTTTTGAGTTTGTGGTCTTTTGTGGAGATATTTCGGTGTTCTTAGCAATAAGATATTGTTGATCTCGCGATTCTATCCCACTTTCTCCATTCCACACACTCAGGACTATAGGCTGGATGACTACAGTTTGGGTCATTTCCTTTTTTGTCAATGCAGTTTATGCATTTTGGTGCCATATTTCTGTTATGGCATTCTCTCGTATCGTGCGCTTCAGCGCAGTAGCCACAATTTATTCTTTGCGCTTGGCACTCTCTTGCTCGATGAGAGAAACCTAGGCACCTGAAGCATTGTATGATTGGTGATTGGTCGACTGCTGGGACTATTTGGAAACCAACTCTAATTTTTTGGTTTCTGAATTTAGTCCAAATCTGTGAACTTACCTCTAATACAACATTACAAGTAGAACTTGTGCGTCCCTTCATTCTTCTAACTACTCTTAGGTATTGTTGTGCTGGTGATATATCTTTAAGGAGAGAGCTATTCTGCTTTATAATGGCTTCCTCTATCTTTTTATCTGTTAGGTCAAAAATTACTCCAATTAAGCGTAGTAGAGGGTTCTTTGCCGTTAGTTTATGGACGGTAAGTTTGGCCGTTGTGTTCTTTAGGTTATTCTGTAGAATATTCCTATCTTCTTCGGATTCACAGCTGATTAAAACTTTTTGGTTTTTTGCCTTTTTGACATTACTTATTCCTATTCCAAGTGCAACCACATCAATTCCACTCTTTATCTCCTTTATTATGTCGTCGCTAGTGCATCTGGGGTCAATCGACTCTACTATTATAGGGTAATGTGGTTTCCTAACTACTTCAGAATAGGTAAGTGAAGAATTCTTTTGTTTGACCGTTAATGGTTGCTGTTTTGATTCGCTAGTATGTAAGATGTCCTCAGTAAGTTGGGTGTTATAGCTTATCTGTTCTGCTTCTTCTATCTGTGACATTGTTTTAAGTTCTTTTCTGAGGCCCTCTATTGCCACTCGAATGGGAGCCGCAGAGTCCACTGTTGTGTCCCTGAGTTCTTTTGTGTCCTTCCGTAACTCTTCAATGCTGGCTTGAACTGAGGGCAATGAGAAGTTGGAGTGGTTGGTCATTAATCCTTGTACATTTTGTGACATAACTAGAATGTTTTGTCTCAGCTCTTTCACCTCAGAGCTTAGTTGCGTCTTGATTTCTGTAATTTGATGGAGCAGGTGTTCTGAGGTTTTAGTACTTTCTGCGAGCTCTTCTCGATATTCGGGGGGTGGATAAATTTCCTTTTTTGATATTAGCTCGTCGAATGTGCTACGGAGTTCTCGCATTTCTTTAACTAGGACAGAAACATCCAAGTCTTGTCTATTGAGGTCGCGACGGTTGCTCATATTTTCTTGGAGCTGCCTCAGTTCATCTCTCAGCAATTGCATTTGACTTATAATAGACGGACCTGTAGAAATCTCGTTTTTGAGATTGACAAGTTCTCGCTTAGTCGCATTAACCACCTCGCAGAGGTCGTAGGAGAGAATAAGTCTTGCTGATTCTGTTTCTTTTTGAAGCTTTTCTATATTTTCTTTCAGTAGGGCGTATTGACCCAAGGTCTCATGCATAAACCTTGCATGTCGTTGGGTAAGTCTTTCAGATTCTCGAGAGACGTTCAATTTCTGTTTGTTTGACTCAAGCATGTGAAGCATTCTTGAGTCTGAGAACTTAAGGATCATTTCGTAGAGAGTGTATAACCCTGATACGACACTCTCCCGAATCTCCCTCTTAAGATTGCCAGATTTCTCCAATTCTGTTTTAGCTCGCTGAAGAATTTCGTTTGCGTGCCTGGGCAGCTCATTCAAGAGCATACGGCTGCCCCCAATCGATCTCGTGGAGGCGTCAAGGGAGGTGTTGGTATCCCCACTGTCAGCATCTGACTCCGCGGTGTCTTCTGTTTCTGACGCAGTTCTAAGTGCGTCCTTGGATTCCACAGATTTCGCGTGTCTGATTTGTGCACGGATGCGCAGGAGGCTTGATCCAGATCTTGAAAGCACTGGCGAGGACGTGGTTGCTTCATCAATATTAGGCGAAGTGGCAAACGGCTCCAAAATGTTTGGTTCCGATTTGTCCTTTCCGCCACACTTTCCGGTATGGAGACTCACTTCATGCCCCACCGTTCCCTTATCCATAGGAGTCAAGGGATTGTCACTCTGCGCTTGCTGGATCATTTGTTCCGTTGTTCTGTTATCGGTGTTGGTAGTAGCTCGACTTAGGTCTTTTGTGGTCTTTATCGTGGTTTTCTTTTTGGAGGCAGTCAGTTTTTCTGGGTGACCAGACACAGGTTTTTTGCTCTTGTCCGACATCTTGTACTATGTTATTACTCCTTTTTGTTTTGATTAAAACAAAAAGGTCCCCTCAGAAGTTGAGGACTAATAAAATAAATATGGCGAGTGAGTTTTCGTGTTCAAAAAAAAAAAAAAAATTTTTTTTTTGAATATTTCTGAGAGCCTAAAAATGTAGAGAATTTGATGACAATTTCAATGTTGAAAACCGCGTCGAAATCCGACTTATAGAACGGGAGTTATGAGACTTTGAAATTTTCCAATATGGCGAGCCAAGATGGCGGACAACTATTAAAAAAATTGATATCTCGCCTTCTAATTGAGCTAATTAGGCCGAGTTTGGGCTAATTCAATTTGTCTCAATGGAAGGTATCCAATGGAATCGCCAGCTTGCACCAAATTTGGCGATTCGATTTTTTGCTTCCAGAATATTCTGTGAAAGGTTTAATGATGTATTTTGAAAACCCCGTGCCTCTACGACTATCGGTTGCTAAGATACGAGACCTTAAATAATTTCAATATGGCGGCCAATATGGCGAAAATTCCAAAAATTGAGCTATCTCAGCAACGGTAAGAGCTAGAAGGGTTTCGTGTTTGGGCTGTAATAACTTGAAATTTTATGGCTTTGCTACTGAAAATAAGAGAAATCAAGAAATCTTTGATGGCACTGAAATATCCTGAAAAACAACTGAAAATCCTATAACTCTCTAACGAATAACGATAGAACAAAACTGAAAACGGATTTTTGCTCGCCTTTAAGTCCTCTATCTTTTCAATGTCTGTATATTAACGCCAGTGTTCGGAAAGGGTGAGCACGTGGGAGTGTTGTTTCATGAAAATGCCAATATATTAAAATCCAAGAGATCAAAAAATCTAAATTTTTGTCTATGGCTTGAATAGTAGTTTCTCTATTAAAATACAAAATAAAAAAGATATGTTATCGCTTTAAAACGTGCACTAAGTTCTGCCGAAAATGGACTAATTTTAAGAAAATGAGTTTTTCAGTAATAACTTTTAGAATAAAATGCCGATTTCAATGGAACAAGCGCTGATAAGTTGTGCAGAGAACCACATTTAAGAATATGTATCTAAATTTAGCCGCACTATTTCCGTTTCAATTTTCAATGCCACGTGGTCTTTCAATTTTTCCTCAATAACTTTTAAACCACGTAATAGAAAAATCAGGAAATAAGCTCAATTTGTAGGGAAAAATAAGTGTCAAAAAAGGGCAAAATAAAAGTGACACGTTATCGATCTTAAATTGGCGGCGTACGCAATTTTATGTAAAATTTTACTCAAAAATTTTACCTTTGGACGATTCCGCCGCCCGGTTTCTGGTTTATATCTTAAGAACACGTCACTTTTCGCCGCAAACACAATCCAAGACTTCAAGCACACACAAAACTGCACAAAACAACACCTGTTGCACTGAAATCGGTTAACTTTGACCTATTTTTCGGGATTTTACAACGACGAGCGACACGGAAACGATGCGTATGGGGCAAGAGACAGCAGAATACTGGTTAGGTTAGGTTAGGTTAGGTTAGGTTAGGTTAGGTTAGGTTAGGTTAGGTTAGGTTAGGTTAGGTTAGGTTAGGTTAGGTTAGGTTAGGTTAGGTTAGGTTAGGTTAGGTTAGGTTAGGTTAGGTTAGGTTAGGTTAGGTTAGGTTAGGTTAGGTTAGGTTAGGTTAGGTTAGGTTAGGTTAGGTTAGGTTAGGTTAGGTTAGGTTAGGTTAGGTTAGGTTAGGTTAGGTTAGGTTAGGTTAGGTTAGGTTAGGTTAGGTTAGGTTAGGTTAGGTTAGGTTAGGTTAGGTTAGGTTAGGTTAGGTTAGGTTAGGTTAGGTTTTTTTTTTTTTTTTTTTTTTTTTTTTTTTTTTCTGCAGCCCTCTGACATGTAAATCAGAGTCGTTGTGTATCACTTAATATGGAGTCCTTTAATTTTTTGTTTACTTTTCAATTAAATGATAATTTTTCTTGCAGTTCAAATTTTTCAATGTATCGGTTCATTCTCTCTGACTATACTGGCTATAGGCACAAGGAAGCCCCGATTAACAATTTTGCGTTTGCAATTTATGCCATACATTACACTTTGTTAACACAACGCTCATATTACATTAAACACATATTACTTTTGAAAATCATAATTACATACTATAATTAATAAATTATATAACTAAAACTTTGTATAATTAATAACATTTAAAAATAATAAAAAATATAGATTAAATTGTATTATAAATTAACATATTGACTATTAGTATTACTATTCTTATATTGATATATTGTGATTGTGATTGTAAACTTAAAAACTTAATTCAAAATATACTTGTTAATGTAAAACTATACTACCTACTTAACTTCGGTTATTTTTCACCACAATACTAACTATTTCTTCACAGAATTTAATAAATTTGTCACGAGTGTTTCTAGTGCCCATCAGTTTATACAAATTTTCTTCTCTAAGAGTTTCTTTGGTCGCCGTCTCAAAATCGTGCCTTTGTCCACCAAATCTGGGACACTTAAGAAGTACATGCAGCACTGTCTCCTCAACTCCTGGCTCACAAACGCATGAGGGGCTCTCCTTGCATCGGAATCGGTACAGATACTCGGAGAACCCGCCATGCCCCGTAATCGCTTGGATCATAAATGGAGACAGTGCTGCATCCCTAGTCACTTTATAGGCATCTTGGACACTCTGTAGGAATTTCTTCGTGAGTCGACCTGTTTCACCCTCTGCGTACCTGAGGTTCCATTTTTCTATTGTGACTTTACGAATTATGCTCTTAATGTAGGAGACCGGGCACAGATCGTAATCTGGTTTACCTTTATTCCGGAGCGCGGCGAGTTTGGCCAATTCATCAGCACGCTCGTTCCCCGCAAGACCCGCGTGGGCTTTTATCCAAAAAAGTTGGATACTTTTTTGTTGTTCCAAGATTGTATGTATATTTTTGCGGGTCTTTACTGCTAGGGGATGCTGGGAGTCTTGGTTTACAATGGTCTCGAGTGCTGATCTCGAGTCACTGTAAACCCCAAAGCTTCCTTCAGCGCTGTTGAGGATTCGCTCAGTTGCCATGTATATGGCCAGCAATTCAGCCTGGTAAACAGTACAATAGTCCGACAGTTTAAGCCTTAGAGTTCGAATCTCGGCTGCACTATTCCAAATGGAAAGTGCTGCTCCGACCTTTCCCTCTATTTTGCTCCCGTCGGTAAATATTCGGAGACTCTGGGTGTTATTGTAACTCATTTCGTTCTCATTTACCAGGCACACGAATTCCAGGTCCATATACGATGCTGGGTGAGGCAACTCAATAAGTTTCGCCCTTGTCTCCACCTCTCGGTCTCCCAGCACTGACTGGAGCTGTCCTCTCTTTGCTATAAAGAGGGAAGCTGCTTCCTGGATTCTAAGGTCCAGAGGAAGCAGTCCTGCCAGCGCTAGCGCCGAGTGTAGAGAGACGGTACGGTATGCTTTAATAATTTTCTGAGCGAATCCTCTTTGTACGGTGTTTAGAAGCCTTCGGACTCCCAGTTTGTTGACGGCTGGCGCCCACGCGCTCGCTGCATACAGCACAATTGGTTCCGCAACCGCCACGTATATCGTTCTTACGATTTCTGGTTGAAGACCCCAACTGATTTTGGCTGCCCTTGATAATTGTACGTAAAGAGCTGTGGCCTTCCTGCACACATTTTTTACATGGGTTTTAAATGTGAGCTTTCTGTCTACGGTGAGACCAAGCACTTTGATCTCCTCCGACATGCCAATGTCTATCCCGCCCATGCTCAGTTGTGGTGAATCGTACTTTAACTTGTTGGTTAATACCATAGCCTTGGTCTTTTGTGGCGCAAAGTTCAGTTTATTACGAATTCCCCACCTCCGAACATGCTCGAGAGCGGCATTTGCACGCCTCTGGATCTCAAGCGCCGTGTCCCCCGCAAACAGGAGAACGATATCGTCGGCAAAAGCCTGACACCGGTCGCCTCTCGCCTCCAACTCCTTTAGCAGAGGATCTAGTAGCAGATTCCACAGTACCGGTCCCCCTATGGAACCCTGTACGCACCCCTTTGAAGTAGCGCGGTGGTGCTCTGCACCAGCGTATCTGATGTTAACCTTTCTATCCTGGAGATAACTATCCATCAACCGTCGTATGTTTATAGGGCATTTTTCCTCAGCCAATCGACATCTGATGGCCGGCCACCATGCACTATCGAAGGCTCGGTTAGGTTAGGTTAGGTTAGGTTAGGTTAGGTTAGGTTAGGTTAGGTTAGGTTAGGTTAGGTTAGGTTAGGTTAGGTTAGGTTAGGTTAGGTTAGGTTAGGTTAGGTTAGGTTTTTTTTTTTTTTTTTTTTTTTTTTTTTTTTTTTTTTTTTTTTTTTTTTTTTTTAAAAATCTAGTTCCCCCTAACATGGAGATCAGGGACTTTTTCCTTCTTTTTATATTTTTTATTTCGTTTCTTTTTCTTTTCTTTATTATTTTTTATTTTGTCTTTGTTGCTTTTTTCTTTTTTACTTTTTCTTTTTTAGGTTCATTCATACAATAGTGTTCTTATCTATTTACACATATCTTACTTGCTAATACATTTTACTTATCCATAAATCTAGATCTACTTATTTTAATTGATTTACAATTTGACAGGACTGTTCACATTATATGTCTACATATAACTTACAGTTCCCTTTATTATACTTTCATTTATTCTTATTTATTACTTTACTAGCTATAGACTTACAGTATTTTAAGAACCTATCTCTTATATATTTATTTCTCATTATGTTACATATATTATCTTTACTTATTTTTATTTCCAATTCAACCTCTATGTCGTTTCTGTCTTTGCCATAAACTGGACATTCCGTAATGACATGAATCACAGTTTCTTCTTTTATCGGATCGCAGGCACATGCCGGGCTCTCCTTACACTTGAATCGGTGCAAGTATTCTGAGAACCCGCCATGTCCCGTCATCACCTGTACCGTGAGCGAGTCTATTTTAATTTTCCTTATAATAGGATAGGCGTTTAAAGCATCTGGGAAGAACACCTTTGTTACGGAGGCGGTTTCGCCTTCCACGTAACGTCGGTTCCACTCATCAAGCGAATTAAGACGGATCTTTCGCTTGACGAATGAAACCGGGCACCTCCCGTAGTCCGGTTTTCGCTTAATTTTTAAGGCGGCTTCCTTAGCTAACTCATCTGCTCTCTCGTTTCCCTCCAGCCCTGCGTGTGCTTTTATCCAAAACAAATTTAAAAATTTTCCTTTTTTGTTTATTTCCGAAATATTTTTTCTAATTTTTGCCGCTAGGGGATGGAGGGAAGCGCTCTGGACGACTGTCTGGAGAGCAGATCTTGAGTCGCTGTAGATATTGCAGCTTGGAGCCAGACTTTTTAGGGCATGATTTGTTGCCTCATATATGGCCAGCAACTCCGCCTGGTAGACAGTGCAGAAGTCTTCCAATTTAAATTTTCGGCTACTAATCTCCGCTGCGTCATTCCAAATGGATAACGCAGCGCCGACTTTCCCCTCAATTTTACTACCATCGGTGTAGATTTTAAGACCTTTGTTGTTATGTTGGTCGACTTGTGCACTGTCCTCCAGGCATACAAACTGCAGCCCAACCTGTTTCGCGGGGTGAGGTATCTTCGCGTATTCAAGCTTCCGTTCCACATCCCGATCTCCTACTATCCGCTGCGAGTAACCTTTCTTTACTTCATAAAGTAAGGCTGCTTCCCTGACCCTGAGGTCTAAAGGAAGCAACCCAGCGAGTAGTAGGGCCGAGTGGAGGGATACGGTTTTGTACGATTTTATAATCTTTTGAACGAACCCGCGTTGTGCCGTGTCGAGCTGCTTTTTAACACTGTGTTTGTATGTGGCCGATGCCCATACACTGGCCGCGTACAGTATGATCGGCTCCGTTACCGCTACGTAGATGGTCCTAATGATCTCCGGGTTCAGGCCCCAACTAATCTTGGCGGCTCTTGTTAACTGACCGTATAGACGCTGTACCTTGCAACACACATTTTTTACATGTGTGTTGAAGGTCAACTTAGCGTCTATAGTAAGCCCCAAAATTTTCATTTCAGTGCACAACGCAATGCTCTCCCCGCCCATTTTCAGAAGTGGTGAGTCATACTTAATCTTTTTTGTTATTACCATTGCCTTGGTCTTGTTTGGTGCAAATTTGAGTTTATTTCTGACTCCCCACTTCTGAACATGCGCGAGAGCCGCGTTGGCCCGATCCTGCACTTCAAATGCCTTGTCCCCGGAGAAAATCAGAACCACGTCGTCCGCGAAAGCCTGGCAATATTCTCCTTTCCCACTCAGTTCCTGTAATAGGGGGTCGATCAACAAATTCCAAAATATAGGACCCCCTATCGAGCCCTGCACGCATCCCTTTGCAGTGGTTTTAATGTATTCTGCTCCCGCGTACCTAATGCTAACGGTTCTATCCTCGAAATAGCTGTCCACGAGACGACGTAGGTTGATCGGGCAGCCAGTTTCTGCCAATCGGCATCTGATTGCCGGCCACCATGCGTTATCGAAGGCTCCCTCTATGTCCAAAGATATTAATAACACTAGTTTTTTATCATTGAGTTTAGTTTTTAGTAACTGCATCATGTCATAGAGGGAGTCCTCGGTACTACGCTGCGGCATAAACCCGTACTGTCTCTGGCTGATTGTGGGTACTATGTGCCATTTTATTCGTTGGACTAGCATTTTTTCGAAGATTTTCCCGAGCACAGGCAGCAGTCCTATAGGTCTGTAGGATTTGGGATGCGTGTAGTTCTCTTTCCCAGGCTTTCGCAGCACCACTACGACCGCCTCTTTCCATATTTTAGGAAAGTGTGCCAGATTGAGACATTTATTGACTATTGCCAAAAACATTGCCGGGTACAGAGAAATAGCCCTTGAACAAATATCGGCCGTGAGGCCGTCCCTCCCTGGTGCCTTTTTGGGGTTAAAACTAGACACAGACCACATCAACTCCTCTATCGTAAAAGGTGGGTCACATGAATCATCATGTGACCCTTCATTTACCGCTTTCGCCGCTTCTCTCATTTGTCTGTGTCCAATGTTGTCACCCCTGGTGTCATCTTCTGGGTAAAAAGTATCTGCCAGCACCTTAGCTGATTCCTGATTCCCCATGGTTATGCCATTTATGATTAAGGGAATGTCCTCATGCCTCTTGGTTGTACGGCCTATGACTCTATAAACCCCGTCCCACATTGACTCTCGCTCTTGCTTGCTGCAGAACTCCTTCCAACTGGAAGTTTGGGCCCTCTTGACTTCCAGCTGGTACTCCTCTTTAGCGCTGAGGTACTGCTCCACAACCCATTCACGACGAACTGGTGCTGCACATGATATTCGACGTTTTAGCCTGGAGACTTTCTTCTTAAACTGTGTTAACTCGTCGGTCCACCAGGGCAATCCTATTCGCTTCCTGTTCTTCAATTTGGACATATGTTTGTCTGCTACATCAGTGATTGTTTTTGTTACCTCTTCTATTTTTATTTCTAATTCTTCTCTTAATTCTATTTTGTCTATTTCTTTTTTGTTTAGTGTTTTACTGTTCCAAAGCTGGAGGAGTTTCTCACGAAACTCACTCCAGTTTGCCCTTTTTGTATTGTACTTCCTTGTTGTTCTACATACATCTGTTCCAATTGATTTTTCAAGATTTATATCGAACAGGATTGCTCTGTGGTCCGAAACAGTTATTTCTTCAGAAAGCCTCCAGTTTTCTACCCTCCCTAATAGGCTCGTCGAGCAGGTAGTTATGTCCACGCAACTAGAGAATCTTCTCCCACCTCTGACAATATCAAAGGTGGGATCCGATCCTCTATTGAGTATATGAAGCTCCAATTCGTCGAGTCTGGCGGCCAAGTCTGTTCCCCTTGTGTCCGTCTCCCGGCTACCCCACCAGGTGTTCCATGCGTTCACGTCTCCACCGAGTATCACGCTTCCAGTCCCTGAGGCTTCCACTGCCTTTTTGATCACGTCCAGGTATGGGTCGATTGGCTTATCACCCTCCAGATAGACAGACACCACTGCCATCTCCCAGGTCCCTGTCCTCAACTTGGCGACTGCGATATTTTCAGTTGTTAGGTCGGGACACTGGGTTACGTCAATGGTGTCGTCGAACAATACAATGGCAGCCTTGATAACCCTTCCAGTGTTGGGTTCTCTGTGACATTGTATTATTCGTGTCCCTGGGTAGTGCTTCATTTCTCCAATGCGACCGATGTAAGGTTCCTGGACCAACGCGAAAGATGTTTTTCTCCAGGTCGCCTCGGTGATCAATTCGGCAGTGGCTAACTCACATCTCTGCAAGTTGGCCTGGATAGCGTGATACCGGTGGCTGCCCGAATCGAAGTCTCCGGCAGACCTTGGGACCACCTTAGCAATAGGCTACGGGGTTAGGTTAGGTTAGGTTAGGTTAGGTTGCGTCCGTTGCGCATTGGAAATTGGAGGCCGAGGAGGAGGGCGCACCATGTGTTCTGGTGCGCCTTACCTGAGAAGGAGATGGGGGAGGAGTGTTCCTCTCCCGAGGAGGGGCCGCCATGGGGCGGCCAGCGCAGGTGGGGCCGCGGAAGTGTGCGAAGGCGTTCCCGTGGCCCTGCCAATATGCGACGAGTGTGGAACACCATGGGGTTTTAGTCGGTGCGAGTCCGACATAACCCGTCCTTGCCCCCGTGAGGCGGGTATGCGCAGGCATTTCCCCATGTAAAAAAAAAAAAAAAAAAAAAAGGTTAGGTTAGGTTAGGTTAGGTTAGGTTAGGTTAGGTTAGGTTAGGTTAGGTTAGGTTAGGTTAGGTTAGGTTAGGTTAGGTTAGGTTAGGTTAGGTTAGGTTAGGTTAGGTTAGGTTAGGTTTTTTTTTTTTTTTTTTTTTTTTTTTTAATTTAATTTAATCTACTACCTCCAACATTATCGGAGCCTATTTCAGCTGTTTCTCTTTCATACCAGTTCTCGCTTCTATGCTTCTCGTACTTTCATTCTACATACTAGTTCTTTCTTGCATCCATCGTCTTTCTTTCTACTAAGGGTGGGATTCCCTTCTATCTATTCTTTATTATCTAATCTAACTACATTCTTATTTCTATTCTTTCCTTCTTTTTCCACTGCTGGGCATTATTTCAGGGAAGTAAATGTACACAACCTAATCTATTTTATTATTGCTACTGCTTACTTGCTAACAATATTTAAATCTACTACAATATTATGCTTATATGTAATATACATCAATATATTAATACAGCATACTTTCTTAACTACTTTTATTTCTTACAATTACTTTTCTCGCTATTCTTACGCAATAATCTAGAAATACATTTCTTTGATCACTCTCCATGATATCCTTCACAGTTTCAGCCGTTATTCTGGTTTTCATCTTACTCTCAACTTCAAAACGTTCTATGCCAAAGACGGGGCATTCTAACACTATGTGAGGGATAGACTCGGGTATCGCAGGGTCGCAGATACACGATGGACTCTCCTTGCACTTAAAACGGTTTAAGTACTCGGAGAATCCACCGTGTCCTGTCATCACTTGTGTTTTGTGACTGTCTATTTTAATCTTACGGACAATTCTATATGCAGTTACTGCGTCCGGGAAAAACATTTTTGTAACTGCGGCCGTTTCACCTGTCTTATATCTATGATTCCATTCGTCAAGCGTTGCCTGGCGAATGCACCGCTTGACGAATGAAACCGGACAAAGGTCGTAATCCGGTTTCTTCTTGGAATTCTTGGCCGCTTCCTTCGCGAGTTGGTCTGCTCGCTCATTGCCTTCAAAACCTGCGTGAGCTTTTATCCAGAACAAGGTGACTACCTTGCCCTGGAGAGATATATCTTTAAGATTTTCTCTGGCCTCTACTGCGATTGGGTGAAGGCAACGGGGGTTCTTAATTGTAAGAAGGGCGGCCATAGAATCGCTATAGATCCCGAAGGTCAAGGCGTTGTGTGCGCGAATGACTCGAGTAGCTCGGCTTATTGCTAGTAGCTCAGCTTGGTAGACGGTACAGTATTCCGGCAGAGCAAGCTTGAGGGTTTTGGCCTCCACCCCGCCAGTCCATACAGATACTGCAGCGCCAACTTTGCCATCAATTTTGCTCCCGTCCGTGTAAATATGCATATCGCAAACAACTGCGTTTTTCACGTCGTCCTGATTTGCCAAGCTTACGATATTCAATTCGAGACATTCGGCCGGATGTGGAGTCTCAAGTGCTGATGCCATACGTTCGACCTCCCTCCTGGCCAGCACCGACTGGGGCAATCCCCTCTTGGCTTCGTACAATGAGGACGCCTCACGAACTCGGAGGTCTAGGGGGAGTATCCCGGCCAGCACCAGTGCCGAGTTCAGGGAGACCGTGCGGTAAGCCTTGCAGAGCTTTTGGGCGATGCCCCGTTGTACAGTCTGCAGCTGCTTGATGACCATTAGTTTTTCTGCAGCCGACCCCCATGCTCCAGCAGCGTACAAGATGACTGGCTCCACTGTCGCCGTGTAAATAATTTTGATCACCTCCGGGTGAAGGCCCCAACTGACCTTTGCCGCTCCGGAGAGTTTCTTGTATATATTTATGGCTTTCCTGCAAGCATTTGCGACGTGGGTGTTAAAGGTCAGTTTATCGTCGATGGTCATACCCAGCAATTTTATTTCCTTCGACATGCCAACTGCAACCCCTCCCATGCTCAGTCGTGGTGTGTCGTGTTTAAGCTTTCTGGTGATTATCATAGCGCATGTTTTGTGTGGTGCGAAGTTAAGCTTATTCTCGACACCCCACGACCGGACACGTTCGAGAGTATCATTGGCACGATCCTGGACTTCTTGAGCTGTTTTGCCATCGAACACCAGCACGACATCGTCAGCAAACGCCTGACAGTAATCACCTCTGTCCGCAAGTTTTTTCAGGAGGGGATCAAGAAGGATGTTCCACAGGATAGGTCCCCCTATGGATCCCTGGACACATCCTTTGGTAGTCGCTTTCTTATGGGTTAGGTTAGGTTAGGTTAGGTTAGGTTAGGTTAGGTTAGGTTAGGTTAGGTTAGGTTAGGTTAGGTTAGGTTAGGTTAGGTTAGGTTAGGTTAGGTTAGGTTAGGTTAGGTTAGGTTAGGTTAGGTTAGGTTTTTTTTTTTTTTTTTTTTTTTTTTTTTTTTTTTTTTTTTTTTTACTAGTTCCCCTGACATGTGTAACTCAGGGACCTTTTTCATCTTTTATTATCTATGTTCTTTCTTTTTTATTTTACATTCTTATTCTTTTTTGTGTTTTTTATGCTTTTTTATTTTTATTTCTGTTTTCTTTATTTCTTTTAAGGATACTTTTCTTTTCCTTTTTTCTTATCTAATTAATCCTAGGTACAATTTTATATATTCTATTGCTATTTCTTATTTCTACTTATTTTATATGGGCTGTTCACATTATATATTTGTATATATTATGTTACAGTTCCTTTTACTACATTGATTTATTCTTATTTACTACCTTATGCGTTATATTTTTACAGTAACTTAGAAATCTTTTTCTTACATGTTTATTTCTTATAATTCTATGTACATTCTCTTTGTTTATCTTAATTTCTATCTCTATTTCTAGGTCTATTCTCTCTTTGCAATATATAGGGCACTCTGTTATGAGGTGGACTATTGTTTCCTCTTTTTCTGGATCACAGGCACATGCCGGGCTCTCCTTACATTTAAAACGATATAAGTATTCGGAGAAGCCGCCATGTCCTGTCATCACTTGTACAAGCATTGGATCCATGACCATTTTCCTTACTATAGGGTATGCATTTATGGCGTTCGGGAAAAACACTTTTGTGGTGGAGGCTGTTTCTCCTTCCATATATCGTCGGTTCCATTCGTCAAGCGAATCCAGACGAATCTGACGCTTGACGAAAGAAACCGGACACTTTTCATAATGTGGCTTACTTTTTATTTTTAATGCTGCTTCTTTGGCTAGTTGATCTGCTCTCTCATTTCCCTCCAATCCTGCGTGAGCTTTTATCCAGAAAAGTTGGAGTGATTTACTTTGTTTGTGTATTATGCTTAGATTTTTTCTAATTTCTGCTGCTAGGGGATGGAGGGAAACGTTTTGGACGATTGTCTCGAGAGCAGATCTAGAGTCACTGTATATATTGCAGCTTTTTGCCGGGTCTTTGATCGCATGTCTAGTTGCTTCCAAGATGGCGAGCAACTCCGCCTGGAAGACGGTGCAGAAGTTTCCCAACTTTAATTTTCGGCTACTCGCCTCCGCTGCATCATTCCAGATGGATAGAGCAGCGCCGACTTTCCCCTCGATCTTACTTCCATCCGTATATATTTTAAGGCCCTTGTTGTCATGCTGTTCAACTTGTGCACCGTCCCCCAGACATATGAACTGCACGCCATATTGGTCCGCGGGGTGTGGCATCCTACAGTATTCTACCTTTACCTCCATTTCCCGATCTCCTACTACCCGCCGGGAATAGCCTTTCTTTGTTTCATAAAGCAAGGCTGCTTCCCGGACCCTCAGATCCAAGGGAAGCAGCCCGGCGAGTAGGAGTGCCGAGTGAAGGGATACAGTTCTATATGATTTAATGATTTTTTGTACGAACCCGCGTTGCACCATGTCGAATTGTTTTTTGATCATCTGTTTATTAGTTGCCGGTGCCCATGCGCTTGCTGCATATAAAATGATTGGCTCTACTACTGCCACGTATATGGTCCTAACAATCTCGGAGTTTAAGCCCCAATGAACCTTTGCGGCTCTACACAGCTGACGATAAAGGTTTTGCACCTTACAGCACACATTCTTTACATGCGTGTTAAAGGTCAACCCGTCGTCAACTGTGAGACCGAGTATTTTAATTTCTTTGGTCAGTCCAATGCTCTCCCCGCCCATCCTCAGAAGTGGTGAGTCGTATTTGATTTTGTTGGTTATAATCATTGCTTTTGTTTTTTGCGGAGCAAATTTAAGTTTATTCTTGATCCCCCACCTCTGAACAAGTGCTAGGGCTGCATTGGCCTGCTCTTGCACTTCCAAAGCCTTGTCTCCAGAGAAAATCAGGACCACATCGTCTGCGAAGGCCTGGCAGTATTCCCCTTTCGCGTTTAACTCTTGCAGTAGTGGGTCGAGCAAGAGATTCCAGAATATTGGGCCGCCTATCGATCCCTGCACGCACCCCTTCGTGGTCTTTTTTGCCCATTCAGCCCCTGAGTACTTGACGCACACTGATCTGTCGTGCAAGTAACTATCGATCAGTCGCCTCAAGTTTTTCGGGCATCCAGTCTCGGCGAGCCTACATCGAATTGCTGGCCACCAAGCGTTGTCGAAGGCTCCCTCTATGTCAAGCGATACAAGTACGATCAGTTTTTTATCTTTGATCTTATTTTTTATTAACTGTATCATGTCATAGAGGGAGTCCTCGGTGCTACGCTGTGGCATAAAACCATATTGGTTTTTACTTATTTTAGGCACGATGTACCACTTTACCCTTCGTATTATCATCTTTTCTACTATTTTTCCTAATACAGGTAGTAGCCCAATAGGTCTGTATGCTTTGGGGTGCGTGTAATCTTCCTTTCCGGGTTTCCGCAACACCACTACTGCCGCCTCCTTCCATTTCACGGGGAAATACGCAAGATCGAGACATTTGTTGGCTATTGCCAGGAACAATGTCGGATCCAATGCGATAGCTGCAGCACAGATATCGGCCGTGAGACCGTCATTTCCCGGCGCTTTTTTGGGATTGAAACTGGACGCGGCCCACAGTAATTCTTCCACCGTAAATGGTGGATCACTTGAGTCATCAAGTGACCCTTCATTGAGTGTTTCTGCTGTTTCCCTTATCAGTCTGTGTTCCGCGTCATCCTCTTGATCTTTATCCTCCGGGTAGAAGGTCTCCGCTAGGACTCTGGCTGATTCTATGTTTCCTAGAGTCTTCCCGTTCAGTACTAAGGGGATGTCCTCCTGTCTTTTAGTTGTGCGGCCAATTACTCTGTAAATGCCATCCCACATGGATTCTCGGTCTTGTTTACTGCAAAAATCCTTCCAGCTGGTGGTTTGTGCGTTTCTAACAAGCTGTTGGTATTCCTGTTTTGCTTGGATATACTGTTCGACGACCATATCTCGGCGAACTGGCGCTGCATACGAAATGCGACGCTTCAGCCTGGAGACTTCCTTTTTCCTTCGAGATAGCTCTTCGGTCCACCAGGGCAATCCCATCCGTGTTTTATTTTTGATTTGGGGCATACTGTTCTGACAGACTTCTACAATTGATTCTGTGAGTTCTCCTATTTTCTTTTCTAGATCTTCTTTAGTATATATTTTGTCCACCTGTATATTATTAATTTGTTTGTCTTGCCAAATTTGAGTGAGTTTCTCATGAAACTCTCTCCAATTTGCCTTTTTTGTATTAAATTTCCGTGTTGTTCTTTTAATATCTATGCTTATTGATTTTTCTAAATTTATATCGAACAGAATTGCCCTGTGGTCCGAACTGGTTACCTCTTCGGACAGTCTCCAGCTGTCCACCCTTCCAAGTAGGCTCGTCGAACATGTTGTTATATCCACGCAGCTGGAGAATCTTTTGCCACCTCTAATAGTATCGAAGGTGGGCTCTGTTCCTCTATTAATTATGTGGAATTCCATCTCATCGAGCTTGGCAGCTACCTCGATTCCCCTCTTGTCCGTTTTCCGACTACCCCACCAGGTATTCCAGGCGTTTACGTCCCCACCGAGTATCACGTTACCAGTACCTAAGCCTGCTACGGCCTTCCCAATCATATCCAGATATGGTTCGACCGGTTTGTTTCCCTCCAGGTAGACAGACACCACTCCCATCTCCCAGGCCCCTGTCCTCAGTTTAGCAACAGCGATGTTCTCTGTTGTCAGGTCAGGGCACTGGGTTAGGCCGATGGTGTCGTCGAATAGTACAATGGCCGCCTTTATCACTTTTTCAGTGTTTAATTTTCTGGTACATTGTACTATTCTTGTCCCTGGATGGTTCTTCACTTCTCCGGTTCTGCCTATATAGGGTTCTTGGATTAAGGCGAATGATATCTTATTTTTGGTGGCCTCAATAATTAGTTCGGCCGTAGCTAACTCGCTTCTTTGGAGGTTTGTCTGGATCGCGTGATATCGGTGGTTGCCTGGATTTGAGTTGCTGTTTAGCCTGGGGGCCACTTCAGCAATATGCTACAGTGGACCTTGCTAATGCTTCCCATTTTCTCCTTACGGGGCAGTCTGTACTGAAGGCATTGTGATCCTTTCTTTCTATTTTCGCCTTTAAGCAGTTCCTGCATGTCGGCGCTTCTCCCGAAAGCCAATCTGCACATTGCGCTTTAAGGTGTGGGCCTCCGCAGTGGCTACAGACCTCCGTCGTATCACCACATAAGCGCTTGCTATGTCCGTATCCGAGACACCTTGAACACTGTACAAGAGGGGACTGGTCTTCCACCCTCACTCGTTGGAGGTCCACATGTATTAACCCAACTTCCGTAAAGCGTTTCCACATCTGGGGAGATAGTCTAATCACGATATGGGACGTGTGCGGATTCCTCGATTTCTTTCTGTACTTAACTTCCATTTGAGCCTCTTTTTCATCCACATTCATAAAAAGCTGTTTGTTTTGTGTTCTGATGGCCTTAATTATTTCTTCGTCTGTGTTATACTGTAACACATCTTTAAGTATAACAAGCGGATCCTTGTTTTTTATATCGTCCACGTGTAAATTCTTGCTAGTGTTTCTTATTTTTTCCTTTACCCTATTTATTTCCTCCTGTGTGCAACATCCTACTATTACCTTTCTATCTCTTGCTTTTCTGATCTTATCTATCTTTAGTCCCTCTTCTTTAGCGTTTATTGCTGTTCTTATTCTATCCATAACTTGTTCTCCTGTCTCCTTCTCATCGGTTGAAGTTATGGCTACCGAGTGCATGGTCATATTTTGTGAAGGCTGTCTCCTTGGTGGTGCTGCCAGTATACTAGCATACGTACCTCTCTCCTCCCTATTTTCTTGGTTTTGTATTTCTTGTCTTAATTTTTCCATCTCTTTTTTATTTTCCTCCAAAAGTTTTCCGTGTTCTTCCAGCTTTTCCAGTAGCTTATTCTGTTCTTCCGACTTTCTATTATCATATACTTCTTCCAATTTGTCCTCCTTTTTCTCCTGCTCTTTAGTTTTTCTTTCTTTCCCTGTACTTTTGCCTGTTTCTGCCTCTTTGACTAGTTGGTAGAGTCGTTCTATTGACTGTGTAACCTCAGTTTTTATATCTGTCCTCAGGTTTCGTGAATTATTGAGGTGCAATTTGGCTTTGGTTAGGCAGGCTCTAGCTTCCGTCAGGCGATCTATGTATTTTACGGTCTCCATTTTAGGGGAACCTTCTGAAGGCTCTGCTAATACCCTACGGTTTACTCCTTTTGTTTCTTGAGGTGGTACGATTTTTTGTTTCTGGCGCGTCACCGGGACTGCCTTTTTAGGGGAACTCTGAGTTCCAACTACGTCTATTTTTGATGCTTCCCATTCTCCAATGCTTTTTCTCACATTTGAGCTTTGCGTCATTTGGTCGTTTTTTGAAGAGCACTCTGGCTCCGTCCCTTTTGGGGTGCGCTGGAGGCCCATGTCTTTAGGGCTATCCTCGGTTTTTTTGGAAGGAGTGCGGAAGCCAAACATGTTCAGGGGAACGCGTCTTTTTAGTCACGACAAATAAAATTACTTATAATAGAAAATTTTGTAGGGTTAAAATATATTTCAAGGTTTGTATAAGTTATAAATAAATTTTTTGCAATTCGACACGGCTATGGTGAGTTCGTACTTAATGTCGATTCGATTAAAGCCTACAAGCTCGCAAAATTGTATTAGTTCCTATGTAGAGTTTACTCTACTTGTCCGTCTATAGGACTCTATCTAGAGTCAGTCTAAAAACCTTATAGTATGTAACCAATTTGGTTACCTCAGTGTCCTTACTCTACTTAGAGTCGTCTATGTAAGCTAAACTTACTTTATAGTAACGAACAATAAAACACCACAGCAGGTCACGCTTAAAATCTAATTATTTAGTCTTATATATTAATAATTGAAGAATAAAGCAAGTTATATATTGTATAAAATTTTTGTTTCAACTCTATATAGAGTCTATCTACATAAAATGACAGAAAGATATAAACTTTCTAAAATATATTAATTAAGAAAAAACTTAAAAACTTACAAACTTACAAACTTACAAGCTAACAAGTTATTGGCTCTATGTAGAGCCTATTTCTAGAGACCAGCTGAAAGCGCTCTTCGAGCCCTTTTCAAAGAGCCCAAACTCGGTATACCTAACCCAATAGGTTCGAAAGTTACCTCGTTTTAAAATTCTGGTTTGAAAAACAAGATGGCTGCCAAATACGGTTTACACGCTGTAACTTCCGAACGAACAGGCCTACAGCACCGTGCTTGGGCTCGTCTTATTGGGCTCGACCAGGGCTATAATTATATGTGGTTTTCAGAGCTCAAAAATTTTGGGCGCTGAAATTCCCTGAAAGCTGAATTCTCTATTCCGGCACTACTTGCCGACGTCTAGGGTCCAAACCCCAGTCCTGTACGACTCGTAGTTTGGCAGCTATGGCCTATTTTAGATTTTCAAGATGGCTGCCGAAATGTCAAATTAGATGTTTGAATGCCAATAACTCTGCTTCCCGAAATCGCAGGAGACCAGCGCTTCGACCATACTACTACCCTTCACCAGATCTTTCTGGTAAGATCGATTTCAGGACCCTGAAAAACTAAAGCTCCGAAGAGCCTGAGTCTTTGTAGGTGGGTTGAAATCGATCCAATAATAGTATAGTCCAAAACCGCAACTCACTACGACTTCTACAAGCAGAGCTATTAAGTTTTTAAAATTTCCAAAATGGCCGCCTGTCAAGAAATAAATTACTATCTTGGCCGTCCCTTAACCAAATTGACCCGTGTTTGGGCTCGTTTAAAAGGTCTCGGTGTCGAGCTTTCGTCTATATATATATTTTTAATTTTTAAGCCCCCTATAATTATATTTTCCACAATATGTTGTAATTTTTTACAAAAATATGAAATTTACAACTAAATTAAAATATTAAAATTCTACAAAAATTTAATTAAACTATTTTCAGTACCCTTTCCTTAAATATGTATTTATAATTTGCTACCACCTAATATAAGGGTAACACGTGTATACCAAATATATAAAAAATTTTATAACTAAAAAACTACTGACTAGAAAAATCTAAAAATTTTTATACACGTTCCTTAAGCTATTCTTAACAATATTTTAAATTAATAACTAGGGGTCTTCACTTTAGTTTTTAAGTAATTGATATGTCAATTTTCGTCAAAATTTAAAAGTTTTATAACTCATCAACCACTTAACTTATACTTGTTTTGAAAATTGCTCCCGGCTCCACTCCACGCGTGCTACCGGAATCCGCCTTCAAAAACAGCCGCACGCACTTGCTTCTCAAAACACGTGCCCACGTGGCACTTGTTTTTTTGCCTTTTTCTCGGAAACTATGGCTCCGAAAAATCTCAGTTTTTGAACATAGGTGGAAGCCGCGAATAGCTTGAAGGCCGCACTTTAAAAAATATAGGTAATAGCGCTTAATCAGGCAGCGTTTTACTTTGAACTTTTGAAAATTTTTGAAAATCACTATTTTCACTGTAACTTTTACACAAAAACTCCGATTTTCCTGTAAACTTCACTAATTTACGCCGCGAGTGAAGGCGCAACTTTTGGTACCTCACTCACCAAAATCGGTTGCGAAAAACCTATTTTTACGATTTTTAAAGCACGGAGCAACACAGAAACGTGGCGTTCGGGACGGCAGTTGACACCGGACTGGGTTAGGTTAGGTTAGGTTAGGTTAGGTTAGGTTAGGTTAGGTTAGGTTAGGTTAGGTTAGGTTAGGTTAGGTTAGGTTAGGTTAGGTTAGGTTAGGTTAGGTTAGGTTAGGTTAGGTTAGGTTAGGTTAGGTTAGGTTAGGTTAGGGCCCTGGTGGAGGAGACAGTATCCCGGGGTGGGGTGGTGCTGGCGGTGTCTTTAGACATCTCCAACGCCTTCAACACCCTACCCTGGAGTTGTATTCGGGAGGCACTGAATTACCATCGCGTGCCTCCCTACCTCCGCCGCATAATAGGGGCTTACCTTGAGGAGAGATGCGTTACCTATTGGGGACGTGACGGCGCTGGTCGGCGCGTCATGTCGTGCGGTGTTCCGCAGGGATCGGTCTTGGGACCGCTCCTGTGGAACATCGGCTACGACTGGGTGCTGAGAGGTGAACTCCCGTCGGGCGCCGACTTGACGTGTTATGCGGATGACACGCTCGTCACTGCCCGGGGGAGTTCGCACAGGGAAGCAGCGTTGGTTGCCACGGCTGCGGTGTCACAAGTGGTGAACCGCATCCGGCGCCTGGGCCTGGAGGTGGCCCTAAGTAAGTCGGAGGCCATGGTGTTCCATGGCCCTCGACGCGCGCCGCCGCCGGGTTCACACATCGTGGTCAGCGGGGCCCGGATAGCTGTCGAGTCCACCATGAAGTATCTGGGATTGGTGCTCGACAGCCGATGGGAATTCGGACCCCACTTCCGGCGGCTAGCGCCCAAGCTGATGGGTGCAGCGGGCGCGCTATCAACGTTGCTTCCCAACTTGGGGGGCCCGAGCGCCGCCTGTAGGCGGTTGTACGTGGGAATCGTGCGGTCCATGGCCCTGTATGGGGCCCCTGTGTGGGCGATGGACATGACGGCCAGCACTCTCGCCATTCTGCGTAAACCGCAGAGGGCGATGGCCGTCAGAGTCGTCCGCGGGTATCGCACGATTTCCTACGAGGCGGCTTGCGTCCTGGCCGGATCCCCGCCCTGGGACCTAGAGGCGAAAGTACTCGCGTCATTATATCGATGGCGCGAGGAAGAGCGGGCACGGGGCTCGAGACCGGTGCAGCGGCAGATCGCGCTGCGCCGAGAGGAGCTCCGTCAGGTCTTGGTGGCGGAATGGCGGCAAAGGCTTCTGCGCCCTACCGCCGGCCTCGCTACCGTCGAGGCGATCCGGCCAGTACTCGACGACTGGCTCGGGAGAAGGCACGGCTCCCTGTCGTTTAGGGTGACGCAGGTGCTGTCGGGGCATGGCTGCTTCGGCAAGTACCTGCGCCGCATAGACAGGGAGCCAGACGCTCGGTGCCACCACTGCGTCCATTGCGGGGAGGACACGGCGCAACACACGCTCGCCGAGTGTGTAGCTTGGGAGGAGCAGCGCCGTGTCCTCACAAATAAAGTAGGAGGCGATCTGTCGCTGCCGGCCTTAGTGCAGAAGATGGTCGGTAGCGCAGAGTCGTGGGATGCAGTGGTGTCCTTCTGCGAGGACGTGATGTCGCAGAAGGAAACTGCGGAACGGGAAAGGGAGATCTCGACTCCCTTCCCTGGCCGCAGAAGGCGCACCGGGCGCAGGAGAAGGGCGGACAACGCCCTTTTCCGGCCCCCATAAATGGGTCCAGGGGCGAGGGACTTGGGGAAGCCCCCGCCACCCCTACTCGATGGACCCGAGGCGGAGGCGCGCGCGGGTGTCGGCGCGCGCCCCTGAGGCGATACACGGGGTAGTTTAACACCTCACTACCCCGTGCAGGAGACGAGGCCCGGACAGACCGGGCCAGCACTAGTGTGGGGCTGCGGAAGAATTTGGATTCCCGCGGCCCCACGCGCACGTGTGAGGAGACACCGGGGTGGTTTTAGCCGGTAAGAGTCCGGCACGCCCCTCCGCCTTTCCCCAGGCGGAGGTAGTCCATGAGGATTTCCCCCCGTAAAAAAAAAAAAAAAAAAAAAAAAAAAAAAGGTTAGGTTAGGTTAGGTTAGGTTAGGTTAGGTTAGGTTAGGTTAGGTTAGGTTAGGTTAGGTTAGGTTAGGTTAGGTTAGGTTAGGTTAGGTTAGGTTAGGTTAGGTTAGGTTAGGTTAGGTTAGGTTAGGTTAGGTTAGGTTAGGTTAGGTTAGGTTAGGTTAGGTTAGGTTAGGTTAGGTTAGGTTAGGTTAGGTTAGGTTAGGTTAGGTTAGGTTAGGTTAGGTTAGGTTAGGTTAGGTTAGGTTAGGTTAGGTTAGGTTAGGTTAGGTTAGGTTAGGTTAGGTTAGGTTAGGTTAGGTTAGGTTAGGTTAGGTTAGGTTAGGTTAGGTTAGGTTAGGTTAGGTTAGGTTAGGTTAGGTTAGGTTAGGTTAGGTTAGGTTAGGTTAGGTTAGGTTAGGTTAGGTTAGGTTAGGTTAGGTTAGGTTAGGTTAGGTTAGGTTAGGTTAGGTTAGGTTAGGTTAGGTTAGGTTAGGTTAGGTTAGGTTAGGTTAGGTTAGGTTAGGTTAGGTTAGGTTAGGTTAGGTTAGGTTAGGTTAGGTTAGGTTAGGTTAG
>CAVLGL010000087.1:36487624-36509287 GCA_963668995.1 Parnassius mnemosyne
TAAATCGGTGCAAGTATTCTGAGAACCCGCCATGTCCCGTCATCACCTGTACCGTGAGCGAGTCTATTTTAATTTTCCTTATAATAGGATAGGCGTTTAAAGCATCTGGGAAGAACACCTTTGTTACGGAGGCGGTTTCGCCTTCCACGTAACGTCGGTTCCACTCGTCAAGCGAATTAAGACGGATCTTTCGCTTGACGAATGAAACCGGGCACCTCCCATAGTCCGGTTTTCGCTTAATTTTTAAGGCGGCTTCCTTAGCTAACTCATCTGCTCTCTCGTTTCCCTCCAGCCCTGCGTGTGCTTTTATCCAAAACAAATTTAAAATTTTTCCTTTTTTGTTTATTTCCGAAATATTTTTTCTAATTTTTGCCGCTAGGGGATGGAGGGAAGCGCTCTGGACGACTGTCTGGAGAGCAGATCTTGAGTCGCTGTAGATATTGCAGCTCGGAGCCAGACTTTTTAGGGCATGATTTGTTGCCTCATATATGGCCAGCAACTCCGCCTGGTAGACAGTGCAGAAGTCTTCCAATTTAAATTTTCGGCTACTAATCTCCGCTGCGTCATTCCAAATGGATAACGCAGCGCCGACTTTCCCCTCAATTTTACTACCATCGGTGTAGATTTTAAGACCTTTGTTGTTATGTTGGTCGACTTGTGCACTGTCCTCCAGGCATACAAACTGCAGCCCAACCTGTTTCGCGGGGTGAGGTATCTTCGCGTATTCAAGCTTCCGTTCCACGTCCCGATCTCCTACTATCCGCTGCGAGTAACCTTTCTTTACTTCATAAAGTAAGGCTGCTTCCCTGACCCTGAGGTCTAGAGGAAGCAACCCAGCGAGTAGTAGGGCCGAGTGGAGGGATACGGTTTTATACGATTTTATAATCTTTTGAACGAACCCGCGTTGTGCCGTGTCGAGCTGCTTTTTAACACTGTGTTTGTATGTGGCCGATGCCCATACACTGGCCGCGTACAGTATGATCGGCTCCGTTACCGCTACGTAGATGGTCCTAATGATCTCCGGGTTCAGGCCCCAACTAATCTTGGCGGCTCTTGTTAACTGACCGTATAGACGCTGTACCTTGCAACACACATTTTTTACATGTGTGTTGAAGGTCAACTTAGCGTCTATAGTAAGCCCCAAAATTTTCATTTCAGTACACAACGCAATGCTCTCCCCGCCCATTTTCAGAAGTGGTGAGTCATACTTAATCTTTTTTGTTATTACCATTGCCTTGGTCTTGTTTGGTGCAAATTTGAGTTTATTTCTGACTCCCCACTTCTGAACATGCGCGAGGGCCGCGTTGGCCCGATCCTGCACTTCCAATGACCTGTCCCCGGAGAAAATCAGGACCACATCGTCCGCGAAAGCCTGGCAATGTTCCCCTTTTTCGCTCAGTTCTTGTAATAGAGGGTCAATTAGCAGGTTCCAAAATATAGGACCCCCTATTGAGCCCTGCACACATCCCTTTGCAGTGGTTTTCGTATATTCTGCTCCTGCGTACCTGATGCAAACGGTTCTATCCTCGAGATAGTTGTCAATGAGACGTCGTAGATTTATAGGGCAACCAGTCTCTGCAAGCCTGCATCTGATTGCCGGCCACCATGCGTTATCGAAGGCTCCCTCTATGTCCAAAGATATTAATAATATTAATTTTTTGTCTTCAAGCTTGGTTTTTACTAGCTGCATTATGTCATAGAGGGAGTCTTCGGTACTACGCTGCGGCATAAATCCATACTGTCTCCGGCTAAGTGTGGGTACAATATGCCATTTTACTCGTTGGATCAACATTTTCTCGAAGATTTTACCGAGCACAGGCAGCAGTCCGATAGGTCTATAGGATTTAGGATGTGTGTAGTTCTCTTTTCCAGGCTTTCGCAGAACCACTACTACCGCCTCTTTCCATTTCCTAGGAAAGTATGCTAGGCTCAAGCATTTGTTGGCTATAGCCAAAAACATATCCGGGTTCAGAGAGATGGCTGTTCCACAAATGTCGGCCGTAAGACCGTCATTCCCTGGTGCCTTTTTGGGGTTAAAACTAGACACAGACCACATCAATTCCTCCATCGTGAATGGTGGGTCACATGAATCATCATGTGACCCTTCATTTACACAACTCGCATTGTCTCTCATTTGCCTGTGTCCTATGTTGTCACCCCTAGTATCGTCTTCTGGGTAGAATATATCAGCCAGCATTTTGGCTGATTCCTCGTTTCCCACGGTTTTTCCATCTATGACAAAGGGCATATCCTCTTGCCTCTTGTTTGTGCGGCCTATCACTCTATAGATTCCGTCCCACATTGATTCTCGCTCTTGCTTGCTGCAGAACTCCTTCCAACTGGAAGTTTGGGCCCTCTTGACTTCCAGCTGGTACTCCTCTTTAGCGCTGAGGTACTGCTCCACAACCCATTCACGACGAATTGTTGCTGCACATGATATTCGACGTTTTAGCCTGGAGACTTTCTTCTTAAACTGTGTTAACTCGTCGGTCCACCAGGGCAATCCTATTCGCTTCCTGTTCTTCAATTTGGACATATGTTTGTCGGCTACATCAGTGATTGTTTTTGTTACCTCTTCTATTTTTATTTCTAATTCTTCTCTTGATTCTATTTTATCTATTTCTTTTTTGTTTAGTGTTTTACTGTTCCAAAGCTGGAGGAGTTTCTCACGAAACTCACTCCAGTTTGCCCTTTTTGTATTGTACTTTCTTGTTGTTCTACATACATCTGTTCCAATTGATTTTTCAAGATTTATATCGAACAGGATTGCTCTGTGGTCCGAAACAGTTATTTCTTCAGAAAGCCTCCAGTTTTCTACCCTCCCTAATAGGCTCGTCGAGCAGGTAGTTATGTCCACGCAACTAGAGAATCTTCTCCCACCTCTGACAATATCAAAGGTGGGATCCGATCCTCTATTGAGTATATGAAGCTCCAATTCGTCGAGTCTGGCGGCCAAGTCTGTTCCCCTTGTGTCCGTCTCCCGGCTACCCCACCAGGTGTTCCATGCGTTCACGTCTCCACCGAGTATCACGCTTCCAGTCCCTGAGGCTTCCACTGCCTTTTTGATCACGTCCAGGTATGGGTCGATTGGCTTATCACCCTCCAGATAGACAGACACCACTGCCATCTCCCAGGTCCCTGTCCTCAACTTAGCGACTGCGATATTTTCAGTTGTTAGGTCGGGACACTGGGTTACGTCAATGGTGTCGTCGAACAATACAATGGCAGCCTTGATAACCCTTCCAGTGTTGGGTTCTCTGTGACATTGTATTATTCGTGTCCCTGGGTAGTGCTTCATTTCTCCAATGCGACCGATGTAAGGTTCCTGGACCAACGCGAAAGATGTTTTTCTCCAGGTCGCCTCGGTGATCAATTCGGCAGTGGCTAACTCACATCTCTGCAAGTTGGCCTGTATAGCGTGATACCGGTGGCTGCCCGAATAGAAGTCTCCGGCAGACCTTGGGACCACCTTAGCAATAAGCTACGGTGGATCTTGCCAAGGTCTCCCATCTCCTTCTCACCGGGCAGTCTGAGCTGAACGCATTGTGGTCGTTCCTGTCCATTTTAGCCTTTATGCAGTTTTTGCACGATGGTGCTTCTCCCGATAGCCAGTCGGCACACTCAGTTCTAAGGTGCGGGCCTCCGCAGTGGCTACAGACCTCTTGCGTCTCGTTGCATACTCGCTTGGTGTGTCCGTATCCCAAGCACTTTGAGCACTGGACGAGTGGGGATTGGTCTTCTACCCTCACTCGTTGCAGATCTATGTGAATCGCTCCAGTCTCTATGAGGCGGTTCCACAGCAGCGGCGAGACCCTCATCACTATGTGGGACGTGTGCGGGTTTCTGGTTCTCTTCTTATATTTTATTTCCATCCTATCTTCGTTATCTTTTAAGTCCCTGAAGAGCTGCTTGTTCTGGGCTCTAATTGCTTTGACGATTTCCTCATCTTTATTGTACTGCAATACGTCTCTCATTATTACTAGCGGGTCTTTATTTTTTATTTCTTCCACATTAAGGTGTTCGTTCGCATTCCTTAATTTTTCTTTTACCCGATTTATTTCATCTTGAGTGCAACATCCCACTATCACTTTCCTATCTCTCGCTTTTCTTATTTTATCTATCTTAAGGCCCTCTTCTTTCGCATTTATCACTTTCCTAATCTTTTCCATTACCTGATCCCCTGTCTCCATTTCATTGGTCGATGTAATGGCCACCGAGTGCATAGCCACAGTTTCAGTGGGTAGTCTGCTCGGTTTCCCCGCTAGTACATTCGCGTACGTCCCTCTTTCTGTCTTATTTTCCTGTTTTTTCATTTCGTCTCTCAATTTTTCGATCTCTTTATTGTTTTCTTCCAGCAATTTCCCGTGTTCCTCTAACTTCTTTATTAATTTGTTCTGTTCTTCTAGTTGTGTTATTTTATATTCATCTTCTTGTCTTTCTTCCCTTTTCTCTTGCTCTTTTGACTTATTCTCTATTCCTGTACATTTTCTTGTCTCTGCTTCTTTGACTAATTGATAGAGCCTTTCAATGGCCTGCGTCACTTCATTCTTTATGTCTGTTCGCAGGTTTCGGGAATTGCTAAGGTGCAACTTGGCTTTAGTGAGACAGGCCCGGGCCTCCGTCAGACGATCCGCGTATTTAGCAGTCTCTGTCCTTGGTGAGCCTTCTGTTGCCTGCTCTGACCCTTTGCGAGTTGCTCCCTTACTTTCATGTGATGTTACAATTTTTAATTTAGGACGCGCGGCTGGTGCTACCTTTTTAGGGGAGTTGTGTATTGTGGTTTCTGTGTCAGTTTTTCCCCCCGTCTCCCATTCACCTATGCTTCTCCTGACGCTGGTAGCCAGCGTGCTCTTGTGACTTTTTGGAGAAGGTCCTGCCTTCTCTGTCCTAGCTGTCGAGTCTTCAGGACTCATGTCTCTCGCACTGGTTTCTGCCTTTTTGACGGGGGTACGGATGCCGAACATAATTAGGGGGAACGCGTCTCAAATCGAAATAATAAAATTAAAATTGTAAAAGTTGTATAAAAATATTTTAAAATGTAAATTTGTATAAGTTGTAAAAATATATGTGAAATAAAGTAAAATTAAAATTAAATAAAACTAACTATATGTTTTTGCAGTTCGACACGGCTGTCACGAGTTCAGGTTAGGCCTCAGTCCAATCTCCAACCATATAGTAAGCAACCAATAAACCGAAACTAAAATAATGTAACAAGAAAAAATTTTTTGTAGAGTCTCGACTCTACCTCGTTGTATATGCCACTATACAGAGTGGCTAGACGTCTATGTTTCAGGAAGTTTTTTATTTGTACAATTTAATACAAATCCGTCTGACTCTATGTAGAGTCTGTTTATGAGTTCTACAATTAAAAATAAAGAAATAATGAATAAGAATATTATACAATAAAATAAAATAAACAATAAACAAAAAATTTAAATTGTTACTGAAAAACAACTTGGCTCTACCAAGAGTCTCTTTTCTCTAAGTCACTCGTTACTACTAACTAATCTTATTCTATTACTATTGAATTGAAGAAAAAGTCCCTAGGTCTAACTTATTAATTTAGTATTAGTATACTTAAACTCTATGTAGAGTCTATTTATACGAACTGCTGTCAATAGAAGTAGGTATAAAGTTATAAGAATACACTAAAAATAAAAAATATAAAATAAAATAAAAAATTTTTTACTTAAAAACTTTCTTGGCTCTACCAAGAGTCTCTTTTGTTAAAGCTAGTCTTTAACACTAACTTATTTGTCTTATTCTAAAAAATTTTTTATAAAGAAAGTCTTAGTCTAATTTATAAAAATAAAAATTTGCATAAAATTATAGACTCTATGTAGAGTCGGTCTATAAAAAATTTAAATATTTGGCAATTATAGTTAATTTTGCAAAAAACCCCGTCCAAATCGGAGCACCCGTTAATTTATTATAGTAATTTAAAGTTTTTCATCCCCCAGAGACTAAGTCGAAAAGTCAACTTAGGGGTAGGGGGTTGAAAATCAGCCAAAATGATGCGGTGGGTGGCGAAGACTATCCCTTAGGTGGATAGTGTGGGGGGGGGTGACGGGGGGGGTTAGGTTAGGTTAGGTTAGGTTAGGTTAGGTTAGGTTAGGTTAGGTTAGGTTAGGTTAGGTTAGGTTAGGTTAGGTTAGGTTAGGTTAGGTTAGGTTAGGTTAGGTTAGGTTAGGTTAGGTTAGGTTAGGTTAGGTTAGGTTAGGTTAGGTTAGGTTAGGTTAGGTTAGGTTAGGTTAGGTTAGGTTAGGTTAGGTTAGGTTAGGTTAGGTTAGGTTAGGTTAGGTTAGGTTAGGTTAGGTTAGGTTAGGTTAGGTTAGGTTAGGTTAGGTTAGGTTAGGTTAGGTTAGGTTAGGTTAGGTTAGGTTAGGTTAGGTTAGGTTAGGTTAGGTTAGGTTAGGTTAGGTTAGGTTAGGTTAGGTTAGGTTAGGTTAGGTTAGGTTAGGTTAGGTTAGGTTAGGTTAGGTTAGGTTTTTTTTTTTTTTTTTTTTTTTTTTTTTTTTTATGTCCAGTCTCGGTTACACCACCGGGACTGGGTATTTATTGGTTCAAATTGACCTACTTTTATAATTGATTTGCCCCCGCTATTGGATACGGGCGACACAAAAGTTACATTTTATTACTACATTTTTACAATATGTTATTATTTATGAAATAGTACATTTATACAA
Organism: Parnassius mnemosyne; assembly: GCA_963668995.1. Classification (NCBI taxonomy): domain Eukaryota; kingdom Metazoa; phylum Arthropoda; class Insecta; order Lepidoptera; family Papilionidae; genus Parnassius; species Parnassius mnemosyne. Next base: position 36,494,311 of record CAVLGL010000087.1, read on the forward strand.
AACTTAGAAGTAGGATTATTCGGTACACGAATTAGAGTTTTAGTTACAGAAATTTCAACTTTGCTTTGATTTTCAGAGTATCTATATTACATGTTTGTTAAAGTCCTTAAGGGTTCTAATAATAGTTTTAATATGTTTGGTGTATGATATGACTGAAGATTCCTTGCTTATTATTTTATTTATGCTGAAGACGTCTGTTATATTCAAGCTACTGCAAATAATTATGTGATCGTTCCGAGTGTTTGAGTACCTAGGACATTCTTCTATTAAGTGCTTGAATGTTTGTTCCGAGTTGTCGTTACATGGGCATTTATTAGTTGATTTTATTTTAAATCTGTACAAGTACGATAGATTAAATCCATGTCCAGTCAAAAATTGTGTAAATTCAAAGGAGGGTTTAACAGCTTCCCATAGATTTTGTATGGACTCAAGATCAGGACATATACTTTTTGTATGTTGTCCTTGTATGGAGGTTTTGTAAAAAGAATCAGCATTGCTTAAAGTTATTTGTTTTAAATTATATTTTAAGTAGCTTAAAGGGGTCTTGTCATATTCATATCTACTGTGGGAACTGGCTGCTTTTTTAGCTGTTACATCTGCTTCTTCGTTCCCGGTCAAGCCTGTGTGTGCTTTAACCCAAGTAAAGTTAATTGTTCCTGTGTTATATATTTGGTGTATACTTTTATGTATAGATACTACGAATGGGTTGGTACTGTCTTTATTTTGTATTTCTTTCAAGCCTGAAAGGGAGTCTGTAAGGATTGTAAGATTATGTGTACCTGTTTGAATAGCCCATTTGCAAGCTCTTTCTATAGCCAAGAGTTCCGCTTGAAATACATTGCAGCTTGGGTGTAGTTTATATTTCTTGCGTATTTTTATTTCATTATTAATTTGTACTACAAATGCTGCGCCTGTACTACCATCATGATGCTTGCTTCCATCTGTGAATATTTTTGTCATATGGTTATTGCAATTATCAATATCTTCTTTTGTAGTTGCCATATTAATTTCGATGGTTTTTCTGTCAGCTGGATGAAGGAGTTGTGATGGGGGCAATGGTTTCTCCATGGCAATGTCATCGGGTAGAAACTCTGTTTTTCCAGATAATTTGGATGTTTCTATGTTAGCAACTTCTGATACTTTTAAATGAAGTGGAGTGAGTAAGGCTAAGGATATTGCAGCAGAGGCAGATACTGTTCTGAAAGCTCTTATAATCTTGATGGCGAATCCACGCTGTAGGGATATTAATTTGTCCCTTACTACTTTAAATTTGGTAGCATCTCCCCAAATGCCTGCCGCATAAGTGATTATGGGTTCTATGACCTGCCTGTATATTATTTCAATATTTTCTGGGTGTATTCCCCATGTTGGCCTTACATATATACAAAGTTTTTTGTATATGCTAAGAGCTTTGTTTGTTATATACTTTGCATGTTCAATGAATTTCAGGTTTCTGTCAATGATTACACCTAGGAGTTTGATTTGTTTGCTGAACTCTAAGGTTATACCAGACATTACAATGTTTGCCATTTTGGCTTTGGGGGTAAACGTTATTAATTGTGTTTTGTTTGGACCAAATCTAAGCTTAGCTTCTTTGCCCCATTCAGAGATCGACTTAAGGGCTGAGTTTGCGGTCATTTGAAGTATACTTACATTGGTTAGGTTAGGTTAGGTTAGGTTAGGTTAGGTTAGGTTAGGTTAGGTTAGGTTAGGTTAGGTTAGGTTAGGTTAGGTTAGGTTAGGTTAGGTTAGGTTAGGTTAGGTTAGGTTAGGTTAGGTTAGGTTAGGTTAGGTTAGGTTAGGTTAGGTTAGGTTAGGTTAGGTTAGGTTAGGTTAGGTTAGGTTAGGTTAGGTTAGGTTAGGTTAGGTTAGGTTAGGTTAGGTTAGGTTAGGTTAGGTTAGGTTAGGTTAGGTTAGGTTAGGTTAGGTTAGGTTAGGTTAGGTTAGGTTAGGTTAGGTTAGGTTAGGTTAGGTTAGGTTAGGTTAGGTTAGGTTAGGTTAGGTTAGGTTAGGTTAGGTTAGGTTAGGTTAGGTTAGGTTAGGTTAGGTTAGGTTAGGTTAGGTTAGGTTAGGTTAGGTTAGGTTAGGTTAGGTTAGGTTAGGTTAGGTTAGGTTAGGTTAGGTTAGGTTAGGTTAGGTTAGGTTAGGTTAGGTTAGGTTAGGTTAGGTTAGGTTAGGTTAGGTTAGGTTAGGTTAGGTTAGGTTAGGTTAGGTTAGGTTAGGTTAGGTTAGGTTAGGTTAGGTTAGGTTAGGTTAGGTTAGGTTAGGTTAGGTTAGGTTAGGTTAGGTTAGGTTAGGTTAGGTTAGGTTAGGTTAGGTTAGGTTAGGTTAGGTTAGGTTAGGTTAGGTTAGGTTAGGTTAGGTTAGGTTAGGTTAGGTTAGGTTAGGTTAGGTTAGGTTAGGTTAGGTTAGGTTAGGTTAGGTTAGGTTAGGTTAGGTTAGGTTAGGTTAGGTTAGGTTAGGTTAGGTTAGGTTAGGTTAGGTTAGGTTAGGTTAGGTTAGGTTAGGTTAGGTTAGGTTAGGTTAGGTTAGGTTAGGTTAGGTTAGGTTAGGTTAGGTTAGGTTAGGTTAGGTTAGGTTAGGTTAGGTTAGGTTAGGTTAGGTTAGGTTAGGTTAGGTTAGGTTAGGTTAGGTTAGGTTAGGTTAGGTTAGGTTAGGTTAGGTTAGGTTAGGTTAGGTTAGGTTAGGTTAGGTTAGGTTAGGTTAGGTTAGGTTAGGTTAGGTTAGGTTAGGTTAGGTTAGGTTAGGTTAGGTTAGGTTAGGTTAGGTTAGGTTAGGTTAGGTTAGGTTAGGTTAGGTTAGGTTAGGTTAGGTTAGGTTAGGTTAGGTTAGGTTAGGTTAGGTTAGGTTAGGTTAGGTTAGGTTAGGTTAGGTTAGGTTAGGTTAGGTTAGGTTAGGTTAGGTTAGGTTAGGTTAGGTTAGGTTAGGTTAGGTTAGGTTAGGTTAGGTTAGGTTAGGTTAGGTTAGGTTAGGTTAGGTTAGGTTAGGTTAGGTTAGGTTAGGTTAGGTTAGGTTAGGTTAGGTTAGGTTAGGTTAGGTTAGGTTAGGTTAGGTTAGGTTAGGTTAGGTTAGGTTAGGTTAGGTTAGGTTAGGTTAGGTTAGGTTAGGTTAGGTTAGGTTAGGTTAGGTTAGGTTAGGTTAGGTTAGGTTAGGTTAGGTTAGGTTAGGTTAGGTTAGGTTAGGTTAGGTTAGGTTAGGTTAGGTTAGGTTAGGTTAGGTTAGGTTAGGTTAGGTTAGGTTAGGTTAGGTTAGGTTAGGTTAGGTTAGGTTAGGTTAGGTTAGGTTAGGTTAGGTTAGGTTAGGTTAGGTTAGGTTAGGTTAGGTTAGGTTAGGTTAGGTTAGGTTAGGTTAGGTTAGGTTAGGTTAGGTTAGGTTAGGTTAGGTTAGGTTAGGTTAGGTTAGGTTAGGTTAGGTTAGGTTAGGTTAGGTTAGGTTAGGTTAGGTTAGGTTAGGTTAGGTTAGGTTAGGTTAGGTTAGGTTAGGTTAGGTTAGGTTAGGTTAGGTTAGGTTAGGTTAGGTTAGGTTAGGTTAGGTTAGGTTAGGTTAGGTTAGGTTAGGTTAGGTTAGGTTAGGTTAGGTTAGGTTAGGTTAGGTTAGGTTAGGTTAGGTTAGGTTAGGTTAGGTTAGGTTAGGTTAGGTTAGGTTAGGTTAGGTTAGGTTAGGTTAGGTTAGGTTAGGTTAGGTTAGGTTAGGTTAGGTTAGGTTAGGTTAGGTTAGGTTAGGTTAGGTTAGGTTAGGTTAGGTTAGGTTAGGTTAGGTTAGGTTAGGTTAGGTTAGGTTAGGTTAGGTTAGGTTAGGTTAGGTTAGGTTAGGTTAGGTTAGGTTAGGTTAGGTTAGGTTAGGTTAGGTTAGGTTAGGTTAGGTTAGGTTAGGTTAGGTTAGGTTAGGTTAGGTTAGGTTAGGTTAGGTTAGGTTAGGTTAGGTTAGGTTAGGTTAGGTTAGGTTAGGTTAGGTTAGGTTAGGTTAGGTTAGGTTAGGTTAGGTTAGGTTAGGTTAGGTTAGGTTAGGTTAGGTTAGGTTAGGTTAGGTTAGGTTAGGTTAGGTTAGGTTAGGTTAGGTTAGGTTAGGTTAGGTTAGGTTAGGTTAGGTTAGGTTAGGTTAGGTTAGGTTAGGTTAGGTTAGGTTAGGTTAGGTTAGGTTAGGTTAGGTTAGGTTAGGTTAGGTTAGGTTAGGTTAGGTTAGGTTAGGTTAGGTTAGGTTAGGTTAGGTTAGGTTAGGTTAGGTTAGGTTAGGTTAGGTTAGGTTAGGTTAGGTTAGGTTAGGTTAGGTTAGGTTAGGTTAGGTTAGGTTAGGTTAGGTTAGGTTAGGTTAGGTTAGGTTAGGTTAGGTTAGGTTAGGTTAGGTTAGGTTAGGTTAGGTTAGGTTAGGTTAGGTTAGGTTAGGTTAGGTTAGGTTAGGTTAGGTTAGGTTAGGTTAGGTTAGGTTAGGTTAGGTTAGGTTAGGTTAGGTTAGGTTAGGTTAGGTTAGGTTAGGTTAGGTTAGGTTAGGTTAGGTTAGGTTAGGTTAGGTTAGGTTAGGTTAGGTTAGGTTAGGTTAGGTTAGGTTAGGTTAGGTTAGGTTAGGTTAGGTTAGGTTAGGTTAGGTTAGGTTAGGTTAGGTTAGGTTAGGTTAGGTTAGGTTAGGTTAGGTTAGGTTAGGTTAGGTTAGGTTAGGTTAGGTTAGGTTAGGTTAGGTTAGGTTAGGTTAGGTTAGGTTAGGTTAGGTTAGGTTAGGTTAGGTTAGGTTAGGTTAGGTTAGGTTAGGTTAGGTTAGGTTAGGTTAGGTTAGGTTAGGTTAGGTTAGGTTAGGTTAGGTTAGGTTAGGTTAGGTTAGGTTAGGTTAGGTTAGGTTAGGTTAGGTTAGGTTAGGTTAGGTTAGGTTAGGTTAGGTTAGGTTAGGTTAGGTTAGGTTAGGTTAGGTTAGGTTAGGTTAGGTTAGGTTAGGTTAGGTTAGGTTAGGTTAGGTTAGGTTAGGTTAGGTTAGGTTAGGTTAGGTTAGGTTAGGTTAGGTTAGGTTAGGTTAGGTTAGGTTAGGTTAGGTTAGGTTAGGTTAGGTTAGGTTAGGTTAGGTTAGGTTAGGTTAGGTTAGGTTAGGTTAGGTTAGGTTAGGTTAGGTTAGGTTAGGTTAGGTTAGGTTAGGTTAGGTTAGGTTAGGTTAGGTTAGGTTAGGTTAGGTTAGGTTAGGTTAGGTTAGGTTAGGTTAGGTTAGGTTAGGTTAGGTTAGGTTAGGTTAGGTTAGGTTAGGTTAGGTTAGGTTAGGTTAGGTTAGGTTAGGTTAGGTTAGGTTAGGTTAGGTTAGGTTAGGTTAGGTTAGGTTAGGTTAGGTTAGGTTAGGTTAGGTTAGGTTAGGTTAGGTTAGGTTAGGTTAGGTTAGGTTAGGTTAGGTTAGGTTAGGTTAGGTTAGGTTAGGTTAGGTTAGGTTAGGTTAGGTTAGGTTAGGTTAGGTTAGGTTAGGTTAGGTTAGGTTAGGTTAGGTTAGGTTAGGTTAGGTTAGGTTAGGTTAGGTTAGGTTAGGTTAGGTTAGGTTAGGTTAGGTTAGGTTAGGTTAGGTTAGGTTAGGTTAGGTTAGGTTAGGTTAGGTTAGGTTAGGTTAGGTTAGGTTAGGTTAGGTTAGGTTAGGTTAGGTTAGGTTAGGTTAGGTTAGGTTAGGTTAGGTTAGGTTAGGTTAGGTTAGGTTAGGTTAGGTTAGGTTAGGTTAGGTTAGGTTAGGTTAGGTTAGGTTAGGTTAGGTTAGGTTAGGTTAGGTTAGGTTAGGTTAGGTTAGGTTAGGTTAGGTTAGGTTAGGTTAGGTTAGGTTAGGTTAGGTTAGGTTAGGTTAGGTTAGGTTAGGTTAGGTTAGGTTAGGTTAGGTTAGGTTAGGTTAGGTTAGGTTAGGTTAGGTTAGGTTAGGTTAGGTTAGGTTAGGTTAGGTTAGGTTAGGTTAGGTTAGGTTAGGTTAGGTTAGGTTAGGTTAGGTTAGGTTAGGTTAGGTTAGGTTAGGTTAGGTTAGGTTAGGTTAGGTTAGGTTAGGTTAGGTTAGGTTAGGTTAGGTTAGGTTAGGTTAGGTTAGGTTAGGTTAGGTTAGGTTAGGTTAGGTTAGGTTAGGTTAGGTTAGGTTAGGTTAGGTTAGGTTAGGTTAGGTTAGGTTAGGTTAGGTTAGGTTAGGTTAGGTTAGGTTAGGTTAGGTTAGGTTAGGTTAGGTTAGGTTAGGTTAGGTTAGGTTAGGTTAGGTTAGGTTAGGTTAGGTTAGGTTAGGTTAGGTTAGGTTAGGTTAGGTTAGGTTAGGTTAGGTTAGGTTAGGTTAGGTTAGGTTAGGTTAGGTTAGGTTAGGTTAGGTTAGGTTAGGTTAGGTTAGGTTAGGTTAGGTTAGGTTAGGTTAGGTTAGGTTAGGTTAGGTTAGGTTAGGTTAGGTTAGGTTAGGTTAGGTTAGGTTAGGTTAGGTTAGGTTAGGTTAGGTTAGGTTAGGTTAGGTTAGGTTAGGTTAGGTTAGGTTAGGTTAGGTTAGGTTAGGTTAGGTTAGGTTAGGTTAGGTTAGGTTAGGTTAGGTTAGGTTAGGTTAGGTTAGGTTAGGTTAGGTTAGGTTAGGTTAGGTTAGGTTAGGTTAGGTTAGGTTAGGTTAGGTTAGGTTAGGTTAGGTTAGGTTAGGTTAGGTTAGGTTAGGTTAGGTTAGGTTAGGTTAGGTTAGGTTAGGTTAGGTTAGGTTAGGTTAGGTTAGGTTAGGTTAGGTTAGGTTAGGTTAGGTTAGGTTAGGTTAGGTTAGGTTAGGTTAGGTTAGGTTAGGTTAGGTTAGGTTAGGTTAGGTTAGGTTAGGTTAGGTTAGGTTAGGTTAGGTTAGGTTAGGTTAGGTTAGGTTAGGTTAGGTTAGGTTAGGTTAGGTTAGGTTAGGTTAGGTTAGGTTAGGTTAGGTTAGGTTAGGTTAGGTTAGGTTAGGTTAGGTTAGGTTAGGTTAGGTTAGGTTAGGTTAGGTTAGGTTAGGTTAGGTTAGGTTAGGTTAGGTTAGGTTAGGTTAGGTTAGGTTAGGTTAGGTTAGGTTAGGTTAGGTTAGGTTAGGTTAGGTTAGGTTAGGTTAGGTTAGGTTAGGTTAGGTTAGGTTAGGTTAGGTTAGGTTAGGTTAGGTTAGGTTAGGTTAGGTTAGGTTAGGTTAGGTTAGGTTAGGTTAGGTTAGGTTAGGTTAGGTTAGGTTAGGTTAGGTTAGGTTAGGTTAGGTTAGGTTAGGTTAGGTTAGGTTAGGTTAGGTTAGGTTAGGTTAGGTTAGGTTAGGTTAGGTTAGGTTAGGTTAGGTTAGGTTAGGTTAGGTTAGGTTAGGTTAGGTTAGGTTAGGTTAGGTTAGGTTAGGTTAGGTTAGGTTAGGTTAGGTTAGGTTAGGTTAGGTTAGGTTAGGTTAGGTTTTTTTTTTTTTTTTTTTAATGTGTTCACCGCTAAGGTGTCCTCCAACACAGGTCGGAGACTTTCCTCAACTATGTACGGGCTTCGACGACTTTTTTTTCCAGCCCTTGCTCTGTTGGATGGTGGGGAAAATCGTAAGTGTTCTTACAGTTTCCTGTGTTTGTGTTTTTTATTTTTTTTTTATATGTGTGGGTGATTCTTGTATGATTTGTTTTTTATTTTAGAGTGTATGTGCTACAATTTTTCTTATTTTAATTTCATTTTGAGTTTAACATTTCTTTCACACTATATTTATCTTTATTTTAAACATCTTTTTTTATGTTAGTATATTCTGAATATATAACACAGTATATATTATCGAAATACTTATTACCTAGTCTTATTTCTATTTATCGCTTCTTTTGCTATATCTATACAATATTCTATGAACTTATTTCTATGCCTTTTACATTCTAATAATACACATATATTTTCTACTTTGAGTTTAATATTTGTAATTATTTCTAATTTCAATCTTTTTTCAATGTTTTTAGGGCACTCTAATAATAAATGTTCCACAGTTTCTTCTTTTTCAGAGTCACAAATACATTCTGGAGAGTCTTTACACTTAAAACGGTTGAGATAGCTTGCAAACCCACCATGACCAGTAATTACCTGAACTATTATAGGGCTGAGGTCTAACTTTTGCAATAATCTGTACGCACGGTCTGCATCTGGTAAAAATATCTTTGTTACCGCGGCGGTGTTGCCTAATGTATAACGTTTGTTCCATTTTTCTACGCTGTCCAACCGGATCAGTTGCTTAATATATGAAATGGGACATCTGTCATAGTCAGGAGCAGTTTTTTTATATAAAGCAGCTTCCTTGGCTAACTGGTCGGCTCGCTCGTTGCCTATCACCCCCACATGTGCCCTGATCCAGAACAGGCGGATGGTATTGTCCTTTTCTTTAATGGAGTTTACATTTTCCTTTATAGCCATTACTAGGGGGTGATATGAGTCACGATTTCGAATAAGTTCTAGGGCTGACCGTGAATCACTGAATACGTTGGTTGTGATCGTGTTATGTTGCAATGCAATTTTCGTTGCCTGGTAAATAGCAAATAATTCAGCCTGAAAGACCGTACAGAACGGTTCCAACTTAAACTTTTTGGTTTTAGTCTCAACGTCATTATTCCAACAGGATAATGCTGCTCCGACTTTACCGTCAATTTTGCTTCCGTCTGTATAAATTTGCTCTCCTTTGATGTTAAGATTCTTTAAAGTTTCGGGCTCCATATCTTCCAGGTATTCAAATGATATCTCTACTTCCCTTGCCGGATGTTCTGCCTTTAGGAATGAGATTCTACCTTCAATCTCCCTATAGCCAATTTTTTCCTGAGGTTTACCCCTCTTTGCTTCATAAAGAGAGGCTGCTTCTTGAACCCGAAGATCTAGAGGAAGCAATCTTGCTAGGATCAGTGCTGCATTTAGGGAGACTGTCCGATAGGTTTTGCACATTTTTTGTGCGAATCCTCTCTGAATCACATTTAACTGCTTCTGGATGTTGATTTTTTCTGCTGCTGTAGCCCACGCACTAGCCGCGTACAGGATTATTGGTTCTATTACAGCCACGTATATTGTCCTGATAATCGCCGGGTTCAAGCCCCACTCAATTTTGGCTGCTCTTGAGAGTTGTTTGTATATATTGGCAGCTTTCCGACATATTGTGAGTACGTGCTTGTGGAAGGTTAGCTTCCTGTCGATAGTAAGTCCAAGTATTTTCTGTTCTTCTACTAGTCTTATGTCAGTTCCTCCCATATGCATATGTGGAGTATCATATTTGAGTTTCTTGGTTATAACCATTGCGTTTGTCTTGTGAGGCGCAAATCGAAGTTTGTTTCTGACTCCCCACTCATGCACATATGCCAGGGTATTGTTGGCTTGTTCCTGAATTATTGAGGCTGTTTCTCCGGAGAGGTTAGGTTAGGTTAGGTTAGGTTAGGTTAGGTTAGGTTAGGTTAGGTTAGGTTAGGTTAGGTTAGGTTAGGTTAGGTTAGGTTAGGTTAGGTTAGGTTAGGTTAGGTTAGGTTAGGTTAGGTTAGGTTAGGTTAGGTTAGGTTAGGTTAGGTTAGGTTAGGTTAGGTTAGGTTAGGTTAGGTTAGGTTAGGTTAGGTTAGGTTAGGTTAGGTTAGGTTAGGTTAGGTTAGGTTAGGTTAGGTTAGGTTAGGTTAGGTTAGGTTAGGTTAGGTTAGGTTAGGTTAGGTTAGGTTAGGTTAGGTTAGGTTAGGTTAGGTTAGGTTAGGTTAGGTTAGGTTAGGTTAGGTTAGGTTAGGTTAGGTTAGGTTAGGTTAGGTTAGGTTAGGTTAGGTTAGGTTAGGTTAGGTTAGGTTAGGTTAGGTTAGGTTAGGTTAGGTTAGGTTAGGTTAGGTTAGGTTAGGTTAGGTTAGGTTAGGTTAGGTTAGGTTAGGTTAGGTTAGGTTAGGTTAGGTTAGGTTAGGTTAGGTTAGGTTAGGTTAGGTTAGGTTAGGTTAGGTTAGGTTAGGTTAGGTTAGGTTAGGTTAGGTTAGGTTAGGTTAGGTTAGGTTAGGTTAGGTTAGGTTAGGTTAGGTTAGGTTAGGTTAGGTTAGGTTAGGTTAGGTTAGGTTAGGTTAGGTTAGGTTAGGTTAGGTTAGGTTAGGTTAGGTTAGGTTAGGTTAGGTTAGGTTAGGTTAGGTTAGGTTAGGTTAGGTTAGGTTAGGTTAGGTTAGGTTAGGTTAGGTTAGGTTAGGTTAGGTTAGGTTAGGTTAGGTTAGGTTAGGTTAGGTTAGGTTAGGTTAGGTTAGGTTAGGTTAGGTTAGGTTAGGTTAGGTTAGGTTAGGTTAGGTTAGGTTAGGTTAGGTTAGGTTAGGTTAGGTTAGGTTAGGTTAGGTTAGGTTAGGTTAGGTTAGGTTAGGTTAGGTTAGGTTAGGTTAGGTTAGGTTAGGTTAGGTTAGGTTAGGTTAGGTTAGGTTAGGTTAGGTTAGGTTAGGTTAGGTTAGGTTAGGTTAGGTTAGGTTAGGTTAGGTTAGGTTAGGTTAGGTTAGGTTAGGTTAGGTTAGGTTAGGTTAGGTTAGGTTAGGTTAGGTTAGGTTAGGTTAGGTTAGGTTAGGTTAGGTTAGGTTAGGTTAGGTTAGGTTAGGTTAGGTTAGGTTAGGTTAGGTTAGGTTAGGTTAGGTTAGGTTAGGTTAGGTTAGGTTAGGTTAGGTTAGGTTAGGTTAGGTTAGGTTAGGTTAGGTTAGGTTAGGTTAGGTTAGGTTAGGTTAGGTTAGGTTAGGTTAGGTTAGGTTAGGTTAGGTTAGGTTAGGTTAGGTTAGGTTAGGTTAGGTTAGGTTAGGTTAGGTTAGGTTAGGTTAGGTTAGGTTAGGTTAGGTTAGGTTAGGTTAGGTTAGGTTAGGTTAGGTTAGGTTAGGTTAGGTTAGGTTAGGTTAGGTTAGGTTAGGTTAGGTTAGGTTAGGTTAGGTTAGGTTAGGTTAGGTTAGGTTAGGTTAGGTTAGGTTAGGTTAGGTTAGGTTAGGTTAGGTTAGGTTAGGTTAGGTTAGGTTAGGTTAGGTTAGGTTAGGTTAGGTTAGGTTAGGTTAGGTTAGGTTAGGTTAGGTTAGGTTAGGTTAGGTTAGGTTAGGTTAGGTTAGGTTAGGTTAGGTTAGGTTAGGTTAGGTTAGGTTAGGTTAGGTTAGGTTAGGTTAGGTTAGGTTAGGTTAGGTTAGGTTAGGTTAGGTTAGGTTAGGTTAGGTTAGGTTAGGTTAGGTTAGGTTAGGTTAGGTTAGGTTAGGTTAGGTTAGGTTAGGTTAGGTTAGGTTAGGTTAGGTTAGGTTAGGTTAGGTTAGGTTAGGTTAGGTTAGGTTAGGTTAGGTTAGGTTAGGTTAGGTTAGGTTAGGTTAGGTTAGGTTAGGTTAGGTTAGGTTAGGTTAGGTTAGGTTAGGTTAGGTTAGGTTAGGTTAGGTTAGGTTAGGTTAGGTTAGGTTAGGTTAGGTTAGGTTAGGTTAGGTTAGGTTAGGTTAGGTTAGGTTAGGTTAGGTTAGGTTAGGTTAGGTTAGGTTAGGTTAGGTTAGGTTAGGTTAGGTTAGGTTAGGTTAGGTTAGGTTAGGTTAGGTTAGGTTAGGTTAGGTTAGGTTAGGTTAGGTTAGGTTAGGTTAGGTTAGGTTAGGTTAGGTTAGGTTAGGTTAGGTTAGGTTAGGTTAGGTTAGGTTAGGTTAGGTTAGGTTAGGTTAGGTTAGGTTAGGTTAGGTTAGGTTAGGTTAGGTTAGGTTAGGTTAGGTTAGGTTAGGTTAGGTTAGGTTAGGTTAGGTTAGGTTAGGTTAGGTTAGGTTAGGTTAGGTTAGGTTAGGTTAGGTTAGGTTAGGTTAGGTTAGGTTAGGTTAGGTTAGGTTAGGTTAGGTTAGGTTAGGTTAGGTTAGGTTAGGTTAGGTTAGGTTAGGTTAGGTTAGGTTAGGTTAGGTTAGGTTAGGTTAGGTTAGGTTAGGTTAGGTTAGGTTAGGTTAGGTTAGGTTAGGTTAGGTTAGGTTAGGTTAGGTTAGGTTAGGTTAGGTTAGGTTAGGTTAGGTTAGGTTAGGTTAGGTTAGGTTAGGTTAGGTTAGGTTAGGTTAGGTTAGGTTAGGTTAGGTTAGGTTAGGTTAGGTTAGGTTAGGTTAGGTTAGGTTAGGTTAGGTTAGGTTAGGTTAGGTTAGGTTAGGTTAGGTTAGGTTAGGTTAGGTTAGGTTAGGTTAGGTTAGGTTAGGTTAGGTTAGGTTAGGTTAGGTTAGGTTAGGTTAGGTTAGGTTAGGTTAGGTTAGGTTAGGTTAGGTTAGGTTAGGTTAGGTTAGGTTAGGTTAGGTTAGGTTAGGTTAGGTTAGGTTAGGTTAGGTTAGGTTAGGTTAGGTTAGGTTAGGTTAGGTTAGGTTAGGTTAGGTTAGGTTAGGTTAGGTTAGGTTAGGTTAGGTTAGGTTAGGTTAGGTTAGGTTAGGTTAGGTTAGGTTAGGTTAGGTTAGGTTAGGTTAGGTTAGGTTAGGTTAGGTTAGGTTAGGTTAGGTTAGGTTAGGTTAGGTTAGGTTAGGTTAGGTTAGGTTAGGTTAGGTTAGGTTAGGTTAGGTTAGGTTAGGTTAGGTTAGGTTAGGTTAGGTTAGGTTAGGTTAGGTTAGGTTAGGTTAGGTTAGGTTAGGTTAGGTTAGGTTAGGTTAGGTTAGGTTAGGTTAGGTTAGGTTAGGTTAGGTTAGGTTAGGTTAGGTTAGGTTAGGTTAGGTTAGGTTAGGTTAGGTTAGGTTAGGTTAGGTTAGGTTAGGTTAGGTTAGGTTAGGTTAGGTTAGGTTAGGTTAGGTTAGGTTAGGTTAGGTTAGGTTAGGTTAGGTTAGGTTAGGTTAGGTTAGGTTAGGTTAGGTTAGGTTAGGTTAGGTTAGGTTAGGTTAGGTTAGGTTAGGTTAGGTTAGGTTAGGTTAGGTTAGGTTAGGTTAGGTTAGGTTAGGTTAGGTTAGGTTAGGTTAGGTTAGGTTAGGTTAGGTTAGGTTAGGTTAGGTTAGGTTAGGTTAGGTTAGGTTAGGTTAGGTTAGGTTAGGTTAGGTTAGGTTAGGTTAGGTTAGGTTAGGTTAGGTTAGGTTAGGTTAGGTTAGGTTAGGTTAGGTTAGGTTAGGTTAGGTTAGGTTAGGTTAGGTTAGGTTAGGTTAGGTTAGGTTAGGTTAGGTTAGGTTAGGTTAGGTTAGGTTAGGTTAGGTTAGGTTAGGTTAGGTTAGGTTAGGTTAGGTTAGGTTAGGTTAGGTTAGGTTAGGTTAGGTTAGGTTAGGTTAGGTTAGGTTAGGTTAGGTTAGGTTAGGTTAGGTTAGGTTAGGTTAGGTTAGGTTAGGTTAGGTTAGGTTAGGTTAGGTTAGGTTAGGTTAGGTTAGGTTAGGTTAGGTTAGGTTAGGTTAGGTTAGGTTAGGTTAGGTTAGGTTAGGTTAGGTTAGGTTAGGTTAGGTTAGGTTAGGTTAGGTTAGGTTAGGTTAGGTTAGGTTAGGTTAGGTTAGGTTAGGTTAGGTTAGGTTAGGTTAGGTTAGGTTAGGTTAGGTTAGGTTAGGTTAGGTTAGGTTAGGTTAGGTTAGGTTAGGTTAGGTTAGGTTAGGTTAGGTTAGGTTAGGTTAGGTTAGGTTAGGTTAGGTTAGGTTAGGTTAGGTTAGGTTAGGTTAGGTTAGGTTAGGTTAGGTTAGGTTAGGTTAGGTTAGGTTAGGTTAGGTTAGGTTAGGTTAGGTTAGGTTAGGTTAGGTTAGGTTAGGTTAGGTTAGGTTAGGTTAGGTTAGGTTAGGTTAGGTTAGGTTAGGTTAGGTTAGGTTAGGTTAGGTTAGGTTAGGTTAGGTTAGGTTAGGTTAGGTTAGGTTAGGTTAGGTTAGGTTAGGTTAGGTTAGGTTAGGTTAGGTTAGGTTAGGTTAGGTTAGGTTAGGTTAGGTTAGGTTAGGTTAGGTTAGGTTAGGTTAGGTTAGGTTAGGTTAGGTTAGGTTAGGTTAGGTTAGGTTAGGTTAGGTTAGGTTAGGTTAGGTTAGGTTAGGTTAGGTTAGGTTAGGTTAGGTTAGGTTAGGTTAGGTTAGGTTAGGTTAGGTTAGGTTAGGTTAGGTTAGGTTAGGTTAGGTTAGGTTAGGTTAGGTTAGGTTAGGTTAGGTTAGGTTAGGTTAGGTTAGGTTAGGTTAGGTTAGGTTAGGTTAGGTTAGGTTAGGTTAGGTTAGGTTAGGTTAGGTTAGGTTAGGTTAGGTTAGGTTAGGTTAGGTTAGGTTAGGTTAGGTTAGGTTAGGTTAGGTTAGGTTAGGTTAGGTTAGGTTAGGTTAGGTTAGGTTAGGTTAGGTTAGGTTAGGTTAGGTTAGGTTAGGTTAGGTTAGGTTAGGTTAGGTTAGGTTAGGTTAGGTTAGGTTAGGTTAGGTTAGGTTAGGTTAGGTTAGGTTAGGTTAGGTTAGGTTAGGTTAGGTTAGGTTAGGTTAGGTTAGGTTAGGTTAGGTTAGGTTAGGTTAGGTTAGGTTAGGTTAGGTTAGGTTAGGTTAGGTTAGGTTAGGTTAGGTTAGGTTAGGTTAGGTTAGGTTAGGTTAGGTTAGGTTAGGTTAGGTTAGGTTAGGTTAGGTTAGGTTAGGTTAGGTTAGGTTAGGTTAGGTTAGGTTAGGTTAGGTTAGGTTAGGTTAGGTTAGGTTAGGTTAGGTTAGGTTAGGTTAGGTTAGGTTAGGTTAGGTTAGGTTAGGTTAGGTTAGGTTAGGTTAGGTTAGGTTAGGTTAGGTTAGGTTAGGTTAGGTTAGGTTAGGTTAGGTTAGGTTAGGTTAGGTTAGGTTAGGTTAGGTTAGGTTAGGTTAGGTTAGGTTAGGTTAGGTTAGGTTAGGTTAGGTTAGGTTAGGTTAGGTTAGGTTAGGTTAGGTTAGGTTAGGTTAGGTTAGGTTAGGTTAGGTTAGGTTAGGTTAGGTTAGGTTAGGTTAGGTTAGGTTAGGTTAGGTTAGGTTAGGTTAGGTTAGGTTAGGTTAGGTTAGGTTAGGTTAGGTTAGGTTAGGTTAGGTTAGGTTAGGTTAGGTTAGGTTAGGTTAGGTTAGGTTAGGTTAGGTTAGGTTAGGTTAGGTTAGGTTAGGTTAGGTTAGGTTAGGTTAGGTTAGGTTAGGTTAGGTTAGGTTAGGTTAGGTTAGGTTAGGTTATGGTTAGGTTAGGTTAGGTTAGGTTAGGTTAGGTTA
>CAVLGL010000088.1:0-57500 GCA_963668995.1 Parnassius mnemosyne
ACCTAACCTAACCTAACCTAACCTAACCTAACCTAACCTAACCTAACCTAACCTAACCTAACTCTAACCTAACCTAACCTAACCTAACCTAACCTAACCTAACCTAACCTAACCTAACCTAACCTAACCTAACCTAACCTAACCTAACCTAACCTAACCTAACCTAACCTAACCTAACCTAACCTAACCTAACCTAACCTAACCTAACCTAACCTAACCTAACCTAACCTAACCTAACCTAACCTAACCTAACCTAACCTAACCTAACCTAACCTAACCTAACCTAACCTAACCTAACCTAACCTAACCTAACCTAACCTAACCTAACCTAACCTAACCTAACCTAACCTAACCTAACCTAACCTAACCTAACCTAACCTAACCTAACCTAACCTAACCTAACCTAACCTAACCTAACCTAACCTAACCTAACCTAACCTAACCTAACCTAACCTAACCTAACCTAACCTAACCTAACCTAACCTAACCTAACCTAACCTAACCTAACCTAACCTAACCTAACCTAACCTAACCTAACCTAACCTAACCTAACCTAACCTAACCTAACCTAACCTAACCTAACCTAACCTAACCTAACCTAACCTAACCTAACCTAACCTAACCTAACCTAACCTAACCTAACCTAACCTAACCTAACCTAACCTAACCTAACCTAACCTAACCTAACCTAACCTAACCTAACCTAACCTAACCTAACCTAACCTAACCTAACCTAACCTAACCTAACCTAACCTAACCTAACCTAACCTAACCTAACCTAACCTAACCTAACCTAACCTAACCTAACCTAACCTAACCTAACCTAACCTAACCTAACCTAACCTAACCTAACCTAACCTAACCTAACCTAACCTAACCTAACCTAACCTAACCTAACCTAACCTAACCTAACCTAACCTAACCTAACCTAACCTAACCTAACCTAACCTAACCTAACCTAACCTAACCTAACCTAACCTAACCTAACCTAACCTAACCTAACCTAACCTAACCTAACCTAACCTAACCTAACCTAACCTAACCTAACCTAACCTAACCTAACCTAACCTAACCTAACCTAACCTAACCTAACCTAACCTAACCTAACCTAACCTAACCTAACCTAACCTAACCTAACCTAACCTAACCTAACCTAACCTAACCTAACCTAACCTAACCTAACCTAACCTAACCTAACCTAACCTAACCTAACCTAACCTAACCTAACCTAACCTAACCTAACCTAACCTAACCTAACCTAACCTAACCTAACCTAACCTAACCTAACCTAACCTAACCTAACCTAACCTAACCTAACCTAACCTAACCTAACCTAACCTAACCTAACCTAACCTAACCTAACCTAACCTAACCTAACCTAACCTAACCTAACCTAACCTAACCTAACCTAACCTAACCTAACCTAACCTAACCTAACCTAACCTAACCTAACCTAACCTAACCTAACCTAACCTAACCTAACCTAACCTAACCTAACCTAACCTAACCTAACCTAACCTAACCTAACCTAACCTAACCTAACCTAACCTAACCTAACCTAACCTAACCTAACCTAACCTAACCTAACCTAACCTAACCTAACCTAACCTAACCTAACCTAACCTAACCTAACCTAACCTAACCTAACCTAACCTAACCTAACCTAACCTAACCTAACCTAACCTAACCTAACCTAACCTAACCTAACCTAACCTAACCTAACCTAACCTAACCTAACCTAACCTAACCTAACCTAACCTAACCTAACCTAACCTAACCTAACCTAACCTAACCTAACCTAACCTAACCTAACCTAACCTAACCTAACCTAACCTAACCTAACCTAACCTAACCTAACCTAACCTAACCTAACCTAACCTAACCTAACCTAACCTAACCTAACCTAACCTAACCTAACCTAACCTAACCTAACCTAACCTAACCTAACCTAACCTAACCTAACCTAACCTAACCTAACCTAACCTAACCTAACCTAACCTAACCTAACCTAACCTAACCTAACCTAACCTAACCTAACCTAACCTAACCTAACCTAACCTAACCTAACCTAACCTAACCTAACCTAACCTAACCTAACCTAACCTAACCTAACCTAACCTAACCTAACCTAACCTAACCTAACCTAACCTAACCTAACCTAACCTAACCTAACCTAACCTAACCTAACCTAACCTAACCTAACCTAACCTAACCTAACCTAACCTAACCTAACCTAACCTAACCTAACCTAACCTAACCTAACCTAACCTAACCTAACCTAACCTAACCTAACCTAACCTAACCTAACCTAACCTAACCTAACCTAACCTAACCTAACCTAACCTAACCTAACCTAACCTAACCTAACCTAACCTAACCTAACCTAACCTAACCTAACCTAACCTAACCTAACCTAACCTAACCTAACCTAACCTAACCTAACCTAACCTAACCTAACCTAACCTAACCTAACCTAACCTAACCTAACCTAACCTAACCTAACCTAACCTAACCTAACCTAACCTAACCTAACCTAACCTAACCTAACCTAACCTAACCTAACCTAACCTAACCTAACCTAACCTAACCTAACCTAACCTAACCTAACCTAACCTAACCTAACCTAACCTAACCTAACCTAACCTAACCTAACCTAACCTAACCTAACCTAACCTAACCTAACCTAACCTAACCTAACCTAACCTAACCTAACCTAACCTAACCTAACCTAACCTAACCTAACCTAACCTAACCTAACCTAACCTAACCTAACCTAACCTAACCTAACCTAACCTAACCTAACCTAACCTAACCTAACCTAACCTAACCTAACCTAACCTAACCTAACCTAACCTAACCTAACCTAACCTAACCTAACCTAACCTAACCTAACCTAACCTAACCTAACCTAACCTAACCTAACCTAACCTAACCTAACCTAACCTAACCTAACCTAACCTAACCTAACCTAACCTAACCTAACCTAACCTAACCTAACCTAACCTAACCTAACCTAACCTAACCTAACCTAACCTAACCTAACCTAACCTAACCTAACCTAACCTAACCTAACCTAACCTAACCTAACCTAACCTAACCTAACCTAACCTAACCTAACCTAACCTAACCTAACCTAACCTAACCTAACCTAACCTAACCTAACCTAACCTAACCTAACCTAACCTAACCTAACCTAACCTAACCTAACCTAACCTAACCTAACCTAACCTAACCTAACCTAACCTAACCTAACCTAACCTAACCTAACCTAACCTAACCTAACCTAACCTAACCTAACCTAACCTAACCTAACCTAACCTAACCTAACCTAACCTAACCTAACCTAACCTAACCTAACCTAACCTAACCTAACCTAACCTAACCTAACCTAACCTAACCTAACCTAACCTAACCTAACCTAACCTAACCTAACCTAACCTAACCTAACCTAACCTAACCTAACCTAACCTAACCTAACCTAACCTAACCTAACCTAACCTAACCTAACCTAACCTAACCTAACCTAACCTAACCTAACCTAACCTAACCTAACCTAACCTAACCTAACCTAACCTAACCTAACCTAACCTAACCTAACCTAACCTAACCTAACCTAACCTAACCTAACCTAACCTAACCTAACCTAACCTAACCTAACCTAACCTAACCTAACCTAACCTAACCTAACCTAACCTAACCTAACCTAACCTAACCTAACCTAACCTAACCTAACCTAACCTAACCTAACCTAACCTAACCTAACCTAACCTAACCTAACCTAACCTAACCTAACCTAACCTAACCTAACCTAACCTAACCTAACCTAACCTAACCTAACCTAACCTAACCTAACCTAACCTAACCTAACCTAACCTAACCTAACCTAACCTAACCTAACCTAACCTAACCTAACCTAACCTAACCTAACCTAACCTAACCTAACCTAACCTAACCTAACCTAACCTAACCTAACCTAACCTAACCTAACCTAACCTAACCTAACCTAACCTAACCTAACCTAACCTAACCTAACCTAACCTAACCTAACCTAACCTAACCTAACCTAACCTAACCTAACCTAACCTAACCTAACCTAACCTAACCTAACCTAACCTAACCTAACCTAACCTAACCTAACCTAACCTAACCTAACCTAACCTAACCTAACCTAACCTAACCTAACCTAACCTAACCTAACCTAACCTAACCTAACCTAACCTAACCTAACCTAACCTAACCTAACCTAACCTAACCTAACCTAACCTAACCTAACCTAACCTAACCTAACCTAACCTAACCTAACCTAACCTAACCTAACCTAACCTAACCTAACCTAACCTAACCTAACCTAACCTAACCTAACCTAACCTAACCTAACCTAACCTAACCTAACCTAACCTAACCTAACCTAACCTAACCTAACCTAACCTAACCTAACCTAACCTAACCTAACCTAACCTAACCTAACCTAACCTAACCTAACCTAACCTAACCTAACCTAACCTAACCTAACCTAACCTAACCTAACCTAACCTAACCTAACCTAACCTAACCTAACCTAACCTAACCTAACCTAACCTAACCTAACCTAACCTAACCTAACCTAACCTAACCTAACCTAACCTAACCTAACCTAACCTAACCTAACCTAACCTAACCTAACCTAACCTAACCTAACCTAACCTAACCTAACCTAACCTAACCTAACCTAACCTAACCTAACCTAACCTAACCTAACCTAACCTAACCTAACCTAACCTAACCTAACCTAACCTAACCTAACCTAACCTAACCTAACCTAACCTAACCTAACCTAACCTAACCTAACCTAACCTAACCTAACCTAACCTAACCTAACCTAACCTAACCTAACCTAACCTAACCTAACCTAACCTAACCTAACCTAACCTAACCTAACCTAACCTAACCTAACCTAACCTAACCTAACCTAACCTAACCTAACCTAACCTAACCTAACCTAACCTAACCTAACCTAACCTAACCTAACCTAACCTAACCTAACCTAACCTAACCTAACCTAACCTAACCTAACCTAACCTAACCTAACCTAACCTAACCTAACCTAACCTAACCTAACCTAACCTAACCTAACCTAACCTAACCTAACCTAACCTAACCTAACCTAACCTAACCTAACCTAACCTAACCTAACCTAACCTAACCTAACCTAACCTAACCTAACCTAACCTAACCTAACCTAACCTAACCTAACCTAACCTAACCTAACCTAACCTAACCTAACCTAACCTAACCTAACCTAACCTAACCTAACCTAACCTAACCTAACCTAACCTAACCTAACCTAACCTAACCTAACCTAACCTAACCTAACCTAACCTAACCTAACCTAACCTAACCTAACCTAACCTAACCTAACCTAACCTAACCTAACCTAACCTAACCTAACCTAACCTAACCTAACCTAACCTAACCTAACCTAACCTAACCTAACCTAACCTAACCTAACCTAACCTAACCTAACCTAACCTAACCTAACCTAACCTAACCTAACCTAACCTAACCTAACCTAACCTAACCTAACCTAACCTAACCTAACCTAACCTAACCTAACCTAACCTAACCTAACCTAACCTAACCTAACCTAACCTAACCTAACCTAACCTAACCTAACCTAACCTAACCTAACCTAACCTAACCTAACCTAACCTAACCTAACCTAACCTAACCTAACCTAACCTAACCTAACCTAACCTAACCTAACCTAACCTAACCTAACCTAACCTAACCTAACCTAACCTAACCTAACCTAACCTAACCTAACCTAACCTAACCTAACCTAACCTAACCTAACCTAACCTAACCTAACCTAACCTAACCTAACCTAACCTAACCTAACCTAACCTAACCTAACCTAACCTAACCTAACCTAACCTAACCTAACCTAACCTAACCTAACCTAACCTAACCTAACCTAACCTAACCTAACCTAACCTAACCTAACCTAACCTAACCTAACCTAACCTAACCTAACCTAACCTAACCTAACCTAACCTAACCTAACCTAACCTAACCTAACCTAACCTAACCTAACCTAACCTAACCTAACCTAACCTAACCTAACCTAACCTAACCTAACCTAACCTAACCTAACCTAACCTAACCTAACCTAACCTAACCTAACCTAACCTAACCTAACCTAACCTAACCTAACCTAACCTAACCTAACCTAACCTAACCTAACCTAACCTAACCTAACCTAACCTAACCTAACCTAACCTAACCTAACCTAACCTAACCTAACCTAACCTAACCTAACCTAACCTAACCTAACCTAACCTAACCTAACCTAACCTAACCTAACCTAACCTAACCTAACCTAACCTAACCTAACCTAACCTAACCTAACCTAACCTAACCTAACCTAACCTAACCTAACCTAACCTAACCTAACCTAACCTAACCTAACCTAACCTAACCTAACCTAACCTAACCTAACCTAACCTAACCTAACCTAACCTAACCTAACCTAACCTAACCTAACCTAACCTAACCTAACCTAACCTAACCTAACCTAACCTAACCTAACCTAACCTAACCTAACCTAACCTAACCTAACCTAACCTAACCTAACCTAACCTAACCTAACCTAACCTAACCTAACCTAACCTAACCTAACCTAACCTAACCTAACCTAACCTAACCTAACCTAACCTAACCTAACCTAACCTAACCTAACCTAACCTAACCTAACCTAACCTAACCTAACCTAACCTAACCTAACCTAACCTAACCTAACCTAACCTAACCTAACCTAACCTAACCTAACCTAACCTAACCTAACCTAACCTAACCTAACCTAACCTAACCTAACCTAACCTAACCTAACCTAACCTAACCTAACCTAACCTAACCTAACCTAACCTAACCTAACCTAACCTAACCTAACCTAACCTAACCTAACCTAACCTAACCTAACCTAACCTAACCTAACCTAACCTAACCTAACCTAACCTAACCTAACCTAACCTAACCTAACCTAACCTAACCTAACCTAACCTAACCTAACCTAACCTAACCTAACCTAACCTAACCTAACCTAACCTAACCTAACCTAACCTAACCTAACCTAACCTAACCTAACCTAACCTAACCTAACCTAACCTAACCTAACCTAACCTAACCTAACCTAACCTAACCTAACCTAACCTAACCTAACCTAACCTAACCTAACCTAACCTAACCTAACCTAACCTAACCTAACCTAACCTAACCTAACCTAACCTAACCTAACCTAACCTAACCTAACCTAACCTAACCTAACCTAACCTAACCTAACCTAACCTAACCTAACCTAACCTAACCTAACCTAACCTAACCTAACCTAACCTAACCTAACCTAACCTAACCTAACCTAACCTAACCTAACCTAACCTAACCTAACCTAACCTAACCTAACCTAACCTAACCTAACCTAACCTAACCTAACCTAACCTAACCTAACCTAACCTAACCTAACCTAACCTAACCTAACCTAACCTAACCTAACCTAACCTAACCTAACCTAACCTAACCTAACCTAACCTAACCTAACCTAACCTAACCTAACCTAACCTAACCTAACCTAACCTAACCTAACCTAACCTAACCTAACCTAACCTAACCTAACCTAACCTAACCTAACCTAACCTAACCTAACCTAACCTAACCTAACCTAACCTAACCTAACCTAACCTAACCTAACCTAACCTAACCTAACCTAACCTAACCTAACCTAACCTAACCTAACCTAACCTAACCTAACCTAACCTAACCTAACCTAACCTAACCTAACCTAACCTAACCTAACCTAACCTAACCTAACCTAACCTAACCTAACCTAACCTAACCTAACCTAACCTAACCTAACCTAACCTAACCTAACCTAACCTAACCTAACCTAACCTAACCTAACCTAACCTAACCTAACCTAACCTAACCTAACCTAACCTAACCTAACCTAACCTAACCTAACCTAACCTAACCTAACCTAACCTAACCTAACCTAACCTAACCTAACCTAACCTAACCTAACCTAACCTAACCTAACCTAACCTAACCTAACCTAACCTAACCTAACCTAACCTAACCTAACCTAACCTAACCTAACCTAACCTAACCTAACCTAACCTAACCTAACCTAACCTAACCTAACCTAACCTAACCTAACCTAACCTAACCTAACCTAACCTAACCTAACCTAACCTAACCTAACCTAACCTAACCTAACCTAACCTAACCTAACCTAACCTAACCTAACCTAACCTAACCTAACCTAACCTAACCTAACCTAACCTAACCTAACCTAACCTAACCTAACCTAACCTAACCTAACCTAACCTAACCTAACCTAACCTAACCTAACCTAACCTAACCTAACCTAACCTAACCTAACCTAACCTAACCTAACCTAACCTAACCTAACCTAACCTAACCTAACCTAACCTAACCTAACCTAACCTAACCTAACCTAACCTAACCTAACCTAACCTAACCTAACCTAACCTAACCTAACCTAACCTAACCTAACCTAACCTAACCTAACCTAACCTAACCTAACCTAACCTAACCTAACCTAACCTAACCTAACCTAACCTAACCTAACCTAACCTAACCTAACCTAACCTAACCTAACCTAACCTAACCTAACCTAACCTAACCTAACCTAACCTAACCTAACCTAACCTAACCTAACCTAACCTAACCTAACCTAACCTAACCTAACCTAACCTAACCTAACCTAACCTAACCTAACCTAACCTAACCTAACCTAACCTAACCTAACCTAACCTAACCTAACCTAACCTAACCTAACCTAACCTAACCTAACCTAACCTAACCTAACCTAACCTAACCTAACCTAACCTAACCTAACCTAACCTAACCTAACCTAACCTAACCTAACCTAACCTAACCTAACCTAACCTAACCTAACCTAACCTAACCTAACCTAACCTAACCTAACCTAACCTAACCTAACCTAACCTAACCTAACCTAACCTAACCTAACCTAACCTAACCTAACCTAACCTAACCTAACCTAACCTAACCTAACCTAACCTAACCTAACCTAACCTAACCTAACCTAACCTAACCTAACCTAACCTAACCTAACCTAACCTAACCTAACCTAACCTAACCTAACCTAACCTAACCTAACCTAACCTAACCTAACCTAACCTAACCTAACCTAACCTAACCTAACCTAACCTAACCTAACCTAACCTAACCTAACCTAACCTAACCTAACCTAACCTAACCTAACCTAACCTAACCTAACCTAACCTAACCTAACCTAACCTAACCTAACCTAACCTAACCTAACCTAACCTAACCTAACCTAACCTAACCTAACCTAACCTAACCTAACCTAACCTAACCTAACCTAACCTAACCTAACCTAACCTAACCTAACCTAACCTAACCTAACCTAACCTAACCTAACCTAACCTAACCTAACCTAACCTAACCTAACCTAACCTAACCTAACCTAACCTAACCTAACCTAACCTAACCTAACCTAACCTAACCTAACCTAACCTAACCTAACCTAACCTAACCTAACCTAACCTAACCTAACCTAACCTAACCTAACCTAACCTAACCTAACCTAACCTAACCTAACCTAACCTAACCTAACCTAACCTAACCTAACCTAACCTAACCTAACCTAACCTAACCTAACCTAACCTAACCTAACCTAACCTAACCTAACCTAACCTAACCTAACCTAACCTAACCTAACCTAACCTAACCTAACCTAACCTAACCTAACCTAACCTAACCTAACCTAACCTAACCTAACCTAACCTAACCTAACCTAACCTAACCTAACCTAACCTAACCTAACCTAACCTAACCTAACCTAACCTAACCTAACCTAACCTAACCTAACCTAACCTAACCTAACCTAACCTAACCTAACCTAACCTAACCTAACCTAACCTAACCTAACCTAACCTAACCTAACCTAACCTAACCTAACCTAACCTAACCTAACCTAACCTAACCTAACCTAACCTAACCTAACCTAACCTAACCTAACCTAACCTAACCTAACCTAACCTAACCTAACCTAACCTAACCTAACCTAACCTAACCTAACCTAACCTAACCTAACCTAACCTAACCTAACCTAACCTAACCTAACCTAACCTAACCTAACCTAACCTAACCTAACCTAACCTAACCTAACCTAACCTAACCTAACCTAACCTAACCTAACCTAACCTAACCTAACCTAACCTAACCTAACCTAACCTAACCTAACCTAACCTAACCTAACCTAACCTAACCTAACCTAACCTAACCTAACCTAACCTAACCTAACCTAACCTAACCTAACCTAACCTAACCTAACCTAACCTAACCTAACCTAACCTAACCTAACCTAACCTAACCTAACCTAACCTAACCTAACCTAACCTAACCTAACCTAACCTAACCTAACCTAACCTAACCTAACCTAACCTAACCTAACCTAACCTAACCTAACCTAACCTAACCTAACCTAACCTAACCTAACCTAACCTAACCTAACCTAACCTAACCTAACCTAACCTAACCTAACCTAACCTAACCTAACCTAACCTAACCTAACCTAACCTAACCTAACCTAACCTAACCTAACCTAACCTAACCTAACCTAACCTAACCTAACCTAACCTAACCTAACCTAACCTAACCTAACCTAACCTAACCTAACCTAACCTAACCTAACCTAACCTAACCTAACCTAACCTAACCTAACCTAACCTAACCTAACCTAACCTAACCTAACCTAACCTAACCTAACCTAACCTAACCTAACCTAACCTAACCTAACCTAACCTAACCTAACCTAACCTAACCTAACCTAACCTAACCTAACCTAACCTAACCTAACCTAACCTAACCTAACCTAACCTAACCTAACCTAACCTAACCTAACCTAACCTAACCTAACCTAACCTAACCTAACCTAACCTAACCTAACCTAACCTAACCTAACCTAACCTAACCTAACCTAACCTAACCTAACCTAACCTAACCTAACCTAACCTAACCTAACCTAACCTAACCTAACCTAACCTAACCTAACCTAACCTAACCTAACCTAACCTAACCTAACCTAACCTAACCTAACCTAACCTAACCTAACCTAACCTAACCTAACCTAACCTAACCTAACCTAACCTAACCTAACCTAACCTAACCTAACCTAACCTAACCTAACCTAACCTAACCTAACCTAACCTAACCTAACCTAACCTAACCTAACCTAACCTAACCTAACCTAACCTAACCTAACCTAACCTAACCTAACCTAACCTAACCTAACCTAACCTAACCTAACCTAACCTAACCTAACCTAACCTAACCTAACCTAACCTAACCTAACCTAACCTAACCTAACCTAACCTAACCTAACCTAACCTAACCTAACCTAACCTAACCTAACCTAACCTAACCTAACCTAACCTAACCTAACCTAACCTAACCTAACCTAACCTAACCTAACCTAACCTAACCTAACCTAACCTAACCTAACCTAACCTAACCTAACCTAACCTAACCTAACCTAACCTAACCTAACCTAACCTAACCTAACCTAACCTAACCTAACCTAACCTAACCTAACCTAACCTAACCTAACCTAACCTAACCTAACCTAACCTAACCTAACCTAACCTAACCTAACCTAACCTAACCTAACCTAACCTAACCTAACCTAACCTAACCTAACCTAACCTAACCTAACCTAACCTAACCTAACCTAACCTAACCTAACCTAACCTAACCTAACCTAACCTAACCTAACCTAACCTAACCTAACCTAACCTAACCTAACCTAACCTAACCTAACCTAACCTAACCTAACCTAACCTAACCTAACCTAACCTAACCTAACCTAACCTAACCTAACCTAACCTAACCTAACCTAACCTAACCTAACCTAACCTAACCTAACCTAACCTAACCTAACCTAACCTAACCTAACCTAACCTAACCTAACCTAACCTAACCTAACCTAACCTAACCTAACCTAACCTAACCTAACCTAACCTAACCTAACCTAACCTAACCTAACCTAACCTAACCTAACCTAACCTAACCTAACCTAACCTAACCTAACCTAACCTAACCTAACCTAACCTAACCTAACCTAACCTAACCTAACCTAACCTAACCTAACCTAACCTAACCTAACCTAACCTAACCTAACCTAACCTAACCTAACCTAACCTAACCTAACCTAACCTAACCTAACCTAACCTAACCTAACCTAACCTAACCTAACCTAACCTAACCTAACCTAACCTAACCTAACCTAACCTAACCTAACCTAACCTAACCTAACCTAACCTAACCTAACCTAACCTAACCTAACCTAACCTAACCTAACCTAACCTAACCTAACCTAACCTAACCTAACCTAACCTAACCTAACCTAACCTAACCTAACCTAACCTAACCTAACCTAACCTAACCTAACCTAACCTAACCTAACCTAACCTAACCTAACCTAACCTAACCTAACCTAACCTAACCTAACCTAACCTAACCTAACCTAACCTAACCTAACCTAACCTAACCTAACCTAACCTAACCTAACCTAACCTAACCTAACCTAACCTAACCTAACCTAACCTAACCTAACCTAACCTAACCTAACCTAACCTAACCTAACCTAACCTAACCTAACCTAACCTAACCTAACCTAACCTAACCTAACCTAACCTAACCTAACCTAACCTAACCTAACCTAACCTAACCTAACCTAACCTAACCTAACCTAACCTAACCTAACCTAACCTAACCTAACCTAACCTAACCTAACCTAACCTAACCTAACCTAACCTAACCTAACCTAACCTAACCTAACCTAACCTAACCTAACCTAACCTAACCTAACCTAACCTAACCTAACCTAACCTAACCTAACCTAACCTAACCTAACCTAACCTAACCTAACCTAACCTAACCTAACCTAACCTAACCTAACCTAACCTAACCTAACCTAACCTAACCTAACCTAACCTAACCTAACCTAACCTAACCTAACCTAACCTAACCTAACCTAACCTAACCTAACCTAACCTAACCTAACCTAACCTAACCTAACCTAACCTAACCTAACCTAACCTAACCTAACCTAACCTAACCTAACCTAACCTAACCTAACCTAACCTAACCTAACCTAACCTAACCTAACCTAACCTAACCTAACCTAACCTAACCTAACCTAACCTAACCTAACCTAACCTAACCTAACCTAACCTAACCTAACCTAACCTAACCTAACCTAACCTAACCTAACCTAACCTAACCTAACCTAACCTAACCTAACCTAACCTAACCTAACCTAACCTAACCTAACCTAACCTAACCTAACCTAACCTAACCTAACCTAACCTAACCTAACCTAACCTAACCTAACCTAACCTAACCTAACCTAACCTAACCTAACCTAACCTAACCTAACCTAACCTAACCTAACCTAACCTAACCTAACCTAACCTAACCTAACCTAACCTAACCTAACCTAACCTAACCTAACCTAACCTAACCTAACCTAACCTAACCTAACCTAACCTAACCTAACCTAACCTAACCTAACCTAACCTAACCTAACCTAACCTAACCTAACCTAACCTAACCTAACCTAACCTAACCTAACCTAACCTAACCTAACCTAACCTAACCTAACCTAACCTAACCTAACCTAACCTAACCTAACCTAACCTAACCTAACCTAACCTAACCTAACCTAACCTAACCTAACCTAACCTAACCTAACCTAACCTAACCTAACCTAACCTAACCTAACCTAACCTAACCTAACCTAACCTAACCTAACCTAACCTAACCTAACCTAACCTAACCTAACCTAACCTAACCTAACCTAACCTAACCTAACCTAACCTAACCTAACCTAACCTAACCTAACCTAACCTAACCTAACCTAACCTAACCTAACCTAACCTAACCTAACCTAACCTAACCTAACCTAACCTAACCTAACCTAACCTAACCTAACCTAACCTAACCTAACCTAACCTAACCTAACCTAACCTAACCTAACCTAACCTAACCTAACCTAACCTAACCTAACCTAACCTAACCTAACCTAACCTAACCTAACCTAACCTAACCTAACCTAACCTAACCTAACCTAACCTAACCTAACCTAACCTAACCTAACCTAACCTAACCTAACCTAACCTAACCTAACCTAACCTAACCTAACCTAACCTAACCTAACCTAACCTAACCTAACCTAACCTAACCTAACCTAACCTAACCTAACCTAACCTAACCTAACCTAACCTAACCTAACCTAACCTAACCTAACCTAACCTAACCTAACCTAACCTAACCTAACCTAACCTAACCTAACCTAACCTAACCTAACCTAACCTAACCTAACCTAACCTAACCTAACCTAACCTAACCTAACCTAACCTAACCTAACCTAACCTAACCTAACCTAACCTAACCTAACCTAACCTAACCTAACCTAACCTAACCTAACCTAACCTAACCTAACCTAACCTAACCTAACCTAACCTAACCTAACCTAACCTAACCTAACCTAACCTAACCTAACCTAACCTAACCTAACCTAACCTAACCTAACCTAACCTAACCTAACCTAACCTAACCTAACCTAACCTAACCTAACCTAACCTAACCTAACCTAACCTAACCTAACCTAACCTAACCTAACCTAACCTAACCTAACCTAACCTAACCTAACCTAACCTAACCTAACCTAACCTAACCTAACCTAACCTAACCTAACCTAACCTAACCTAACCTAACCTAACCTAACCTAACCTAACCTAACCTAACCTAACCTAACCTAACCTAACCTAACCTAACCTAACCTAACCTAACCTAACCTAACCTAACCTAACCTAACCTAACCTAACCTAACCTAACCTAACCTAACCTAACCTAACCTAACCTAACCTAACCTAACCTAACCTAACCTAACCTAACCTAACCTAACCTAACCTAACCTAACCTAACCTAACCTAACCTAACCTAACCTAACCTAACCTAACCTAACCTAACCTAACCTAACCTAACCTAACCTAACCTAACCTAACCTAACCTAACCTAACCTAACCTAACCTAACCTAACCTAACCTAACCTAACCTAACCTAACCTAACCTAACCTAACCTAACCTAACCTAACCTAACCTAACCTAACCTAACCTAACCTAACCTAACCTAACCTAACCTAACCTAACCTAACCTAACCTAACCTAACCTAACCTAACCTAACCTAACCTAACCTAACCTAACCTAACCTAACCTAACCTAACCTAACCTAACCTAACCTAACCTAACCTAACCTAACCTAACCTAACCTAACCTAACCTAACCTAACCTAACCTAACCTAACCTAACCTAACCTAACCTAACCTAACCTAACCTAACCTAACCTAACCTAACCTAACCTAACCTAACCTAACCTAACCTAACCTAACCTAACCTAACCTAACCTAACCTAACCTAACCTAACCTAACCTAACCTAACCTAACCTAACCTAACCTAACCTAACCTAACCTAACCTAACCTAACCTAACCTAACCTAACCTAACCTAACCTAACCTAACCTAACCTAACCTAACCTAACCTAACCTAACCTAACCTAACCTAACCTAACCTAACCTAACCTAACCTAACCTAACCTAACCTAACCTAACCTAACCTAACCTAACCTAACCTAACCTAACCTAACCTAACCTAACCTAACCTAACCTAACCTAACCTAACCTAACCTAACCTAACCTAACCTAACCTAACCTAACCTAACCTAACCTAACCTAACCTAACCTAACCTAACCTAACCTAACCTAACCTAACCTAACCTAACCTAACCTAACCTAACCTAACCTAACCTAACCTAACCTAACCTAACCTAACCTAACCTAACCTAACCTAACCTAACCTAACCTATGACAACAAGGGCCTTAAAATATTCACAGATGGCAGTAAAATTGAGGGGAAAGTCGGCGCGGCGCTATCTATTTGGAATGGCGACACGGAGACGAGTACCCAAAAATTTAAATTGGAAAATTTTTGCACCGTCTACCAGGCAGAACTGCTGGCTATCCTTGAAGCAACCAAATATGTAATTAAAACACCAGCGC
The DNA here is from genome assembly GCA_963668995.1 of Parnassius mnemosyne. NCBI lineage: Eukaryota > Metazoa > Arthropoda > Insecta > Lepidoptera > Papilionidae > Parnassius > Parnassius mnemosyne. The sequence goes on from CAVLGL010000088.1 coordinate 16,166, forward strand.
AGAGTTGTAATTTGTACAGCGATTCGAGATCTGCTCTAGAAACAATCGTTCAAGACGTTTCCCTCCATCCCCTAGCAATGCAAGTAAAGAATAACATCTTAAAAATTAGTCAACAAAATAAAATTATTAACATATTTTGGATTAAAGCTCATGCAGGATTGGAGGGGAACGAAAGAGCAGATCAGCTTGCTAAAGAAGCCGCCACAAAGATTAAAAGAAAGCCAGATTACGACAAGTGTCCGGTTTCATACGTCAAGCGACAAATCCGATTGGAGTCGCTTGACGAATGGAATCGGCGCTACATGGAAGCGGAAACGGCCTCCACGACTAAAATGTTCTTTCCCAATGCCATCGATGCATATAAGATAATAAGAAAAATGGACATGGATCCAATAATTGTTCAAGTTATGACAGGCCATGGGGGGTTCTCCGAATATCTGCACAGGTTTAAGTGCAAGGAGAGCCCCGCATGTGCCTGTGATCAGATAAAGAAGGAGGATGTAATGCATGTCATAACCGAATGCCCCATCTACGGCAAAGAAAGATATGATATAGAAGTAGAGATAGGAATAAATATAAGCAAAGAAAATGTAAATGAAATAATAAGAAATAAGTACACTAGAGATAAGTTCCTAAAATACTGTAAAAATATAACAAGAAAAGTAGTAAATAAGAATAAATAGAAATAAGAAAAAAGGGTACTGTAACATATATATAAATATATAATGTAAACAGACCCACAAAAAACACTAGTATTAAGAACTCAAAATAAAATGTAAGTAAAAGTAAATGTAAATAGAAACAATGTATATAAAATATAAACTATACTAAATAAAAGAAAAAACAAAATAAAAAGGTGAAAAAAGAAACACCATACGATGAATAAAGTCCCTGATTTCCTCATGTCAGGGGAACTAGAAAAAAAAAAAAAAAAAAAAAAAAAAAAAAAAACCTAACCTAACCTAACCTAACCTAACCTAACCTAACCTAACCTAACCTAACCTAACCTAACCTAACCTAACCTAACCTAACCTAACCTAACCTAACCTAACCTAACCTAACCTAACCTAACCTAACCTAACCTAACCTAACCTAACCTAACCTAACCTAACCTAACCTAACCTAACCTAACCTAACCTAACCTAACCTAACCTAACCTAACCTAACCTAACCTAACCTAACCTAACCTAACCTAACCTAACCTAACCTAACCTAACCTAACCTAACCTAACCTAACCTAACCTAACCTAACCTAACCTAACCTAACCTAACCTAACCTAACCTAACCTAACCTAACCTAACCTAACCTAACCTAACCTAACCTAACCTAACCTAACCTAACCTAACCTAACCTAACCTAACCTAACCTAACCTAACCTAACCTAACCTAACCTAACCTAACCTAACCTAACCTAACCTAACCTAACCTAACCTAACCTAACCTAACCTAACCTAACCTAACCTAACCTAACCTAACCTAACCTAACCTAACCTAACCTAACCTAACCTAACCTAACCTAACCTAACCTAACCTAACCTAACCTAACCTAACCTAACCTAACCTAACCTAACCTAACCTAACCTAACCTAACCTAACCTAACCTAACCTAACCTAACCTAACCTAACCTAACCTAACCTAACCTAACCTAACCTAACCTAACCTAACCTAACCTAACCTAACCTAACCTAACCTAACCTAACCTAACCTAACCTAACCTAACCTAACCTAACCTAACCTAACCTAACCTAACCTAACCTAACCTAACCTAACCTAACCTAACCTAACCTAACCTAACCTAACCTAACCTAACCTAACCTAACCTAACCTAACCTAACCTAACCTAACCTAACCTAACCTAACCTAACCTAACCTAACCTAACCTAACCTAACCTAACCTAACCTAACCTAACCTAACCTAACCTAACCTAACCTAACCTAACCTAACCTAACCTAACCTAACCTAACCTAACCTAACCTAACCTAACCTAACCTAACCTAACCTAACCTAACCTAACCTAACCTAACCTAACCTAACCTAACCTAACCTAACCTAACCTAACCTAACCTAACCTAACCTAACCTAACCTAACCTAACCTAACCTAACCTAACCTAACCTAACCTAACCTAACCTAACCTAACCTAACCTAACCTAACCTAACCTAACCTAACCTAACCTAACCTAACCTAACCTAACCTAACCTAACCTAACCTAACCTAACCTAACCTAACCTAACCTAACCTAACCTAACCTAACCTAACCTAACCTAACCTAACCTAACCTAACCTAACCTAACCTAACCTAACCTAACCTAACCTAACCTAACCTAACCTAACCTAACCTAACCTAACCTAACCTAACCTAACCTAACCTAACCTAACCTAACCTAACCTAACCTAACCTAACCTAACCTAACCTAACCTAACCTAACCTAACCTAACCTAACCTAACCTAACCTAACCTAACCTAACCTAACCTAACCTAACCTAACCTAACCTAACCTAACCTAACCTAACCTAACCTAACCTAACCTAACCTAACCTAACCTAACCTAACCTAACCTAACCTAACCTAACCTAACCTAACCTAACCTAACCTAACCTAACCTAACCTAACCTAACCTAACCTAACCTAACCTAACCTAACCTAACCTAACCTAACCTAACCTAACCTAACCTAACCTAACCTAACCTAACCTAACCTAACCTAACCTAACCTAACCTAACCTAACCTAACCTAACCTAACCTAACCTAACCTAACCTAACCTAACCTAACCTAACCTAACCTAACCTAACCTAACCTAACCTAACCTAACCTAACCTAACCTAACCTAACCTAACCTAACCTAACCTAACCTAACCTAACCTAACCTAACCTAACCTAACCTAACCTAACCTAACCTAACCTAACCTAACCTAACCTAACCTAACCTAACCTAACCTAACCTAACCTAACCTAACCTAACCTAACCTAACCTAACCTAACCTAACCTAACCTAACCTAACCTAACCTAACCTAACCTAACCTAACCTAACCTAACCTAACCTAACCTAACCTAACCTAACCTAACCTAACCTAACCTAACCTAACCTAACCTAACCTAACCTAACCTAACCTAACCTAACCTAACCTAACCTAACCTAACCTAACCTAACCTAACCTAACCTAACCTAACCTAACCTAACCTAACCTAACCTAACCTAACCTAACCTAACCTAACCTAACCTAACCTAACCTAACCTAACCTAACCTAACCTAACCTAACCTAACCTAACCTAACCTAACCTAACCTAACCTAACCTAACCTAACCTAACCTAACCTAACCTAACCTAACCTAACCTAACCTAACCTAACCTAACCTAACCTAACCTAACCTAACCTAACCTAACCTAACCTAACCTAACCTAACCTAACCTAACCTAACCTAACCTAACCTAACCTAACCTAACCTAACCTAACCTAACCTAACCTAACCTAACCTAACCTAACCTAACCTAACCTAACCTAACCTAACCTAACCTAACCTAACCTAACCTAACCTAACCTAACCTAACCTAACCTAACCTAACCTAACCTAACCTAACCTAACCTAACCTAACCTAACCTAACCTAACCTAACCTAACCTAACCTAACCTAACCTAACCTAACCTAACCTAACCTAACCTAACCTAACCTAACCTAACCTAACCTAACCTAACCTAACCTAACCTAACCTAACCTAACCTAACCTAACCTAACCTAACCTAACCTAACCTAACCTAACCTAACCTAACCTAACCTAACCTAACCTAACCTAACCTAACCTAACCTAACCTAACCTAACCTAACCTAACCTAACCTAACCTAACCTAACCTAACCTAACCTAACCTAACCTAACCTAACCTAACCTAACCTAACCTAACCTAACCTAACCTAACCTAACCTAACCTAACCTAACCTAACCTAACCTAACCTAACCTAACCTAACCTAACCTAACCTAACCTAACCTAACCTAACCTAACCTAACCTAACCTAACCTAACCTAACCTAACCTAACCTAACCTAACCTAACCTAACCTAACCTAACCTAACCTAACCTAACCTAACCTAACCTAACCTAACCTAACCTAACCTAACCTAACCTAACCTAACCTAACCTAACCTAACCTAACCTAACCTAACCTAACCTAACCTAACCTAACCTAACCTAACCTAACCTAACCTAACCTAACCTAACCTAACCTAACCTAACCTAACCTAACCTAACCTAACCTAACCTAACCTAACCTAACCTAACCTAACCTAACCTAACCTAACCTAACCTAACCTAACCTAACCTAACCTAACCTAACCTAACCTAACCTAACCTAACCTAACCTAACCTAACCTAACCTAACCTAACCTAACCTAACCTAACCTAACCTAACCTAACCTAACCTAACCTAACCTAACCTAACCTAACCTAACCTAACCTAACCTAACCTAACCTAACCTAACCTAACCTAACCTAACCTAACCTAACCTAACCTAACCTAACCTAACCTAACCTAACCTAACCTAACCTAACCTAACCTAACCTAACCTAACCTAACCTAACCTAACCTAACCTAACCTAACCTAACCTAACCTAACCTAACCTAACCTAACCTAACCTAACCTAACCTAACCTAACCTAACCTAACCTAACCTAACCTAACCTAACCTAACCTAACCTAACCTAACCTAACCTAACCTAACCTAACCTAACCTAACCTAACCTAACCTAACCTAACCTAACCTAACCTAACCTAACCTAACCTAACCTAACCTAACCTAACCTAACCTAACCTAACCTAACCTAACCTAACCTAACCTAACCTAACCTAACCTAACCTAACCTAACCTAACCTAACCTAACCTAACCTAACCTAACCTAACCTAACCTAACCTAACCTAACCTAACCTAACCTAACCTAACCTAACCTAACCTAACCTAACCTAACCTAACCTAACCTAACCTAACCTAACCTAACCTAACCTAACCTAACCTAACCTAACCTAACCTAACCTAACCTAACCTAACCTAACCTAACCTAACCTAACCTAACCTAACCTAACCTAACCTAACCTAACCTAACCTAACCTAACCTAACCTAACCTAACCTAACCTAACCTAACCTAACCTAACCTAACCTAACCTAACCTAACCTAACCTAACCTAACCTAACCTAACCTAACCTAACCTAACCTAACCTAACCTAACCTAACCTAACCTAACCTAACCTAACCTAACCTAACCTAACCTAACCTAACCTAACCTAACCTAACCTAACCTAACCTAACCTAACCTAACCTAACCTAACCTAACCTAACCTAACCTAACCTAACCTAACCTAACCTAACCTAACCTAACCTAACCTAACCTAACCTAACCTAACCTAACCTAACCTAACCTAACCTAACCTAACCTAACCTAACCTAACCTAACCTAACCTAACCTAACCTAACCTAACCTAACCTAACCTAACCTAACCTAACCTAACCTAACCTAACCTAACCTAACCTAACCTAACCTAACCTAACCTAACCTAACCTAACCTAACCTAACCTAACCTAACCTAACCTAACCTAACCTAACCTAACCTAACCTAACCTAACCTAACCTAACCTAACCTAACCTAACCTAACCTAACCTAACCTAACCTAACCTAACCTAACCTAACCTAACCTAACCTAACCTAACCTAACCTAACCTAACCTAACCTAACCTAACCTAACCTAACCTAACCTAACCTAACCTAACCTAACCTAACCTAACCTAACCTAACCTAACCTAACCTAACCTAACCTAACCTAACCTAACCTAACCTAACCTAACCTAACCTAACCTAACCTAACCTAACCTAACCTAACCTAACCTAACCTAACCTAACCTAACCTAACCTAACCTAACCTAACCTAACCTAACCTAACCTAACCTAACCTAACCTAACCTAACCTAACCTAACCTAACCTAACCTAACCTAACCTAACCTAACCTAACCTAACCTAACCTAACCTAACCTAACCTAACCTAACCTAACCTAACCTAACCTAACCTAACCTAACCTAACCTAACCTAACCTAACCTAACCTAACCTAACCTAACCTAACCTAACCTAACCTAACCTAACCTAACCTAACCTAACCTAACCTAACCTAACCTAACCTAACCTAACCTAACCTAACCTAACCTAACCTAACCTAACCTAACCTAACCTAACCTAACCTAACCTAACCTAACCTAACCTAACCTAACCTAACCTAACCTAACCTAACCTAACCTAACCTAACCTAACCTAACCTAACCTAACCTAACCTAACCTAACCTAACCTAACCTAACCTAACCTAACCTAACCTAACCTAACCTAACCTAACCTAACCTAACCTAACCTAACCTAACCTAACCTAACCTAACCTAACCTAACCTAACCTAACCTAACCTAACCTAACCTAACCTAACCTAACCTAACCTAACCTAACCTAACCTAACCTAACCTAACCTAACCTAACCTAACCTAACCTAACCTAACCTAACCTAACCTAACCTAACCTAACCTAACCTAACCTAACCTAACCTAACCTAACCTAACCTAACCTAACCTAACCTAACCTAACCTAACCTAACCTAACCTAACCTAACCTAACCTAACCTAACCTAACCTAACCTAACCTAACCTAACCTAACCTAACCTAACCTAACCTAACCTAACCTAACCTAACCTAACCTAACCTAACCTAACCTAACCTAACCTAACCTAACCTAACCTAACCTAACCTAACCTAACCTAACCTAACCTAACCTAACCTAACCTAACCTAACCTAACCTAACCTAACCTAACCTAACCTAACCTAACCTAACCTAACCTAACCTAACCTAACCTAACCTAACCTAACCTAACCTAACCTAACCTAACCTAACCTAACCTAACCTAACCTAACCTAACCTAACCTAACCTAACCTAACCTAACCTAACCTAACCTAACCTAACCTAACCTAACCTAACCTAACCTAACCTAACCTAACCTAACCTAACCTAACCTAACCTAACCTAACCTAACCTAACCTAACCTAACCTAACCTAACCTAACCTAACCTAACCTAACCTAACCTAACCTAACCTAACCTAACCTAACCTAACCTAACCTAACCTAACCTAACCTAACCTAACCTAACCTAACCTAACCTAACCTAACCTAACCTAACCTAACCTAACCTAACCTAACCTAACCTAACCTAACCTAACCTAACCTAACCTAACCTAACCTAACCTAACCTAACCTAACCTAACCTAACCTAACCTAACCTAACCTAACCTAACCTAACCTAACCTAACCTAACCTAACCTAACCTAACCTAACCTAACCTAACCTAACCTAACCTAACCTAACCTAACCTAACCTAACCTAACCTAACCTAACCTAACCTAACCTAACCTAACCTAACCTAACCTAACCTAACCTAACCTAACCTAACCTAACCTAACCTAACCTAACCTAACCTAACCTAACCTAACCTAACCTAACCTAACCTAACCTAACCTAACCTAACCTAACCTAACCTAACCTAACCTAACCTAACCTAACCTAACCTAACCTAACCTAACCTAACCTAACCTAACCTAACCTAACCTAACCTAACCTAACCTAACCTAACCTAACCTAACCTAACCTAACCTAACCTAACCTAACCTAACCTAACCTAACCTAACCTAACCTAACCTAACCTAACCTAACCTAACCTAACCTAACCTAACCTAACCTAACCTAACCTAACCTAACCTAACCTAACCTAACCTAACCTAACCTAACCTAACCTAACCTAACCTAACCTAACCTAACCTAACCTAACCTAACCTAACCTAACCTAACCTAACCTAACCTAACCTAACCTAACCTAACCTAACCTAACCTAACCTAACCTAACCTAACCTAACCTAACCTAACCTAACCTAACCTAACCTAACCTAACCTAACCTAACCTAACCTAACCTAACCTAACCTAACCTAACCTAACCTAACCTAACCTAACCTAACCTAACCTAACCTAACCTAACCTAACCTAACCTAACCTAACCTAACCTAACCTAACCTAACCTAACCTAACCTAACCTAACCTAACCTAACCTAACCTAACCTAACCTAACCTAACCTAACCTAACCTAACCTAACCTAACCTAACCTAACCTAACCTAACCTAACCTAACCTAACCTAACCTAACCTAACCTAACCTAACCTAACCTAACCTAACCTAACCTAACCTAACCTAACCTAACCTAACCTAACCTAACCTAACCTAACCTAACCTAACCTAACCTAACCTAACCTAACCTAACCTAACCTAACCTAACCTAACCTAACCTAACCTAACCTAACCTAACCTAACCTAACCTAACCTAACCTAACCTAACCTAACCTAACCTAACCTAACCTAACCTAACCTAACCTAACCTAACCTAACCTAACCTAACCTAACCTAACCTAACCTAACCTAACCTAACCTAACCTAACCTAACCTAACCTAACCTAACCTAACCTAACCTAACCTAACCTAACCTAACCTAACCTAACCTAACCTAACCTAACCTAACCTAACCTAACCTAACCTAACCTAACCTAACCTAACCTAACCTAACCTAACCTAACCTAACCTAACCTAACCTAACCTAACCTAACCTAACCTAACCTAACCTAACCTAACCTAACCTAACCTAACCTAACCTAACCTAACCTAACCTAACCTAACCTAACCTAACCTAACCTAACCTAACCTAACCTAACCTAACCTAACCTAACCTAACCTAACCTAACCTAACCTAACCTAACCTAACCTAACCTAACCTAACCTAACCTAACCTAACCTAACCTAACCTAACCTAACCTAACCTAACCTAACCTAACCTAACCTAACCTAACCTAACCTAACCTAACCTAACCTAACCTAACCTAACCTAACCTAACCTAACCTAACCTAACCTAACCTAACCTAACCTAACCTAACCTAACCTAACCTAACCTAACCTAACCTAACCTAACCTAACCTAACCTAACCTAACCTAACCTAACCTAACCTAACCTAACCTAACCTAACCTAACCTAACCTAACCTAACCTAACCTAACCTAACCTAACCTAACCTAACCTAACCTAACCTAACCTAACCTAACCTAACCTAACCTAACCTAACCTAACCTAACCTAACCTAACCTAACCTAACCTAACCTAACCTAACCTAACCTAACCTAACCTAACCTAACCTAACCTAACCTAACCTAACCTAACCTAACCTAACCTAACCTAACCTAACCTAACCTAACCTAACCTAACCTAACCTAACCTAACCTAACCTAACCTAACCTAACCTAACCTAACCTAACCTAACCTAACCTAACCTAACCTAACCTAACCTAACCTAACCTAACCTAACCTAACCTAACCTAACCTAACCTAACCTAACCTAACCTAACCTAACCTAACCTAACCTAACCTAACCTAACCTAACCTAACCTAACCTAACCTAACCTAACCTAACCTAACCTAACCTAACCTAACCTAACCTAACCTAACCTAACCTAACCTAACCTAACCTAACCTAACCTAACCTAACCTAACCTAACCTAACCTAACCTAACCTAACCTAACCTAACCTAACCTAACCTAACCTAACCTAACCTAACCTAACCTAACCTAACCTAACCTAACCTAACCTAACCTAACCTAACCTAACCTAACCTAACCTAACCTAACCTAACCTAACCTAACCTAACCTAACCTAACCTAACCTAACCTAACCTAACCTAACCTAACCTAACCTAACCTAACCTAACCTAACCTAACCTAACCTAACCTAACCTAACCTAACCTAACCTAACCTAACCTAACCTAACCTAACCTAACCTAACCTAACCTAACCTAACCTAACCTAACCTAACCTAACCTAACCTAACCTAACCTAACCTAACCTAACCTAACCTAACCTAACCTAACCTAACCTAACCTAACCTAACCTAACCTAACCTAACCTAACCTAACCTAACCTAACCTAACCTAACCTAACCTAACCTAACCTAACCTAACCTAACCTAACCTAACCTAACCTAACCTAACCTAACCTAACCTAACCTAACCTAACCTAACCTAACCTAACCTAACCTAACCTAACCTAACCTAACCTAACCTAACCTAACCTAACCTAACCTAACCTAACCTAACCTAACCTAACCTAACCTAACCTAACCTAACCTAACCTAACCTAACCTAACCTAACCTAACCTAACCTAACCTAACCTAACCTAACCTAACCTAACCTAACCTAACCTAACCTAACCTAACCTAACCTAACCTAACCTAACCTAACCTAACCTAACCTAACCTAACCTAACCTAACCTAACCTAACCTAACCTAACCTAACCTAACCTAACCTAACCTAACCTAACCTAACCTAACCTAACCTAACCTAACCTAACCTAACCTAACCTAACCTAACCTAACCTAACCTAACCTAACCTAACCTAACCTAACCTAACCTAACCTAACCTAACCTAACCTAACCTAACCTAACCTAACCTAACCTAACCTAACCTAACCTAACCTAACCTAACCTAACCTAACCTAACCTAACCTAACCTAACCTAACCTAACCTAACCTAACCTAACCTAACCTAACCTAACCTAACCTAACCTAACCTAACCTAACCTAACCTAACCTAACCTAACCTAACCTAACCTAACCTAACCTAACCTAACCTAACCTAACCTAACCTAACCTAACCTAACCTAACCTAACCTAACCTAACCTAACCTAACCTAACCTAACCTAACCTAACCTAACCTAACCTAACCTAACCTAACCTAACCTAACCTAACCTAACCTAACCTAACCTAACCTAACCTAACCTAACCTAACCTAACCTAACCTAACCTAACCTAACCTAACCTAACCTAACCTAACCTAACCTAACCTAACCTAACCTAACCTAACCTAACCTAACCTAACCTAACCTAACCTAACCTAACCTAACCTAACCTAACCTAACCTAACCTAACCTAACCTAACCTAACCTAACCTAACCTAACCTAACCTAACCTAACCTAACCTAACCTAACCTAACCTAACCTAACCTAACCTAACCTAACCTAACCTAACCTAACCTAACCTAACCTAACCTAACCTAACCTAACCTAACCTAACCTAACCTAACCTAACCTAACCTAACCTAACCTAACCTAACCTAACCTAACCTAACCTAACCTAACCTAACCTAACCTAACCTAACCTAACCTAACCTAACCTAACCTAACCTAACCTAACCTAACCTAACCTAACCTAACCTAACCTAACCTAACCTAACCTAACCTAACCTAACCTAACCTAACCTAACCTAACCTAACCTAACCTAACCTAACCTAACCTAACCTAACCTAACCTAACCTAACCTAACCTAACCTAACCTAACCTAACCTAACCTAACCTAACCTAACCTAACCTAACCTAACCTAACCTAACCTAACCTAACCTAACCTAACCTAACCTAACCTAACCTAACCTAACCTAACCTAACCTAACCTAACCTAACCTAACCTAACCTAACCTAACCTAACCTAACCTAACCTAACCTAACCTAACCTAACCTAACCTAACCTAACCTAACCTAACCTAACCTAACCTAACCTAACCTAACCTAACCTAACCTAACCTAACCTAACCTAACCTAACCTAACCTAACCTAACCTAACCTAACCTAACCTAACCTAACCTAACCTAACCTAACCTAACCTAACCTAACCTAACCTAACCTAACCTAACCTAACCTAACCTAACCTAACCTAACCTAACCTAACCTAACCTAACCTAACCTAACCTAACCTAACCTAACCTAACCTAACCTAACCTAACCTAACCTAACCTAACCTAACCTAACCTAACCTAACCTAACCTAACCTAACCTAACCTAACCTAACCTAACCTAACCTAACCTAACCTAACCTAACCTAACCTAACCTAACCTAACCTAACCTAACCTAACCTAACCTAACCTAACCTAACCTAACCTAACCTAACCTAACCTAACCTAACCTAACCTAACCTAACCTAACCTAACCTAACCTAACCTAACCTAACCTAACCTAACCTAACCTAACCTAACCTAACCTAACCTAACCTAACCTAACCTAACCTAACCTAACCTAACCTAACCTAACCTAACCTAACCTAACCTAACCTAACCTAACCTAACCTAACCTAACCTAACCTAACCTAACCTAACCTAACCTAACCTAACCTAACCTAACCTAACCTAACCTAACCTAACCTAACCTAACCTAACCTAACCTAACCTAACCTAACCTAACCTAACCTAACCTAACCTAACCTAACCTAACCTAACCTAACCTAACCTAACCTAACCTAACCTAACCTAACCTAACCTAACCTAACCTAACCTAACCTAACCTAACCTAACCTAACCTAACCTAACCTAACCTAACCTAACCTAACCTAACCTAACCTAACCTAACCTAACCTAACCTAACCTAACCTAACCTAACCTAACCTAACCTAACCTAACCTAACCTAACCTAACCTAACCTAACCTAACCTAACCTAACCTAACCTAACCTAACCTAACCTAACCTAACCTAACCTAACCTAACCTAACCTAACCTAACCTAACCTAACCTAACCTAACCTAACCTAACCTAACCTAACCTAACCTAACCTAACCTAACCTAACCTAACCTAACCTAACCTAACCTAACCTAACCTAACCTAACCTAACCTAACCTAACCTAACCTAACCTAACCTAACCTAACCTAACCTAACCTAACCTAACCTAACCTAACCTAACCTAACCTAACCTAACCTAACCTAACCTAACCTAACCTAACCTAACCTAACCTAACCTAACCTAACCTAACCTAACCTAACCTAACCTAACCTAACCTAACCTAACCTAACCTAACCTAACCTAACCTAACCTAACCTAACCTAACCTAACCTAACCTAACCTAACCTAACCTAACCTAACCTAACCTAACCTAACCTAACCTAACCTAACCTAACCTAACCTAACCTAACCTAACCTAACCTAACCTAACCTAACCTAACCTAACCTAACCTAACCTAACCTAACCTAACCTAACCTAACCTAACCTAACCTAACCTAACCTAACCTAACCTAACCTAACCTAACCTAACCTAACCTAACCTAACCTAACCTAACCTAACCTAACCTAACCTAACCTAACCTAACCTAACCTAACCTAACCTAACCTAACCTAACCTAACCTAACCTAACCTAACCTAACCTAACCTAACCTAACCTAACCTAACCTAACCTAACCTAACCTAACCTAACCTAACCTAACCTAACCTAACCTAACCTAACCTAACCTAACCTAACCTAACCTAACCTAACCTAACCTAACCTAACCTAACCTAACCTAACCTAACCTAACCTAACCTAACCTAACCTAACCTAACCTAACCTAACCTAACCTAACCTAACCTAACCTAACCTAACCTAACCTAACCTAACCTAACCTAACCTAACCTAACCTAACCTAACCTAACCTAACCTAACCTAACCTAACCTAACCTAACCTAACCTAACCTAACCTAACCTAACCTAACCTAACCTAACCTAACCTAACCTAACCTAACCTAACCTAACCTAACCTAACCTAACCTAACCTAACCTAACCTAACCTAACCTAACCTAACCTAACCTAACCTAACCTAACCTAACCTAACCTAACCTAACCTAACCTAACCTAACCTAACCTAACCTAACCTAACCTAACCTAACCTAACCTAACCTAACCTAACCTAACCTAACCTAACCTAACCTAACCTAACCTAACCTAACCTAACCTAACCTAACCTAACCTAACCTAACCTAACCTAACCTAACCTAACCTAACCTAACCTAACCTAACCTAACCTAACCTAACCTAACCTAACCTAACCTAACCTAACCTAACCTAACCTAACCTAACCTAACCTAACCTAACCTAACCTAACCTAACCTAACCTAACCTAACCTAACCTAACCTAACCTAACCTAACCTAACCTAACCTAACCTAACCTAACCTAACCTAACCTAACCTAACCTAACCTAACCTAACCTAACCTAACCTAACCTAACCTAACCTAACCTAACCTAACCTAACCTAACCTAACCTAACCTAACCTAACCTAACCTAACCTAACCTAACCTAACCTAACCTAACCTAACCTAACCTAACCTAACCTAACCTAACCTAACCTAACCTAACCTAACCTAACCTAACCTAACCTAACCTAACCTAACCTAACCTAACCTAACCTAACCTAACCTAACCTAACCTAACCTAACCTAACCTAACCTAACCTAACCTAACCTAACCTAACCTAACCTAACCTAACCTAACCTAACCTAACCTAACCTAACCTAACCTAACCTAACCTAACCTAACCTAACCTAACCTAACCTAACCTAACCTAACCTAACCTAACCTAACCTAACCTAACCTAACCTAACCTAACCTAACCTAACCTAACCTAACCTAACCTAACCTAACCTAACCTAACCTAACCTAACCTAACCTAACCTAACCTAACCTAACCTAACCTAACCTAACCTAACCTAACCTAACCTAACCTAACCTAACCTAACCTAACCTAACCTAACCTAACCTAACCTAACCTAACCTAACCTAACCTAACCTAACCTAACCTAACCTAACCTAACCTAACCTAACCTAACCTAACCTAACCTAACCTAACCTAACCTAACCTAACCTAACCTAACCTAACCTAACCTAACCTAACCTAACCTAACCTAACCTAACCTAACCTAACCTAACCTAACCTAACCTAACCTAACCTAACCTAACCTAACCTAACCTAACCTAACCTAACCTAACCTAACCTAACCTAACCTAACCTAACCTAACCTAACCTAACCTAACCTAACCTAACCTAACCTAACCTAACCTAACCTAACCTAACCTAACCTAACCTAACCTAACCTAACCTAACCTAACCTAACCTAACCTAACCTAACCTAACCTAACCTAACCTAACCTAACCTAACCTAACCTAACCTAACCTAACCTAACCTAACCTAACCTAACCTAACCTAACCTAACCTAACCTAACCTAACCTAACCTAACCTAACCTAACCTAACCTAACCTAACCTAACCTAACCTAACCTAACCTAACCTAACCTAACCTAACCTAACCTAACCTAACCTAACCTAACCTAACCTAACCTAACCTAACCTAACCTAACCTAACCTAACCTAACCTAACCTAACCTAACCTAACCTAACCTAACCTAACCTAACCTAACCTAACCTAACCTAACCTAACCTAACCTAACCTAACCTAACCTAACCTAACCTAACCTAACCTAACCTAACCTAACCTAACCTAACCTAACCTAACCTAACCTAACCTAACCTAACCTAACCTAACCTAACCTAACCTAACCTAACCTAACCTAACCTAACCTAACCTAACCTAACCTAACCTAACCTAACCTAACCTAACCTAACCTAACCTAACCTAACCTAACCTAACCTAACCTAACCTAACCTAACCTAACCTAACCTAACCTAACCTAACCTAACCTAACCTAACCTAACCTAACCTAACCTAACCTAACCTAACCTAACCTAACCTAACCTAACCTAACCTAACCTAACCTAACCTAACCTAACCTAACCTAACCTAACCTAACCTAACCTAACCTAACCTAACCTAACCTAACCTAACCTAACCTAACCTAACCTAACCTAACCTAACCTAACCTAACCTAACCTAACCTAACCTAACCTAACCTAACCTAACCTAACCTAACCTAACCTAACCTAACCTAACCTAACCTAACCTAACCTAACCTAACCTAACCTAACCTAACCTAACCTAACCTAACCTAACCTAACCTAACCTAACCTAACCTAACCTAACCTAACCTAACCTAACCTAACCTAACCTAACCTAACCTAACCTAACCTAACCTAACCTAACCTAACCTAACCTAACCTAACCTAACCTAACCTAACCTAACCTAACCTAACCTAACCTAACCTAACCTAACCTAACCTAACCTAACCTAACCTAACCTAACCTAACCTAACCTAACCTAACCTAACCTAACCTAACCTAACCTAACCTAACCTAACCTAACCTAACCTAACCTAACCTAACCTAACCTAACCTAACCTAACCTAACCTAACCTAACCTAACCTAACCTAACCTAACCTAACCTAACCTAACCTAACCTAACCTAACCTAACCTAACCTAACCTAACCTAACCTAACCTAACCTAACCTAACCTAACCTAACCTAACCTAACCTAACCTAACCTAACCTAACCTAACCTAACCTAACCTAACCTAACCTAACCTAACCTAACCTAACCTAACCTAACCTAACCTAACCTAACCTAACCTAACCTAACCTAACCTAACCTAACCTAACCTAACCTAACCTAACCTAACCTAACCTAACCTAACCTAACCTAACCTAACCTAACCTAACCTAACCTAACCTAACCTAACCTAACCTAACCTAACCTAACCTAACCTAACCTAACCTAACCTAACCTAACCTAACCTAACCTAACCTAACCTAACCTAACCTAACCTAACCTAACCTAACCTAACCTAACCTAACCTAACCTAACCTAACCTAACCTAACCTAACCTAACCTAACCTAACCTAACCTAACCTAACCTAACCTAACCTAACCTAACCTAACCTAACCTAACCTAACCTAACCTAACCTAACCTAACCTAACCTAACCTAACCTAACCTAACCTAACCTAACCTAACCTAACCTAACCTAACCTAACCTAACCTAACCTAACCTAACCTAACCTAACCTAACCTAACCTAACCTAACCTAACCTAACCTAACCTAACCTAACCTAACCTAACCTAACCTAACCTAACCTAACCTAACCTAACCTAACCTAACCTAACCTAACCTAACCTAACCTAACCTAACCTAACCTAACCTAACCTAACCTAACCTAACCTAACCTAACCTAACCTAACCTAACCTAACCTAACCTAACCTAACCTAACCTAACCTAACCTAACCTAACCTAACCTAACCTAACCTAACCTAACCTAACCTAACCTAACCTAACCTAACCTAACCTAACCTAACCTAACCTAACCTAACCTAACCTAACCTAACCTAACCTAACCTAACCTAACCTAACCTAACCTAACCTAACCTAACCTAACCTAACCTAACCTAACCTAACCTAACCTAACCTAACCTAACCTAACCTAACCTAACCTAACCTAACCTAACCTAACCTAACCTAACCTAACCTAACCTAACCTAACCTAACCTAACCTAACCTAACCTAACCTAACCTAACCTAACCTAACCTAACCTAACCTAACCTAACCTAACCTAACCTAACCTAACCTAACCTAACCTAACCTAACCTAACCTAACCTAACCTAACCTAACCTAACCTAACCTAACCTAACCTAACCTAACCTAACCTAACCTAACCTAACCTAACCTAACCTAACCTAACCTAACCTAACCTAACCTAACCTAACCTAACCTAACCTAACCTAACCTAACCTAACCTAACCTAACCTAACCTAACCTAACCTAACCTAACCTAACCTAACCTAACCTAACCTAACCTAACCTAACCTAACCTAACCTAACCTAACCTAACCTAACCTAACCTAACCTAACCTAACCTAACCTAACCTAACCTAACCTAACCTAACCTAACCTAACCTAACCTAACCTAACCTAACCTAACCTAACCTAACCTAACCTAACCTAACCTAACCTAACCTAACCTAACCTAACCTAACCTAACCTAACCTAACCTAACCTAACCTAACCTAACCTAACCTAACCTAACCTAACCTAACCTAACCTAACCTAACCTAACCTAACCTAACCTAACCTAACCTAACCTAACCTAACCTAACCTAACCTAACCTAACCTAACCTAACCTAACCTAACCTAACCTAACCTAACCTAACCTAACCTAACCTAACCTAACCTAACCTAACCTAACCTAACCTAACCTAACCTAACCTAACCTAACCTAACCTAACCTAACCTAACCTAACCTAACCTAACCTAACCTAACCTAACCTAACCTAACCTAACCTAACCTAACCTAACCTAACCTAACCTAACCTAACCTAACCTAACCTAACCTAACCTAACCTAACCTAACCTAACCTAACCTAACCTAACCTAACCTAACCTAACCTAACCTAACCTAACCTAACCTAACCTAACCTAACCTAACCTAACCTAACCTAACCTAACCTAACCTAACCTAACCTAACCTAACCTAACCTAACCTAACCTAACCTAACCTAACCTAACCTAACCTAACCTAACCTAACCTAACCTAACCTAACCTAACCTAACCTAACCTAACCTAACCTAACCTAACCTAACCTAACCTAACCTAACCTAACCTAACCTAACCTAACCTAACCTAACCTAACCTAACCTAACCTAACCTAACCTAACCTAACCTAACCTAACCTAACCTAACCTAACCTAACCTAACCTAACCTAACCTAACCTAACCTAACCTAACCTAACCTAACCTAACCTAACCTAACCTAACCTAACCTAACCTAACCTAACCTAACCTAACCTAACCTAACCTAACCTAACCTAACCTAACCTAACCTAACCTAACCTAACCTAACCTAACCTAACCTAACCTAACCTAACCTAACCTAACCTAACCTAACCTAACCTAACCTAACCTAACCTAACCTAACCTAACCTAGACCTAACCTAACCTAACCTAACCTAACCTAACCTAACCTAACCTAACCTAACCTAACCTAACCTAACCTAACCTAACCTAACCTAACCTAACCTAACCTAACCTAACCTAACCTAACCTAACCTAACCTAACCTAACCTAACCTAACCTAACCTAACCTAACCTAACCTAACCTAACCTAACCTAACCTAACCTAACCTAACCTAACCTAACCTAACCTAACCTAACCTAACCTAACCTAACCTAACCTAACCTAACCTAACCTAACCTAACCTAACCTAACCTAACCTAACCTAACCTAACCTAACCTAACCTAACCTAACCTAACCTAACCTAACCTAACCTAACCTAACCTAACCTAACCTAACCTAACCTAACCTAACCTAACCTAACCTAACCTAACCTAACCTAACCTAACCTAACCTAACCTAACCTAACCTAACCTAACCTAACCTAACCTAACCTAACCTAACCTAACCTAACCTAACCTAACCTAACCTAACCTAACCTAACCTAACCTAACCTAACCTAACCTAACCTAACCTAACCTAACCTAACCTAACCTAACCTAACCTAACCTAACCTAACCTAACCTAACCTAACCTAACCTAACCTAACCTAACCTAACCTAACCTAACCTAACCTAACCTAACCTAACCTAACCTAACCTAACCTAACCTAACCTAACCTAACCTAACCTAACCTAACCTAACCTAACCTAACCTAACCTAACCTAACCTAACCTAACCTAACCTAACCTAACCTAACCTAACCTAACCTAACCTAACCTAACCTAACCTAACCTAACCTAACCTAACCTAACCTAACCTAACCTAACCTAACCTAACCTAACCTAACCTAACCTAACCTAACCTAACCTAACCTAACCTAACCTAACCTAACCTAACCTAACCTAACCTAACCTAACCTAACCTAACCTAACCTAACCTAACCTAACCTAACCTAACCTAACCTAACCTAACCTAACCTAACCTAACCTAACCTAACCTAACCTAACCTAACCTAACCTAACCTAACCTAACCTAACCTAACCTAACCTAACCTAACCTAACCTAACCTAACCTAACCTAACCTAACCTAACCTAACCTAACCTAACCTAACCTAACCTAACCTAACCTAACCTAACCTAACCTAACCTAACCTAACCTAACCTAACCTAACCTAACCTAACCTAACCTAACCTAACCTAACCTAACCTAACCTAACCTAACCTAACCTAACCTAACCTAACCTAACCTAACCTAACCTAACCTAACCTAACCTAACCTAACCTAACCTAACCTAACCTAACCTAACCTAACCTAACCTAACCTAACCTAACCTAACCTAACCTAACCTAACCTAACCTAACCTAACCTAACCTAACCTAACCTAACCTAACCTAACCTAACCTAACCTAACCTAACCTAACCTAACCTAACCTAACCTAACCTAACCTAACCTAACCTAACCTAACCTAACCTAACCTAACCTAACCTAACCTAACCTAACCTAACCTAACCTAACCTAACCTAACCTAACCTAACCTAACCTAACCTAACCTAACCTAACCTAACCTAACCTAACCTAACCTAACCTAACCTAACCTAACCTAACCTAACCTAACCTAACCTAACCTAACCTAACCTAACCTAACCTAACCTAACCTAACCTAACCTAACCTAACCTAACCTAACCTAACCTAACCTAACCTAACCTAACCTAACCTAACCTAACCTAACCTAACCTAACCTAACCTAACCTAACCTAACCTAACCTAACCTAACCTAACCTAACCTAACCTAACCTAACCTAACCTAACCTAACCTAACCTAACCTAACCTAACCTAACCTAACCTAACCTAACCTAACCTAACCTAACCTAACCTAACCTAACCTAACCTAACCTAACCTAACCTAACCTAACCTAACCTAACCTAACCTAACCTAACCTAACCTAACCTAACCTAACCTAACCTAACCTAACCTAACCTAACCTAACCTAACCTAACCTAACCTAACCTAACCTAACCTAACCTAACCTAACCTAACCTAACCTAACCTAACCTAACCTAACCTAACCTAACCTAACCTAACCTAACCTAACCTAACCTAACCTAACCTAACCTAACCTAACCTAACCTAACCTAACCTAACCTAACCTAACCTAACCTAACCTAACCTAACCTAACCTAACCTAACCTAACCTAACCTAACCTAACCTAACCTAACCTAACCTAACCTAACCTAACCTAACCTAACCTAACCTAACCTAACCTAACCTAACCTAACCTAACCTAACCTAACCTAACCTAACCTAACCTAACCTAACCTAACCTAACCTAACCTAACCTAACCTAACCTAACCTAACCTAACCTAACCTAACCTAACCTAACCTAACCTAACCTAACCTAACCTAACCTAACCTAACCTAACCTAACCTAACCTAACCTAACCTAACCTAACCTAACCTAACCTAACCTAACCTAACCTAACCTAACCTAACCTAACCTAACCTAACCTAACCTAACCTAACCTAACCTAACCTAACCTAACCTAACCTAACCTAACCTAACCTAACCTAACCTAACCTAACCTAACCTAACCTAACCTAACCTAACCTAACCTAACCTAACCTAACCTAACCTAACCTAACCTAACCTAACCTAACCTAACCTAACCTAACCTAACCTAACCTAACCTAACCTAACCTAACCTAACCTAACCTAACCTAACCTAACCTAACCTAACCTAACCTAACCTAACCTAACCTAACCTAACCTAACCTAACCTAACCTAACCTAACCTAACCTAACCTAACCTAACCTAACCTAACCTAACCTAACCTAACCTAACCTAACCTAACCTAACCTAACCTAACCTAACCTAACCTAACCTAACCTAACCTAACCTAACCTAACCTAACCTAACCTAACCTAACCTAACCTAACCTAACCTAACCTAACCTAACCTAACCTAACCTAACCTAACCTAACCTAACCTAACCTAACCTAACCTAACCTAACCTAACCTAACCTAACCTAACCTAACCTAACCTAACCTAACCTAACCTAACCTAACCTAACCTAACCTAACCTAACCTAACCTAACCTAACCTAACCTAACCTAACCTAACCTAACCTAACCTAACCTAACCTAACCTAACCTAACCTAACCTAACCTAACCTAACCTAACCTAACCTAACCTAACCTAACCTAACCTAACCTAACCTAACCTAACCTAACCTAACCTAACCTAACCTAACCTAACCTAACCTAACCTAACCTAACCTAACCTAACCTAACCTAACCTAACCTAACCTAACCTAACCTAACCTAACCTAACCTAACCTAACCTAACCTAACCTAACCTAACCTAACCTAACCTAACCTAACCTAACCTAACCTAACCTAACCTAACCTAACCTAACCTAACCTAACCTAACCTAACCTAACCTAACCTAACCTAACCTAACCTAACCTAACCTAACCTAACCTAACCTAACCTAACCTAACCTAACCTAACCTAACCTAACCTAACCTAACCTAACCTAACCTAACCTAACCTAACCTAACCTAACCTAACCTAACCTAACCTAACCTAACCTAACCTAACCTAACCTAACCTAACCTAACCTAACCTAACCTAACCTAACCTAACCTAACCTAACCTAACCTAACCTAACCTAACCTAACCTAACCTAACCTAACCTAACCTAACCTAACCTAACCTAACCTAACCTAACCTAACCTAACCTAACCTAACCTAACCTAACCTAACCTAACCTAACCTAACCTAACCTAACCTAACCTAACCTAACCTAACCTAACCTAACCTAACCTAACCTAACCTAACCTAACCTAACCTAACCTAACCTAACCTAACCTAACCTAACCTAACCTAACCTAACCTAACCTAACCTAACCTAACCTAACCTAACCTAACCTAACCTAACCTAACCTAACCTAACCTAACCTAACCTAACCTAACCTAACCTAACCTAACCTAACCTAACCTAACCTAACCTAACCTAACCTAACCTAACCTAACCTAACCTAACCTAACCTAACCTAACCTAACCTAACCTAACCTAACCTAACCTAACCTAACCTAACCTAACCTAACCTAACCTAACCTAACCTAACCTAACCTAACCTAACCTAACCTAACCTAACCTAACCTAACCTAACCTAACCTAACCTAACCTAACCTAACCTAACCTAACCTAACCTAACCTAACCTAACCTAACCTAACCTAACCTAACCTAACCTAACCTAACCTAACCTAACCTAACCTAACCTAACCTAACCTAACCTAACCTAACCTAACCTAACCTAACCTAACCTAACCTAACCTAACCTAACCTAACCTAACCTAACCTAACCTAACCTAACCTAACCTAACCTAACCTAACCTAACCTAACCTAACCTAACCTAACCTAACCTAACCTAACCTAACCTAACCTAACCTAACCTAACCTAACCTAACCTAACCTAACCTAACCTAACCTAACCTAACCTAACCTAACCTAACCTAACCTAACCTAACCTAACCTAACCTAACCTAACCTAACCTAACCTAACCTAACCTAACCTAACCTAACCTAACCTAACCTAACCTAACCTAACCTAACCTAACCTAACCTAACCTAACCTAACCTAACCTAACCTAACCTAACCTAACCTAACCTAACCTAACCTAACCTAACCTAACCTAACCTAACCTAACCTAACCTAACCTAACCTAACCTAACCTAACCTAACCTAACCTAACCTAACCTAACCTAACCTAACCTAACCTAACCTAACCTAACCTAACCTAACCTAACCTAACCTAACCTAACCTAACCTAACCTAACCTAACCTAACCTAACCTAACCTAACCTAACCTAACCTAACCTAACCTAACCTAACCTAACCTAACCTAACCTAACCTAACCTAACCTAACCTAACCTAACCTAACCTAACCTAACCTAACCTAACCTAACCTAACCTAACCTAACCTAACCTAACCTAACCTAACCTAACCTAACCTAACCTAACCTAACCTAACCTAACCTAACCTAACCTAACCTAACCTAACCTAACCTAACCTAACCTAACCTAACCTAACCTAACCTAACCTAACCTAACCTAACCTAACCTAACCTAACCTAACCTAACCTAACCTAACCTAACCTAACCTAACCTAACCTAACCTAACCTAACCTAACCTAACCTAACCTAACCTAACCTAACCTAACCTAACCTAACCTAACCTAACCTAACCTAACCTAACCTAACCTAACCTAACCTAACCTAACCTAACCTAACCTAACCTAACCTAACCTAACCTAACCTAACCTAACCTAACCTAACCTAACCTAACCTAACCTAACCTAACCTAACCTAACCTAACCTAACCTAACCTAACCTAACCTAACCTAACCTAACCTAACCTAACCTAACCTAACCTAACCTAACCTAACCTAACCTAACCTAACCTAACCTAACCTAACCTAACCTAACCTAACCTAACCTAACCTAACCTAACCTAACCTAACCTAACCTAACCTAACCTAACCTAACCTAACCTAACCTAACCTAACCTAACCTAACCTAACCTAACCTAACCTAACCTAACCTAACCTAACCTAACCTAACCTAACCTAACCTAACCTAACCTAACCTAACCTAACCTAACCTAACCTAACCTAACCTAACCTAACCTAACCTAACCTAACCTAACCTAACCTAACCTAACCTAACCTAACCTAACCTAACCTAACCTAACCTAACCTAACCTAACCTAACCTAACCTAACCTAACCTAACCTAACCTAACCTAACCTAACCTAACCTAACCTAACCTAACCTAACCTAACCTAACCTAACCTAACCTAACCTAACCTAACCTAACCTAACCTAACCTAACCTAACCTAACCTAACCTAACCTAACCTAACCTAACCTAACCTAACCTAACCTAACCTAACCTAACCTAACCTAACCTAACCTAACCTAACCTAACCTAACCTAACCTAACCTAACCTAACCTAACCTAACCTAACCTAACCTAACCTAACCTAACCTAACCTAACCTAACCTAACCTAACCTAACCTAACCTAACCTAACCTAACCTAACCTAACCTAACCTAACCTAACCTAACCTAACCTAACCTAACCTAACCTAACCTAACCTAACCTAACCTAACCTAACCTAACCTAACCTAACCTAACCTAACCTAACCTAACCTAACCTAACCTAACCTAACCTAACCTAACCTAACCTAACCTAACCTAACCTAACCTAACCTAACCTAACCTAACCTAACCTAACCTAACCTAACCTAACCTAACCTAACCTAACCTAACCTAACCTAACCTAACCTAACCTAACCTAACCTAACCTAACCTAACCTAACCTAACCTAACCTAACCTAACCTAACCTAACCTAACCTAACCTAACCTAACCTAACCTAACCTAACCTAACCTAACCTAACCTAACCTAACCTAACCTAACCTAACCTAACCTAACCTAACCTAACCTAACCTAACCTAACCTAACCTAACCTAACCTAACCTAACCTAACCTAACCTAACCTAACCTAACCTAACCTAACCTAACCTAACCTAACCTAACCTAACCTAACCTAACCTAACCTAACCTAACCTAACCTAACCTAACCTAACCTAACCTAACCTAACCTAACCTAACCTAACCTAACCTAACCTAACCTAACCTAACCTAACCTAACCTAACCTAACCTAACCTAACCTAACCTAACCTAACCTAACCTAACCTAACCTAACCTAACCTAACCTAACCTAACCTAACCTAACCTAACCTAACCTAACCTAACCTAACCTAACCTAACCTAACCTAACCTAACCTAACCTAACCTAACCTAACCTAACCTAACCTAACCTAACCTAACCTAACCTAACCTAACCTAACCTAACCTAACCTAACCTAACCTAACCTAACCTAACCTAACCTAACCTAACCTAACCTAACCTAACCTAACCTAACCTAACCTAACCTAACCTAACCTAACCTAACCTAACCTAACCTAACCTAACCTAACCTAACCTAACCTAACCTAACCTAACCTAACCTAACCTAACCTAACCTAACCTAACCTAACCTAACCTAACCTAACCTAACCTAACCTAACCTAACCTAACCTAACCTAACCTAACCTAACCTAACCTAACCTAACCTAACCTAACCTAACCTAACCTAACCTAACCTAACCTAACCTAACCTAACCTAACCTAACCTAACCTAACCTAACCTAACCTAACCTAACCTAACCTAACCTAACCTAACCTAACCTAACCTAACCTAACCTAACCTAACCTAACCTAACCTAACCTAACCTAACCTAACCTAACCTAACCTAACCTAACCTAACCTAACCTAACCTAACCTAACCTAACCTAACCTAACCTAACCTAACCTAACCTAACCTAACCTAACCTAACCTAACCTAACCTAACCTAACCTAACCTAACCTAACCTAACCTAACCTAACCTAACCTAACCTAACCTAACCTAACCTAACCTAACCTAACCTAACCTAACCTAACCTAACCTAACCTAACCTAACCTAACCTAACCTAACCTAACCTAACCTAACCTAACCTAACCTAACCTAACCTAACCTAACCTAACCTAACCTAACCTAACCTAACCTAACCTAACCTAACCTAACCTAACCTAACCTAACCTAACCTAACCTAACCTAACCTAACCTAACCTAACCTAACCTAACCTAACCTAACCTAACCTAACCTAACCTAACCTAACCTAACCTAACCTAACCTAACCTAACCTAACCTAACCTAACCTAACCTAACCTAACCTAACCTAACCTAACCTAACCTAACCTAACCTAACCTAACCTAACCTAACCTAACCTAACCTAACCTAACCTAACCTAACCTAACCTAACCTAACCTAACCTAACCTAACCTAACCTAACCTAACCTAACCTAACCTAACCTAACCTAACCTAACCTAACCTAACCTAACCTAACCTAACCTAACCTAACCTAACCTAACCTAACCTAACCTAACCTAACCTAACCTAACCTAACCTAACCTAACCTAACCTAACCTAACCTAACCTAACCTAACCTAACCTAACCTAACCTAACCTAACCTAACCTAACCTAACCTAACCTAACCTAACCTAACCTAACCTAACCTAACCTAACCTAACCTAACCTAACCTAACCTAACCTAACCTAACCTAACCTAACCTAACCTAACCTAACCTAACCTAACCTAACCTAACCTAACCTAACCTAACCTAACCTAACCTAACCTAACCTAACCTAACCTAACCTAACCTAACCTAACCTAACCTAACCTAACCTAACCTAACCTAACCTAACCTAACCTAACCTAACCTAACCTAACCTAA
This sequence comes from Parnassius mnemosyne, assembly GCA_963668995.1. Lineage (NCBI taxonomy): Eukaryota > Metazoa > Arthropoda > Insecta > Lepidoptera > Papilionidae > Parnassius > Parnassius mnemosyne. Next base: position 43,383 of record CAVLGL010000088.1, read on the forward strand.
CCTAACCTAACCTAACCTAACCTAACCTAACCTAACCTAACCTAACCTAACCTAACCTAACCTAACCTAACCTAACCTAACCTAACCTAACCTAACCTAACCTAACCTAACCTAACCTAACCTAACCTAACCTAACCTAACCTAACCTAACCTAACCTAACCTAACCTAACCTAACCTAACCTAACCTAACCTAACCTAACCTAACCTAACCTAACCTAACCTAACCTAACCTAACCTAACCTAACCTAACCTAACCTAACCTAACCTAACCTAACCTAACCTAACCTAACCTAACCTAACCTAACCTAACCTAACCTAACCTAACCTAACCTAACCTAACCTAACCTAACCTAACCTAACCTAACCTAACCTAACCTAACCTAACCTAACCTAACCTAACCTAACCTAACCTAACCTAACCTAACCTAACCTAACCTAACCTAACCTAACCTAACCTAACCTAACCTAACCTAACCTAACCTAACCTAACCTAACCTAACCTAACCTAACCTAACCTAACCTAACCTAACCTAACCTAACCTAACCTAACCTAACCTAACCTAACCTAACCTAACCTAACCTAACCTAACCTAACCTAACCTAACCTAACCTAACCTAACCTAACCTAACCTAACCTAACCTAACCTAACCTAACCTAACCTAACCTAACCTAACCTAACCTAACCTAACCTAACCTAACCTAACCTAACCTAACCTAACCTAACCTAACCTAACCTAACCTAACCTAACCTAACCTAACCTAACCTAACCTAACCTAACCTAACCTAACCTAACCTAACCTAACCTAACCTAACCTAACCTAACCTAACCTAACCTAACCTAACCTAACCTAACCTAACCTAACCTAACCTAACCTAACCTAACCTAACCTAACCTAACCTAACCTAACCTAACCTAACCTAACCTAACCTAACCTAACCTAACCTAACCTAACCTAACCTAACCTAACCTAACCTAACCTAACCTAACCTAACCTAACCTAACCTAACCTAACCTAACCTAACCTAACCTAACCTAACCTAACCTAACCTAACCTAACCTAACCTAACCTAACCTAACCTAACCTAACCTAACCTAACCTAACCTAACCTAACCTAACCTAACCTAACCTAACCTAACCTAACCTAACCTAACCTAACCTAACCTAACCTAACCTAACCTAACCTAACCTAACCTAACCTAACCTAACCTAACCTAACCTAACCTAACCTAACCTAACCTAACCTAACCTAACCTAACCTAACCTAACCTAACCTAACCTAACCTAACCTAACCTAACCTAACCTAACCTAACCTAACCTAACCTAACCTAACCTAACCTAACCTAACCTAACCTAACCTAACCTAACCTAACCTAACCTAACCTAACCTAACCTAACCTAACCTAACCTAACCTAACCTAACCTAACCTAACCTAACCTAACCTAACCTAACCTAACCTAACCTAACCTAACCTAACCTAACCTAACCTAACCTAACCTAACCTAACCTAACCTAACCTAACCTAACCTAACCTAACCTAACCTAACCTAACCTAACCTAACCTAACCTAACCTAACCTAACCTAACCTAACCTAACCTAACCTAACCTAACCTAACCTAACCTAACCTAACCTAACCTAACCTAACCTAACCTAACCTAACCTAACCTAACCTAACCTAACCTAACCTAACCTAACCTAACCTAACCTAACCTAACCTAACCTAACCTAACCTAACCTAACCTAACCTAACCTAACCTAACCTAACCTAACCTAACCTAACCTAACCTAACCTAACCTAACCTAACCTAACCTAACCTAACCTAACCTAACCTAACCTAACCTAACCTAACCTAACCTAACCTAACCTAACCTAACCTAACCTAACCTAACCTAACCTAACCTAACCTAACCTAACCTAACCTAACCTAACCTAACCTAACCTAACCTAACCTAACCTAACCTAACCTAACCTAACCTAACCTAACCTAACCTAACCTAACCTAACCTAACCTAACCTAACCTAACCTAACCTAACCTAACCTAACCTAACCTAACCTAACCTAACCTAACCTAACCTAACCTAACCTAACCTAACCTAACCTAACCTAACCTAACCTAACCTAACCTAACCTAACCTAACCTAACCTAACCTAACCTAACCTAACCTAACCTAACCTAACCTAACCTAACCTAACCTAACCTAACCTAACCTAACCTAACCTAACCTAACCTAACCTAACCTAACCTAACCTAACCTAACCTAACCTAACCTAACCTAACCTAACCTAACCTAACCTAACCTAACCTAACCTAACCTAACCTAACCTAACCTAACCTAACCTAACCTAACCTAACCTAACCTAACCTAACCTAACCTAACCTAACCTAACCTAACCTAACCTAACCTAACCTAACCTAACCTAACCTAACCTAACCTAACCTAACCTAACCTAACCTAACCTAACCTAACCTAACCTAACCTAACCTAACCTAACCTAACCTAACCTAACCTAACCTAACCTAACCTAACCTAACCTAACCTAACCTAACCTAACCTAACCTAACCTAACCTAACCTAACCTAACCTAACCTAACCTAACCTAACCTAACCTAACCTAACCTAACCTAACCTAACCTAACCTAACCTAACCTAACCTAACCTAACCTAACCTAACCTAACCTAACCTAACCTAACCTAACCTAACCTAACCTAACCCAGTTCCGTACCGCCCGCCGTCCCGAACGCCACGTTTTTAAGTCGCTCCGCGCTTAAAAATTCCGAAAAATAGGTTTTTCGCAGCCGATTTTGGTGTGTTATATGTCAAAAGTTGCGCTTTGACTCGCGGTCTAAATTGGTGAAAACCTCAAGAAAATCGGAGTTTTGGTGAAAAAGTTATAGTGAAAAAAGTGATTTTCGAAAATTTTGAAATTTTCAAAGCGAAACGCTGCGCGATTAAGCGCTATTACCCATACTTTTTAAAGTGCGGCCTTCAACCTATTCACGGCCCCCACCCATGTGCAAAAGTTTAGATTTTTCGGAGCCATAGTCTTCGAGAAAAAGGCAAAAAAAACAAGTGCCACGTGGGCACGTGTTTTTAGAAGCAAAGGCGTGCGGCTGTTTTTGAGGACGGATTCCGGTAGCACGCTCGGAGAGGAGCCGGGAGCAAGTTTCGGGACAATTTTACGATAAGTGGCTTAAGATTTATTGACTTTTTAAAATTTAGCAAAAATTGACATTTCAATAAACTAAAAACTAAAGTGAAGACCCCCAGTTATTATATTAAAATAGTGTTAAGGATAGTTTAAGGAACCTGTATAAAAATTTTTAGATTTTTCTGGTTGATAGTTTTTTAGTTATTAAATTTTTAATATATTTGTTAAACACGTGTTACCCTTATATTAGCGTTGCGGCTACTTTTGATAAAAGCATATCGAAGTGACTAATTTTATGTAATTAATTCCGTTTACAGCAAGATAATATCTATTTTATTTCCAGAGATATTGAATTTTTTTATAGTATTTTGCTTGAATCTTTTAAGGGGGGCAACATTTATACTAAATAAGACCACCAACTTATAGGTGGATAAAAGACCTTTACAACGAGCCCAAACTCGATACATATAGCTTGCGCTGGAGCAAAGTTGAGGACTTTTCGTGAAATCAGCCGCCATCTTGGAATTGTTCCATCTTTGATTTCTTCCTTGTCGGGCCATCAGAGATAGTCGAGTTTGGACTTGTTTTTGTTGCCTTGACGTGGGGAATCCGATTTCGTGGAAAACTTACTGAAAATTTGGAACCCTACAAATAGCCCACGGGTGGGAAGCCACTATTTGCCCTATTTAAGGGAATCCAAGCACGGCTATTTTGGGACCATAAACGGAGGAGTTATTCATATTCAAATATTTCGATCCGCCATATTGAATTTCTTTCAATCGTGATTTCTTGTGAACCATTCTAGATAAAACCACCGTGCTTGGGCTTAAACTTATTGGCTGAACTCGGGAAACCTCTTTCTGCTAAAATTTTTGCAAGAAAGCAGTGGCTCAGAAAAAGTCGAAATTCATACAGCCGGCACCTCCCTCAACGAGAAGAACCCAAACAACAATACTTTTGGACATTAAATGGCTGAGCTATTTAGGCTTTAATTCCACCAAGCCGCCATATTTGATTTTTCATACCTAATTTACTCAATAACTACTGTACATAAAACCATCGTGTTTGGGCTTATTCTTGTCAGCAAATTGAGCAGAACTGGATTAGGAGGCAAACTGTGCAGAAATCCAGATTTTAAAATTTAGCTGATCCGTTATTTTCAAATTTAAATCAATTTTTCGTAATCGTTATATATAAGACCATCGTGTTTGGGCTCAATCTTCTCAGAGAGACATAAGGATTACGGAATCCTGACTAACGCCGACTTTTAAGAGTCAACAGTCGATAACACGCTGAATCAAACATGGCGAGTAAGCCAGGCACCTCAAGCACCAGCCAAGCGAAGGCTAAGTTGACAACCAAGACAACCAAAAGAGTCAGCCCTGCAACAAGTAAGGTATTACGAAAAAAAGTCCTTCTACAAAACGCAGCCTCCTCGGGTAAAACGATGGAAGAAGAAGAAAATCACGGCACATTACCCATTTCGGATGAAATGAATCGTTCAGCTGACACAGTTATACACATGGTTGATCCTGAGGAACTGGCAGCAGAAGACCTGGATAACATCTTAATTGAAATGGGACAGGAAGCGCCCTCTGAAAATCAAAGCTCAATAACTCTTGACACGGAAGCCGAATTGGCTGTTTTAGGTAAATGCAAACCATCCCAACGTACCGACGACGAGTGGTCTGACGCAGATAGTGCAACCAGCCTTAACAGCAGGAGGTCCAGTATACTGCCGCCCGCATATAAGCGGGCTGGCATATCTATGGACCTCGCTACTCAACGAGCAAATGACTTCCTGCTCTCAGGCAAGGAAGCACTCGAAAAAGCCGGAAATATGAAACGCGACTGCAAGTTAGAGGTACACAACTGCTTGCAGGGATTGTACGAGACCGTGCTCTCCTTATCTGATTCCCGATCACGGCATCGCCTTGGATTAGAGCAGGAACGATGCCGATCTGCTAAGGAATTGGTAAGAATTGAGCGAGCTCACAACAAGCAGCTGACAGAAATTCACTCAACGGTATTAAACAAGCTAACAGAATCCTTCGAAACAATTCGCAATACAAGCAAGTCTGTTGAAGCTATACGCAGCTGGTTGAGTTACGAGATGGACGAGCCAATAAAGGCCATAGGCAAAATTCATCTACAAGTACAGGGACTGGTCACAAGGGCACAACCACATCCAGCGCCACCAGCATTAATCCCATTACCAGCGCAGATTCAATCAGAGTTAGGTACAAAATTGTCAGCACAGGTAAACGAAATGACACAACAGATCAGTCTTTTAACTGAGATGTTCGAACAATTTATTAGTATTTCTAAAGAGACAGAAAAGAAAACAATAGTCCCTGAGGTCATACAAGCAGATACTGACACAGTCATCACGGAGATACAGGAGTTAAAACAAATGATCTCAGACATCAAAACAACACCTCCCTGTATCACCACAACAATAAAAGACCAAAGTGAGGACATTAAAAAAGTTTTAGACCCAATCATCAGCACCATAAAATCTATGAGAAACGACATAAGTGAAATAAAAGAATTTAACACAAGCCAACTAGCTTTCCAAGGCAATTCGGGACTGGGAGCAGAGTTGGCAATTGCGGAAATGAAAGAGAAGATAGATGAACTAAAGAACTGCCTCAGTGCTCCACCAATGGAAAGTGAAGCTATCGAACGGGAGGCCCGAGCATCGTATAAGCCACCTCAAAGGACTTATGCCGATGCTCTGAGCACGCCCCGATTTCCCATGATTCTAGAATCCATTGATCCTCGTTTTACCAGCGAAGATATTGTAAAACAGGTGAAAAGGGAGATTGATCCAGTGGAACTAGGAATTGGTGTGAACAAGATAACAAAACTGAAAAACCAAAGAGTAGTTATCAGCTGCGACACTCAAGAAGGTAGACAAACTTTAAGAACTGCAATTCGCGATTCGTGCACTAAATTATCAGTGTCTACACCATCGAACAAAAATCCACACTTGAGATTAATAGGTGTCATATCCGATCTCAGTGACGAGAAACTGATCAAAGCATTGGTGACACAAAATAATAACCTGGTATCGGGTATAACAGAACCCCAAAAAGCAGCCAAAGTACTCCGCAGAACAAAAGGAAGGGTCCGTGAACTGGTCAACATCATTCTAGAAGTAACACCACAAATGTGGATAAAATTAAAAGATCAAAGGCTACGTATAGGTTATCAAGTAGTTACATGCGTTGACCACTCTCCCTTGACACAATGTTATAAGTGTCTTGGATTTAATCATCTAGCTAGAGATTGCCATAACGAACTAGTTTGTGGATACTGTTCCGAGGAGCATGATACTAGACTGTGCACGAATAGAAATCAAACACCAATTTGCAAAAATTGTAAAAATTTAGAAAAAGAACACATAAGCCATCCGGCTTACAGCCCTGAATGTCCTGAGTGGGCAAAATGGGACAAGATAGCAAGATCATCTGTATCTTACTGTTAAGAGATACTTGATGTATCAACAACCTCAGTCGAAAACAAAATAAAAATAGTCCAATACAACCTGGATCGTGGGCGTGCGGCAACACAAGAGTGTTTACGCGCAGCCACCATGCAGGGAGTCTCAATAGTACTTATGCAGGAACCATACGTTGGGGCGAAAGCTCACGTCACCCTAGGCTCGAATTATCGTGTTGTCCAAAAAGTTAGTCACGACAAAAATAAACCAGTCAGATCGGCAATCGTTGTTTTAAATCCAAACATACAGTACACTGTAAATCCAGACCTTATTACAGAAGATATTGTCACAATCACAATCAAAGTAGATTATAAGAAAATAGGTATAATTAGTATTTACTTGCACGAAAAAGGAAACATCGATGAAGATCTCGCTAAAATTAACCAACTCACAAGGGTTGTGGACACAAGTGACTACATAATTGCAGGAGACGTTAATGCAAAAAGTGTCTGGTGGGGATGTGATGCGGATGATAAAAGAGGTACTCATATAATGGAGACAATAGCTGAACTAAATCTAGAAATTGTCAATACTGGCAGAAACCCAACATTCGCAGCTTATAGAATGGGCAAGCTTTGCTCTAGCATTATAGATGTAACAGCGTGTTCAGTTTCTTTAATAAATAAAATCAAGAACTGGAGAGTTGATGAAATATTTAGCACTTTGTCAAACCACAAACCAATATTATATGAGCTTGTTCTAGAGAATTCTATACCAGAAAAGACAATTATCAGCACACGAAAGTTTGATACTAGGAAAGCTAACTGGGAAGCATTCAAACAAGAACTCACGATAGAACTAAGTGGCAAACAAGTAAACAAGGAAATAATAGAACAAATTAAGACAACACAAGATATGGACATTATGATTGATAAATATACGCAATGCATTTCATCGGCATGTTTTAAAGTAATCCCCACAATAAAGTCCAAGAAAACAAAGAAAGCAGCAATTTGGTGGACTAAAGAGCTCAAACTTAAAAAAGAGGAAATGGTTAGGACAAGACGAAGAATTCGTAATGCGCACCCTAAAAGACGTAAGTTTGTTATAGAACTCTATCTAAAAGCAAGAGATGAATACATCCACAGCATAGAAACAGCTGCAACACAAAGTTGGAAAGATCTATGCAGCACCGAAGAGAAGGAAAACGTATGGCAACGGACCTACAGAATCCTCAAAGTTTGTTCTAACACCGAAGAAGAGAAGCTACTACGCAATAAAGACGGTACGATTCTCAGCGAAAGGGAATCGGCCAATCTATTGGCCGAAACCTTTTTCCCGTGGGACAGCGTTGACACCGATACTGAAGAGCAAGTTAATCTAAGGAATAGTGTACAGGAATTAACAAGAAAACTAGAAAATAACACATTAAAAACAGTACAGCCTTTTACAACAGCAGAAATCGAACATGTCTTCCATAACATGAACCCAAAAAAGGCACCGGGCGGAGACAGTTTAACCTCAGACATCTGCCAAGCGGCTTATGAAAACGACCCAGAAATTGCCTTGAGTCTAATTAATCAATGTCTAAAGCTTGGCTATTTCCCAACAAAGTGGAAAATAGCAACCATCAAAATTATACCCAAGCCAAATAAAGAAGATTATTCTATTCCCAAATCATATAGACCTATAGGCTTACTACCGATACTAGGAAAATTATTGGAGAAACTATTTGTAAACAGGCTACAATGGCAACTCGGACACGATAATAAGATGAACAATAGGCAATATGGGTTCACGCCACAACGGAGTACTGAAGATGCCCTTTACGACACCACCACTGCAATCAAAACCGGACTTCGCAAAAAGGAAATTGTCGCACTAGTGTCACTTGATATTGAAGGCGCATTTGATAATGCATGGTGGCCAGCAATCATCTACCAACTACAAGCCAAACAAGCAGAAACTTCTATTCTCAGACTAGTAACAAGCTACCTATCCAACAGAGTAATCGATTTAGGATATGCTGGAGAAATCGTAACGCGACCTACAAATAAGGGATGCATTCAGGGCTCTACTTGTGGTCCAATATTATGGAATATTTTATTAGATTCCCTTTTACAAGCAACACAAGACCTAAGCACTCATGTCCAAGCTTTCGCGGACGACATACTCTTGATAGGCACCAACAACAATGGAGAACAACTAGAGAAAGATCTAAACCACACCCTAAAACTTATATCAGACTGGGGAAAAGAGTACAAGTTAAAATTTGCACCGCATAAAACCCAAGCAATAATTATTACGAAAAAACTGAAATTCCACACTCCTAAATTGTACATGGAAGGAATAGAGCTGACTTACACAGAACATCTGACAATATTAGGCCTTACGATCGATAAGAATTTTAACTTTAAACCACACTTAGACAATATTAGTCGCAAAGCAGTAAATCTTTATAAAATGGTGTCCAAAGCGGCAAGAGCACAATGGGGACTCAACTCAGACATAGTCCGCACAATATATACTGCTGTAGTAGAACCAACGGTGCTGTATGCGGCGAGCTGCTGGGCTCATACTACCGAAAAAAGATACGTAGATCGGTTGCTAAACAGACTTACAAGACTTTTCAGCATAAGAATCTGCAAAGGCCATAAAACTAACTCTCTAGTATCGAGCACATTATTGGCTAAAATAATACCTTTAGCACTCAGAGCCAGAGAAAATGCTATCATTTATGAAATAAAACGTGGGAAACCTATCGAATCATTACCGGGCAGACTACTAGAAAAAAGAATAAGCCCATTCGACTTACCACATCCCTCCGAAAGGAAAAAATACAAATTCGAATACATAAATTCTCAGGAAGATATCGACGAAAAAACTAATAACTGGTTAAAAGTCTATACTGACGGAAGCAAACTTAATAACAAAGTGGGAGCCGCCGTCACCATCTGGGACAAGAACACCGAAACAAAAAGTATTAACTTCAGACTTGAAAACTATTGCAGCGTCTACCAAGCCGAACTCGTGGCAATTTTGAGTGCTTTAGAATACTTGATAGGGAAAAACCAACTAGAAGCAAATATTTTTAGCGACTCTAGATCTGCAATAATGAGTATCAGTAATCCGTCATCTCTGCACCCGATTTCTGCTGAAATTAGAGATAATATTAAAACAATTGAAAGAAAAGGAGGCACTATAAAACTATACTGGATAAAAGCGCATACTGGTATAAGCGGTAACGAAAGAGCTGACGAATTGGCTAAGTATGCAGCTGTCAAAAATAAACAAAAAGCCAGATATGATAGAGTTCCTTTGTCGTACGCAAAGCGCCTCACCAGACAAAATACTTTGCAAATGTGGCAGGCAAAATATGAAGACTCTACGGGCAGCGAAGTAACGAAGACTTTCTTCCCTAATATAGAAAAGGCTTATAAAATATTAAAAGACATCAAAATGACTAATATGTTAACTCAACTTTTCACAGGTCACGGTGGCAACAAAGCATACTTATATAGATTCAAACTATCACCATCTCCATACTGCTATTGCGATAACGAAAGTCAACAATCAATCGAACATATATTAATATACTGCCCACGGTTTTCACTTAAAAGATTCGAATGCGAGAGCAGAATGGGGTTGGTCATAAATAACGAGTCATTATCGTTAATAGTTGATGACAACAATTGCCGAACTGTATTTTTGGAATTCGCATTAAGAGTGCTACAAACAATCAATAAAGAAAACGGTAGTAGGATAATAGATTAGTGATCGTTAACCTAAAGTAGGGAAGTTGTTACTTAAATAATATCTTTGAAATAATAATATTATTATATTCGTAAAAATATTAACATTAGATTTGTATAGTTTAATAATAACATGTAGATGAGAATAACATGTAGACAGAAAAACGATTAAAGCAAGTTCAAACAACATTATCTAAAGAATTGTCATAAAATTAGGACTAGAATTAGTATAAATTATTTATATAAGATAACATTGTAACAAACATAAAGTCATCATAGTATGCATAAAACAAATTCTAAATGTAATGATAGCATTACATTAATAATTGTTATTTAAATTAGGACTAGAATGAAATAATAATAGTATTACATTTGTAAAATATTAATACGAGCAGATTAAAATAATGTAAAAATAAACTCGTAGTAAAATTGTAAAAGACAATCTAAACATAGCACTATGTAACCAGAACAAATGTAGAATATTTATATAATTCACCTTCAAGATAATAATTTACTTACTGTAAAAGTCTTTGTAATAGTATGCCGAAACCAACTGTAAGCAGTACGGAACTAACACAAAAAAAAAAAAAAAAAAAAAAAAAAAAAAAAAAAAAAAAAAAAAAAAAAAAAAAAAAAAAAAAAAAAAAAAAAAAAGCAGAAACCACTCACAAAAGATATAATTATAACAGAACGAAGGGTACTGCAGAATAGTAGTAGTAGAGTAAGTTAAAAAAAAAAAAAAAAAAAAAAAAAAAAAAAAAAAAAAAAAAAAACCTAACCTAACCTAACCTAACCTAACCTAACCTAACCTAACCTAACCTAACCTAACCTAACCTAACCTAACCTAACCTAACCTAACCTAACCTAACCTAACCTAACCTAACCTAACCTAACCTAACCTAACCTAACCTAACCTAACCTAACCTAACCTAACCTAACCTAACCTAACCTAACCTAACCTAACCTAACCTAACCTAACCTAACCTAACCTAACCTAACCTAACCTAACCTAACCTAACCTAACCTAACCTAACCTAACCTAACCTAACCTAACCTAACCTAACCTAACCTAACCTAACCTAACCTAACCTAACCTAACCTAACCTAACCTAACCTAACCTAACCTAACCTAACCTAACCTAACCTAACCTAACCTAACCTAACCTAACCTAACCTAACCTAACCTAACCTAACCTAACCTAACCTAACCTAACCTAACCTAACCTAACCTAACCTAACCTAACCTAACCTAACCTAACCTAACCTAACCTAACCTAACCTAACCTAACCTAACCTAACCTAACCTAACCTAACCTAACCTAACCTAACCTAACCTAACCTAACCTAACCTAACCTAACCTAACCTAACCTAACCTAACCTAACCTAACCTAACCTAACCTAACCTAACCTAACCTAACCTAACCTAACCTAACCTAACCTAACCTAACCTAACCTAACCTAACCTAACCTAACCTAACCTAACCTAACCTAACCTAACCTAACCTAACCATACGTTGGGGCGAAAGCTCACGTCACCCTAGGCTCGAATTATCGTGTTGTCCAAAAAGTTAGTCACGACAAAAATAAACCAGTCAGATCGGCAATCGTTGTTTTAAATCCAAACATACAGTACACTGTAAATCCAGACCTTATTACAGAAGATATTGTCACAATCACAATCAAAGTAGATTATAAGAAAATAGGTATAATTAGTATTTACTTGCACGAAAAAGGAAACATCGATGAAGATCTCGCTAAAATTAACCAACTCACAAGGGTTGTGGACACAAGTGACTACATAATTGCAGGAGACGTTAATGCAAAAAGTGTCTGGTGGGGATGTGATGCGGATGATAAAAGAGGTACTCATATAATGGAGACAATAGCTGAACTAAATCTAGAAATTGTCAATACTGGCAGAAACCCAACATTCGCAGCTTATAGAATGGGCAAGCTTTGCTCTAGCATTATAGATGTAACAGCGTGTTCAGTTTCTTTAATAAATAAAATCAAGAACTGGAGAGTTGATGAAATATTTAGCACTTTGTCAAACCACAAACCAATATTATATGAGCTTGTTCTAGAGAATTCTATACCAGAAAAGACAATTATCAGCACACGAAAGTTTGATACTAGGAAAGCTAACTGGGAAGCATTCAAACAAGAACTCACGATAGAACTAAGTGGCAAACAAGTAAACAAGGAAATAATAGAACAAATTAAGACAACACAAGATATGGACATTATGATTGATAAATATACGCAATGCATTTCATCGGCATGTTTTAAAGTAATCCCCACAATAAAGTCCAAGAAAACAAAGAAAGCAGCAATTTGGTGGACTAAAGAGCTCAAACTTAAAAAAGAGGAAATGGTTAGGACAAGACGAAGAATTCGTAATGCGCACCCTAAAAGACGTAAGCTTGTTATAGAACTCTATCTAAAAGCAAGAGATGAATACATCCACAGCATAGAAACAGCTGCAACACAAAGTTGGAAAGATCTATGCAGCACCGAAGAGAAGGAAAACGTATGGCAACGGACCTACAGAATCCTCAAAGTTTGTTCTAACACCGAAGAAGAGAAGCTACTACGCAATAAAGACGGTACGATTCTCAGCGAAAGGGAATCGGCCAATCTATTGGCCGAAACCTTTTTCCCGTGGGACAGCGTTGACACCGATACTGAAGAGCAAGTTAATCTAAGGAATAGTGTACAGGAATTAACAAGAAAACTAGAAAATAACACATTAAAAACAGTACAGCCTTTTACAACAGCAGAAATCGAACATGTCTTCCATAACATGAACCCAAAAAAGGCACCGGGCGGAGACAGTTTAACCTCAGACATCTGCCAAGCGGCTTATGAAAACGACCCAGAAATTGCCTTGAGTCTAATTAATCAATGTCTAAAGCTTGGCTATTTCCCAACAAAGTGGAAAATAGCAACCATCAAAATTATACCCAAGCCAAATAAAGAAGATTATTCTATTCCCAAATCATATAGACCTATAGGCTTACTACCGATACTAGGAAAATTATTGGAGAAACTATTTGTAAACAGGCTACAATGGCAACTCGGACACGATAATAAGATGAACAATAGGCAATATGGGTTCACGCCACAACGGAGTACTGAAGATGCCCTTTACGACACCACCACTGCAATCAAAACCGGACTTCGCAAAAAGGAAATTGTCGCACTAGTGTCACTTGATATTGAAGGCGCATTTGATAATGCATGGTGGCCAGCAATCATCTACCAACTACAAGCCAAACAAGCAGAAACTTCTATTCTCAGACTAGTAACAAGCTACCTATCCAACAGAGTAATCGATTTAGGATATGCTGGAGAAATCGTAACGCGACCTACAAATAAGGGATGCATTCAGGGCTCTACTTGTGGTCCAATATTATGGAATATTTTATTAGATTCCCTTTTACAAGCAACACAAGACCTAAGCACTCATGTCCAAGCTTTCGCGGACGACATACTCTTGATAGGCACCAACAACAATGGAGAACAACTAGAGAAAGATCTAAACCACACCCTAAAACTTATATCAGACTGGGGAAAAGAGTACAAGTTAAAATTTGCACCGCATAAAACCCAAGCAATAATTATTACGAAAAAACTGAAATTCCACACTCCTAAATTGTACATGGAAGGAATAGAGCTGACTTACACAGAACATCTGACAATATTAGGCCTTACGATCGATAAGAATTTTAACTTTAAACCACACTTAGACAATATTAGTC
>CAVLGL010000088.1:62500-67500 GCA_963668995.1 Parnassius mnemosyne
CTAACCTAACCTAACCTAACCTAACCTAACCTAACCTAACCTAACCTAACCTAACCTAACCTAACCTAACCTAACCTAACCTAACCTAACCTAACCTAACCTAACCTAACCTAACCTAACCTAACCTAACCTAACCTAACCTAACCTAACCTAACCTAACCTAACCTAACCTAACCTAACCTAACCTAACCTAACCTAACCTAACCTAACCTAACCTAACCTAACCTAACCTAACCTAACCTAACCTAACCTAACCTAACCTAACCTAACCTAACCTAACCTAACCTAACCTAACCTAACCTAACCTAACCTAACCTAACCTAACCTAACCTAACCTAACCTAACCTAACCTAACCTAACCTAACCTAACCTAACCTAACCTAACCTAACCTAACCTAACCTAACCTAACCTAACCTAACCTAACCTAACCTAACCTAACCTAACCTAACCTAACCTAACCTAACCTAACCTAACCTAACCTAACCTAACCTAACCTAACCTAACCTAACCTAACCTAACCTAACCTAACCTAACCTAACCTAACCTAACCTAACCTAACCTAACCTAACCTAACCTAACCTAACCTAACCTAACCTAACCTAACCTAACCTAACCTAACCTAACCTAACCTAACCTAACCTAACCTAACCTAACCTAACCTAACCTAACCTAACCTAACCTAACCTAACCTAACCTAACCTAACCTAACCTAACCTAACCTAACCTAACCTAACCTAACCTAACCTAACCTAACCTAACCTAACCTAACCTAACCTAACCTAACCTAACCTAACCTAACCTAACCTAACCTAACCTAACCTAACCTAACCTAACCTAACCTAACCTAACCTAACCTAACCTAACCTAACCTAACCTAACCTAACCTAACCTAACCTAACCTAACCTAACCTAACCTAACCTAACCTAACCTAACCTAACCTAACCTAACCTAACCTAACCTAACCTAACCTAACCTAACCTAACCTAACCTAACCTAACCTAACCTAACCTAACCTAACCTAACCTAACCTAACCTAACCTAACCTAACCTAACCTAACCTAACCTAACCTAACCTAACCTAACCTAACCTAACCTAACCTAACCTAACCTAACCTAACCTAACCTAACCTAACCTAACCTAACCTAACCTAACCTAACCTAACCTAACCTAACCTAACCTAACCTAACCTAACCTAACCTAACCTAACCTAACCTAACCTAACCTAACCTAACCTAACCTAACCTAACCTAACCTAACCTAACCTAACCTAACCTAACCTAACCTAACCTAACCTAACCTAACCTAACCTAACCTAACCTAACCTAACCTAACCTAACCTAACCTAACCTAACCTAACCTAACCTAACCTAACCTAACCTAACCTAACCTAACCTAACCTAACCTAACCTAACCTAACCTAACCTAACCTAACCTAACCTAACCTAACCTAACCTAACCTAACCTAACCTAACCTAACCTAACCTAACCTAACCTAACCTAACCTAACCTAACCTAACCTAACCTAACCTAACCTAACCTAACCTAACCTAACCTAACCTAACCTAACCTAACCTAACCTAACCTAACCTAACCTAACCTAACCTAACCTAACCTAACCTAACCTAACCTAACCTAACCTAACCTAACCTAACCTAACCTAACCTAACCTAACCTAACCTAACCTAACCTAACCTAACCTAACCTAACCTAACCTAACCTAACCTAACCTAACCTAACCTAACCTAACCTAACCTAACCTAACCTAACCTAACCTAACCTAACCTAACCTAACCTAACCTAACCTAACCTAACCTAACCTAACCTAACCTAACCTAACCTAACCTAACCTAACCTAACCTAACCTAACCTAACCTAACCTAACCTAACCTAACCTAACCTAACCTAACCTAACCTAACCTAACCTAACCTAACCTAACCTAACCTAACCTAACCTAACCTAACCTAACCTAACCTAACCTAACCTAACCTAACCTAACCTAACCTAACCTAACCTAACCTAACCTAACCTAACCTAACCTAACCTAACCTAACCTAACCTAACCTAACCTAACCTAACCTAACCTAACCTAACCTAACCTAACCTAACCTAACCTAACCTAACCTAACCTAACCTAACCTAACCTAACCTAACCTAACCTAACCTAACCTAACCTAACCTAACCTAACCTAACCTAACCTAACCTAACCTAACCTAACCTAACCTAACCTAACCTAACCTAACCTAACCTAACCTAACCTAACCTAACCTAACCTAACCTAACCTAACCTAACCTAACCTAACCTAACCTAACCTAACCTAACCTAACCTAACCTAACCTAACCTAACCTAACCTAACCTAACCTAACCTAACCTAACCTAACCTAACCTAACCTAACCTAACCTAACCTAACCTAACCTAACCTAACCTAACCTAACCTAACCTAACCTAACCTAACCTAACCTAACCTAACCTAACCTAACCTAACCTAACCTAACCTAACCTAACCTAACCTAACCTAACCTAACCTAACCTAACCTAACCTAACCTAACCTAACCTAACCTAACCTAACCTAACCTAACCTAACCTAACCTAACCTAACCTAACCTAACCTAACCTAACCTAACCTAACCTAACCTAACCTAACCTAACCTAACCTAACCTAACCTAACCTAACCTAACCTAACCTAACCTAACCTAACCTAACCTAACCTAACCTAACCTAACCTAACCTAACCTAACCTAACCTAACCTAACCTAACCTAACCTAACCTAACCTAACCTAACCTAACCTAACCTAACCTAACCTAACCTAACCTAACCTAACCTAACCTAACCTAACCTAACCTAACCTAACCTAACCTAACCTAACCTAACCTAACCTAACCTAACCTAACCTAACCTAACCTAACCTAACCTAACCTAACCTAACCTAACCTAACCTAACCTAACCTAACCTAACCTAACCTAACCTAACCTAACCTAACCTAACCTAACCTAACCTAACCTAACCTAACCTAACCTAACCTAACCTAACCTAACCTAACCTAACCTAACCTAACCTAACCTAACCTAACCTAACCTAACCTAACCTAACCTAACCTAACCTAACCTAACCTAACCTAACCTAACCTAACCTAACCTAACCTAACCTAACCTAACCTAACCTAACCTAACCTAACCTAACCTAACCTAACCTAACCTAACCTAACCTAACCTAACCTAACCTAACCTAACCTAACCTAACCTAACCTAACCTAACCTAACCTAACCTAACCTAACCTAACCTAACCTAACCTAACCTAACCTAACCTAACCTAACCTAACCTAACCTAACCTAACCTAACCTAACCTAACCTAACCTAACCTAACCTAACCTAACCTAACCTAACCTAACCTAACCTAACCTAACCTAACCTAACCTAACCTAACCTAACCTAACCTAACCTAACCTAACCTAACCTAACCTAACCTAACCTAACCTAACCTAACCTAACCTAACCTAACCTAACCTAACCTAACCTAACCTAACCTAACCTAACCTAACCTAACCTAACCTAACCTAACCTAACCTAACCTAACCTAACCTAACCTAACCTAACCTAACCTAACCTAACCTAACCTAACCTAACCTAACCTAACCTAACCTAACCTAACCTAACCTAACCTAACCTAACCTAACCTAACCTAACCTAACCTAACCTAACCTAACCTAACCTAACCTAACCTAACCTAACCTAACCTAACCTAACCTAACCTAACCTAACCTAACCTAACCTAACCTAACCTAACCTAACCTAACCTAACCTAACCTAACCTAACCTAACCTAACCTAACCTAACCTAACCTAACCTAACCTAACCTAACCTAACCTAACCTAACCTAACCTAACCTAACCTAACCTAACCTAACCTAACCTAACCTAACCTAACCTAACCTAACCTAACCTAACCTAACCTAACCTAACCTAACCTAACCTAACCTAACCTAACCTAACCTAACCTAACCTAACCTAACCTAACCTAACCTAACCTAACCTAACCTAACCTAACCTAACCTAACCTAACCTAACCTAACCTAACCTAACCTAACCTAACCTAACCTAACCTAACCTAACCTAACCTAACCTAACCTAACCTAACCTAACCTAACCTAACCTAACCTAACCTAACCTAACCTAACCTAACCTAACCTAACCTAACCTAACCTAACCTAACCTAACCTAACCTAACCTAACCTAACCTAACCTAACCTAACCTAACCTAACCTAACCTAACCTAACCTAACCTAACCTAACCTAACCTAACCTAACCTAACCTAACCTAACCTAACCTAACCTAACCTAACCTAACCTAACCTAACCTAACCTAACCTAACCTAACCTAACCTAACCTAACCTAACCTAACCTAACCTAACCTAACCTAACCTAACCTAACCTAACCTAACCTAACCTAACCTAACCTAACCTAACCTAACCTAACCTAACCTAACCTAACCTAACCTAACCTAACCTAACCTAACCTAACCTAACCTAACCTAACCTAACCTAACCTAACCTAACCTAACCTAACCTAACCTAACCTAACCTAACCTAACCTAACCTAACCTAACCTAACCTAACCTAACCTAACCTAACCTAACCTAACCTAACCTAACCTAACCTAACCTAACCTAACCTAACCTAACCTAACCTAACCTAACCTAACCTAACCTAACCTAACCTAACCTAACCTAACCTAACCTAACCTAACCTAACCTAACCTAACCTAACCTAACCTAACCTAACCTAACCTAACCTAACCTAACCTAACCTAACCTAACCTAACCTAACCTAACCTAACCTAACCTAACCTAACCTAACCTAACCTAACCTAACCTAACCTAACCTAACCTAACCTAACCTAACCTAACCTAACCTAACCTAACCTAACCTAACCTAACCTAACCTAACCTAACCTAACCTAACCTAACCTAACCTAACCTAACCTAACCTAAC